>CAXHWN010001367.1:600000-1026958 GCA_964020975.1 Hermodice carunculata
AGGTCACCCATCTACAAACTCAAACTAGCCCTTATAGGCAACCATAAAGCTGTGCAATATAAAAGTGCTACCTCTAAAATGCAAGTTATCATGCAGAAACAGCATTCAACCAAATGGCTCTGTGACCTTTGAAATTAGGTCAAGGTCACCCATCTTCAAACTTGACCTAGACCTGAATACGGACAATTATCCAGTGGAATATAAAAGTCCTAGTTTAAAAACTCTTCAGTTATCATGTGGAAACGAAAGTTAACTCAGGTACCAACGTGACCTTGGAAATTAAATCAAGGTCACCAAACTTTAAGCTTCTTCTAGCCCTTAGCAAGAACTATAGACCTGTAAAGTATCCCAGTCCTAACTTAAAAACTTCTTGCCTTATTGTGCAGAAACCACAGGAAGCATGAAACCATATTCAGTAAAGTGGCTCTGTGACCTTTAAAATGAGGTCAAGGTCATCCATCTTCAAACTTCGCCTAGCCCCAAATATGGACTATAATCCTGTGCAATATAAAAGTCCTACCTTAAAAACCTCTTCACTTCAGTTATTGTGCAGAAACCAAAGTTAACTCAGGTACCACTGTGACCTTGAAAATTAGGTCAAGGTCACCCATCTTCAAACTTCGTCTAGCTTTTGATTAGAATGATACACCTGTACAGTATCAAAGTCCTAGCTCAAAAACTTCTTGAGTTATTGTGCGGAAACCACAGGAATTCTACAATCTCTCTGTGACCCTGAAAACTGGGTCAAGGTCACCTATCTTCAAAATCAATCTAGCCCTTACAGAGAACAATAATGCTGTGCAATATAAAAGTTCTAGCTCCAAGGTATAAGTTATCATGCAGAAAGCATGAAACCATATTCAGTAAAGTGGCTCTGTGACCTTTAAAATGAGGTCAAGGTCATCCATCTTCAAACTTCGACTAGCCCCAAATATGGACTATAATCCTGTGTAATATAAAAGTCCTAGCTTAAAAACCTCTTCAGTTATTGTGCGGAAACCAAAGTTAACTCAGGTACCACTGTGACCTTGAAAATTAGGTCAAGGTCACCCATCTTTGAACTTCGCCTAGCTTTTGATTAGAATGATACACCTGTACAGTATCAAAGTCCTAGCTCAAAAATTTCTTGAGTTATTGTGCGGAAACCACAGGAATTCTACACTCTGTCTGTGACCCTGAAAACTGGGTCAAGGTCACCCATCTTCAAAATCAATCTAGCCCTTACAGAGAACAATAATGCTGTGCAATATAAAAGTTCTAGCTCCAAGGTGTAAGTTATCATGCAGAGAGCATGAAACCATATTCAGTAAAGTGGCTCTGTGACCTTTAAAATGAGGTCAAGGTCATCCATCTTCAAACTTCGACTAGCCCCAAATATGGACTATAATCCTGTGTAATATAAAAGTCCTAGCTTAAAAACCTCTTCAGTTATTGTGCGGAAACCAAAGTTAACTCAGGTACCACTGTGACCTTGAAAATTAGGTCAAGGTCACCCATCTTTGAACTTCGCCTAGCTTTTGATTAGAATGATACACCTGTACAGTATCAAAGTCCTAGCTCAAAAATTTCTTGAGTTATTGTGCGGAAACCACAGGAATTCTACAATCTCTCTGTGACCCTGAAAACTGGGTCAAGGTCACCTATCTTCAAAATCAATCTAGCCCTTACAGAGAACCATAATGCTGTGCAATATAAAAGTTCTAGCTCCAAGGTATAAGTTATCATGCAGAAAGCATGAAACCATATTCAGTAAAGTGGCTCTGTGACCTTTAAAATGAGGTCAAGGTCATCCATCTTCGAACTTCGTCTAGCCCCAAATATGGACTATAATCCTGTGCAATATAAAAGTCCTAGCTTAAAAACCTCTTCAGTTATTGTGCGGAAACCAGTTAGCTCAGGTACCACTGTGACCTTGGAAATTAGGTCAAGGTCACCCATCTTCGAACTTCGGCTAGCTTTTGACTAGAATAATACACCTATACAGTATCAAAGTCCTAGCTCAAAAACTTCTTGAGTTATTGTGCGGAAACCACAGTCTACCGACCGACCAACCGACCGACCGACCGACATGTGCAACGCTATATGCCCCACCTTCTTCGAAGGGGGGCATAAAAATCTGTTAACCTACAAAATGCACAATGATGCAAATCTAAAATTTTCCCATATACTCGACATAAAATTATTCAGCTATTTGACATTAAACATATGTTCACTTGCAAGTTGAAAGACAACAGTTTGATGTTGCTGTGAAAGTTAAAAATACACAACCGCATTTTTCAGAAAGAATAATGTCAATGCGCGTGATGTAGTTCATTCTGGTAATGTATACTTACAGTAGGGTCATTGAGTCTTATAACTTGTTTCAACTTCCAGTCTATCATGTAGAAAAATAATCTTTCATAAAGTGGGTGAATTTCTGCGACTGCAGTCTGTTGGAAATGAAACAAGAATTATTGCATTGATATAATGAAGGCAGTCATAAACAACTGGCACACCTCTACAACAATTTTCAAATTTTGCCAACAGCAATACAAAGTACATGTGTAAGGAAAAAATATTAGAGGCTTCCATCAGAAAAAAGTAGTCACCAGATATAACCCAATTTTTTCCCGCAGATCATGGTGTTTTTATAATCATTTTCACATGTTTCAAGTTACAACATTAGACTAAGTTAATAAACTGGAAAAGTAAATTCATCAACATCACTGTGTTCACATGAAACATGATTTCAAACAAAAAATATGTTCAGCAGAGGTTAATGGAATTTGTTGACATTCTGTATCATCATGGCATAAAAACTTCATTTTTGAGCAAACTAGAAATTTACAAAGCAATTGTGTCATATAAATTCTTGATACATTGATGCACTGGATGGCTGCGATGGACCAGACAAATGACCAAAAAAGTTGGGTTATTCACTTACACTCAACTGTTGGCTTGTAGGGTTGAATAAGTCAAAGCACATGGCACCTTCGTGGTCTCCTTCTCCCCATAATTCAACAGCAAAGGAGAATGGAATCTGAAAAAAAAAAAACGTTTCTTTGCTTAGTTTCAGTACAAAAAACACGAAATGTGCTGAAAGGTAACAGGCTCATTGTCAAGTTTTACATTGTGCAAAGTAACTAAAATTTTGTCTTCTCCCAAAGATAAATGATGTCCAACAAATGAACTGTTGGATCTGTGACACAGGGACCTCTTGAATAGCCATTAAATGTCATTTCATCCTTCTCTTTCCTGATTATTTTCAGCTTATTGTCCATTACCTGTCACTCTGCATCATGGTAGTCTGTCACAATAACTGTCATATAGCCACACTGAAAAGTCATTAAGCTTCTGCAAGTGTGCACTGTTCTATAGAAATAACACAGAAAAACTATTAACACTGGTTCTAAACATATTTTATTGAAAAAAAAAATCAAAAAACAGGAAAAGGTCTTATATTAATTTCTCTTCTATGTACAATGGCTCAATGGACTCAAGGTTCATACAGGTTTGTGAAAAGTAAATTCAAGGACTTTCAAGGACTTTTTCAAGCACTTAAATCATGTTTTCAAGGACCAGATCCAGCAATAGAACACAACACTCAAATTGTTTGAATCATCACTTTTCAACACTTTACTTATTTATTAATACGACCAATGCATATTATTCCACATTTATATTCATTTCAACCATATATGAATCAGACTCAAATTTTGAAATAGACAGTAGACTTTCCAAAAATTTACAAAGAAGCCTATATGTGGAACATATTACTGAAAGTCATTTTTAAAGGTAAATTCAATATGGATTATATTATGACTTTACTGTGACATACCTAGGCCTACAACTATGATGGGTTGTATTCCTGAAATTGACTCTATCTAGTCTATAAAATTGGTACAACTACATAAGGGTAAAATTAGGTCTGAAGATGAACCTATCCCCATGCACATTTTTCACAAGAATGCCCCAGGTTTTTTTTTCTAGGAAGGTGATGTACTTTGTTACCTGTGTGTTTGATACAGTGTATTTGTCCCTGAAAGTAGGCTGTACATGTATATAAGGCTCACATAATTGGTTAGGCCTGATTTTATAAGAACTGTCAAACCTACATGGGTTAAAAGGGGGTTAAAAACAAAAAGGTACTTTGTCATTTGCAGTGTTACATTTTGACAAATGGAATTTGCCAACCACTTCAAAGGACAGCAGAATGTGTTCATATAAATATGATTCAAGTTTATAAATGCTTAAGTTTGTGGAAAATATTTATATTTCTTGGCAACATTAGAACTTGCCTCATTGGGTGATGCTTAAAAATAAAATTCAAGGACTTTTCCAGGACCTTGGTCCAAAATTCTGGATTTTCAAGGTTTTCAAGGTTTTCAAGGCCTTGAAAATGAATGTAGCAAATTCAAGTACTTTCAAGCACTTCAAGGACCTGTGTGTACCATAATGGTACAATCTTACACATTGAACATAAGAAGAGATATGACATAAAGATTGGTGAACCACACATGAACCTCATAAAATGCTTTGGCAGACAGACATGGTATCTGTGCTGACTCACTTGTCGAACTCCTGCCATGAAATCAAATATAGTACCATCTGCAGTGTACTCATTGAGCTGATAGGCCAGGCCATACGTATATTTGTAAGAAGTAGCATGTGACATCTGGTCAGCCAGCTCCAACATGGCAGCAAGATTATTGGGTGTGCGCTGAATCCTCCTGGATACTGTGTCTGAATGGTGATGGAGAAAGCTTCATTACTAATCATTACAGATACAGTAAAACCTCCACTACCAAACACCTCTGACTAGTGAACACCTCTCACTTCTGAACACTTTTTTCAGTCCCAAATGTTTACATGTTATTTAACAGGCACCTGGGTGTTCCTGGATGTTCATAACCTCTCACTACGGAACACCTCTCACTTCTGAACACCAAACATGTTTTTTTTTTCAGTCCCAAAGCCACAAATGAACTTTCCACTACTGAACATGTGCTTTCTCTGTGAGCTATAACCAGGCCCAAGGTCAGTTGCCGGTTGTTTGTAACTAAGGATAAAATCCAGCACATTACATGCATGCTGGACCAACACAGGAAGGCTGATAGGACATGCCATTGTTGTGCTGTGCTTCCCACCCTGTCTCTGTCGTTAACAGATCACACCTTGGTTGGTACAATTTATCAAGATTATTGTCTAATCTTCTGTGAAAGAATGCCTTAGCTCAGAACTGACTTTGGTTGGTATCTCTGCTGACCAATCAGCCATCAAAACCAACAGCCCACTGAGTAAGCTAAGCAGGCAACTGAGAACCCTGAATGCTGGAATTGTCTCCAAATACAGTGGAATCTGTATTGTTTTCATAGCATTTTGGTGTGATATTCCACCTTGCTCTTGAGTGTATATGATCTTACCAACAATTACACGTTGTCTTAAAAAGTTGACATGTTTGAGTGAAACTGGTTGTGAATGAAACTATTTGATGTTTTGATAGCAAGAAGTGGGACAGTACAGATGTAATTTGTGGTATTGGCATACATCATGTGCATGTAGTGTCATTTGTGAGAAGAATGAATGGATAGTTTTGCTGAAATAGCTATAAACATGTATAATATACCAAGTTTATAACCCAGCAGCTGAAGACCCCTACCTCTGACTACTGAACACCTCTCATTACCGAACACTTTCATTCAGTCCCCAGGGTGTTCGGTATTGTGAGGTTTCACTGTACAATGTACAGGAGTAATTTAGGGACTATTAATGGACCCTCAGTGACTGATAACTCTTCACTCACTCACAGTCACAATGTGCTACAGAGTGTACTTCATAGCAATATGCTACGACACATTTTGGCTACAATGATCACACAAACATTACAAAGCCTAGTGGAGTACTAATAATTATTTAAAAACTGTTATGGATCACACGTCTCCATTTTGGTAGATGTATTAGACTGTGGAAAACTCAACAAGAGGACCAAGATTGTCTTGTGCCCTGATCTCTCAGTCCAACATCTTCCTACATTGTAGCCATGATGTATTTACCTATGAACACGTGGATCTGACCTATATAAATCTGACTCTGTCATCCAATTGATCAGCAAGGAGCCTTTGGGCTGTAATACATGTAGCATTAGAAAACAGTCCAGATCCATGCATGCATAGCCTAATACAGAGAAATCTCATCATAATGACACCCATCTGTTCCCTGCATAATGAGTCAAATATTTGATTATGTCTTATAAATTACTGTAGTCATATAGTAAAGGAATTTGACTTCCCCTCGAACTTGTGTCAAGTGGAATATGTAAGAGAATGAAAAATTGACACACTTTACAAGTTTACAGGACTCTGTTACATGTTTTGATCCATTTCTAAACAACACTGGCTGTCACTCTTTATTTTCAATGGAGCCTGCTTCAAGGAATTACAACTGTATTAACTTATCTGGTGCATGCATGCATGCACCATGTACTGTACTCATAATTTACCTGCATAAGGCACATAAATCTGTCTTATCCCAGAATGGAGAGACACAAAGGCATCAAACTTGTACTTGGCTGTTATCTCCTTCAAAATCAGGGTTTCAGGTTCTACAAATTGTATCATATATATACATGTATGAAGCAATTTTCAAAAGTGTTGCCTAACATCACAATCATAACCTATTAGACATGTTCAATGTCAAGGTTTCTTTGAAAATGTATTTTCTCATAACTCGCCCATTCTTTATTTTAAGTGCACATTTCTTTCATCCTGTTAAATATGTATATATATATATATATATATATATATATACATACACACACACACACACACACACACACACACACACACACACACACACAATGTATGTATCACACATGAGGAGAAACTGATAGAATGGTATTATACATTTTTGTGATATCTATCAAAAATTCATTACGGTTCACATGAAAAAAAAACATGGTAAGTCAAAGTATGAAAAAATTGTGCTAGGTCTGACAATGATTTATATAAACATGTAAATATTACATCTTTGTTGCTAGATACAATGAAATAAGGTTACCCTCTTGTCATACTTTACAAAAAAAAAAGTATATTTCATTGCACTTTATAAATTAGTTAACTTCATTGACAATTTGCACATTTTGCCACAAACATGCCTCATAGAATATAGGAAAAAAAACAGGGTTCAACCATTTCTCCCAAGTTGATTCACTGTTACCAATTTAATTGGTAACAAAGCATATAAAAACCTGCCAGTACTTTCTGACCTGTATCAACTATCAGGGCAACCCTCTCCACTAAGCTCAATCTTTGACTCGGCTGGGGTCCTTGCCTCATATGCCATGTCCTGCTACTTAATTCATAGCCTGGGGGCCACCAGCGTCTGAGACAATATCCCAATTCTGGGGCCCACCACTACAAACAAATTTAATTTGAAGGCATTGTATTTACATTTTTAGGCATTGCCCACACTGGAAAAGTCCTATTACATATTGTACATTACATTCGTTCGACAGCGTAACGTTGCGTTAACACTAATCACATATATATTTTGGATACTACTTCTTCAAAATATCCAATCGGGAATACCCCACAGTCTTGGCTACCATTTTGAAAATCGTGGATTCCACATCCACTTTTTTGTAATCAGGATAGTAATGGGACGGTCTTGGGGAGTTTATAATATATGAAACCAAAAGTATATATTTTCCAAATATTTGAGAGCATCAATAATGATATGATATATGCTGTAGCCGTGATTCACTTTGATATCCAAATCAAATGCATTTTTGTGGACTTGGAGTGTTAAAGCACTTTTGTGAAGAAAAGTTGCCATCTTCGCATGAGGAAATAACTTTATTTGCAAAAGAATTTTGTTGCCTACGACGGGCCCGAAGTTGACAAGTTAGCGTCTTTTTGGCCATCAAGCGCGCTCTGGGTCCTGACGTCACAGAAGGGAGTCTGTGTGACACAATGGCATATAGCAATAGAGAAAGCATGAGTGGCAGCGATGCAGAGAATGAGATTGATCTCTGTTTTAGCTGTTCCCTTTTCAAAGAGGACCTTACTGAGGACGAGGGGGAAGATGTAGGTTTAGGAAGGGAGAAGGACAGAGAAATTCAGCTTTACTGGAAGGAGCCATGGACAGGCCACAACAAAGCCAGTCCTTGCCAGTGCAACTGGGACTGAGTCTGTGCCCACACTGACCATGCCGTAGCTGCCACAGAGGATCACCAAAGCTGGCACTTGGGTACTTAGACTATATAGTAAAGGTCAATTTTAAAAGTCAAATTGTGCGAAAATTTCTGTATACGTGACTGGTTGAAGTTTACGGCAGGTCATCTTGCTCGGCTGCCCATAGGTAATACCGGCAGTGTACTCTGCAAGTGAAGACAATGTAAATGCAAAGTAAACTCAAAACTAGTTGAATTTGAAACCATATGCCCACGTGCTGCAGCCTTTTAGTTTTTTTCTACAATTTAGTGATCCATAACAAGGCTTGGAATACATGAATACACAAGCACTTGACCACAGCTTCAATACACATAAGCTCATAAGCCACACTGCCGGAGGTGCTACTGTTTTGCCTGTCCTAGTGTGCAGTGTATACTGCAACTGTGCATGATGGCCTGCCTTCTTGGTTTAAACATATTTTTATTGCAAAAATAAAAAAAAAAAAAAAAACAATTAGGATCAAGGGAATAGTGCTACCTGAATCCCTTACGCATAAAAAATAGAAGAAAATAAAGCACTGTAAGGCAAAAACAGGGTAGACGTCACTACACAAAGACAAGTCCCAAGACAGCAAATCACCAATACAATTAATTGCCTGCCTTAATTTATATTATAGGCTATAATCTGGCAGTACTCAAGAGATCTAAACTTCAACCAGTCACTAATATAGTATTTTTTGCACAATGACTTTTGAAAAGCATCCCTTGCCAGTCTAAACTTCCCAAGCGTCAGCTTTAGTCATCTTCCGTAGCAGATAAGGCATGATCATTGCTTGGCACAGACTCGATCAGTCCCAGTTGCACCGGCAAAGACCGGCTTTGTCGTAGCCCTTGGCTCCTTCCAACATCGGTTCACCATGGTGGATGAGCTCAGACAGGTCAAGCGGGAATAGTTTCCTGTTTACATCCCAATCTTAATCCAGGAAGCCATGAGCACACTGACATTCACTGCTGCGAGTCAATGTTTAACTTTACAACTGGAGTGGTGTAGAAGCTCCCATCTGTGACGTCACAGACTCCAGTGGTCAAACTATGACAAAAAGTAGCGATGCTTGACGAGTGCGGCCACCAAATGAGATGCAATTTCGCATGATAAAATTGTGAATGAAGTATAAATTATATACAAGGCAAATTGTCTTCACAAAGTGCTATAACAATTCAACTGCCTCAGTTTTCATAAAAAGTAAAGTACCTGCCAACAGAGAACTTTGACTCATAACTGAACTTGGAAGTACATGTAGTTAAATATAATTTTTTTCACTTAAAACATGTACTGGCTTTAGAGTTGCTACTTTTGGATGCTCTTTTTTTGTTGCCAACTCCATTTAAATGTGCCCTTTCAGCTCTAAGTTGCCCTGCCTTTTCAAAAAGCTGCTGAGAGCACTGCAAAAGAAGACAGTAACACAAACATTTTTTTAAGAAATTTGTTGATTTGCAGCCGTCCATAAAAATTTAAGCAAATCATGTGCTGAGGGGGACACTCTAATTCCTGTTACTACACAGTCATATATTCTGTTTATCTATATGTCTAAACATCTTTGGCATTTCCCAGGTTGCCAAAAAGCCTGTCTTCTGATCCCCCCACCCCACCCCATCCCACCCCGAATGTAAATTCATAGGAGTTTTGGTTCTCACAGTTTCAAAGGATAATACATCTCACTAAGAGCTTGTAGTTTTGGGGGTTCTTTGGTTAATGTTTGTTAAGGATTAGAGGAAGCCATCTCTTCATCCATGTAAAACACATGGCAAGTGGCTTGTCACTACAAGCAAATATATGGAGAAATGGACTCCTGTGTCCCCCCCCCCCCCCCCAATTGGCCAATAAGAGAAGGTGGTGGATCATGGAAGTTGCCACTTCACAGTGGATCTGTACTACATGTATTGGTAAGGGATGGGACCTGCAAAACTGGTCCCCAAGGATAGATAAAACTGAATACACTAATGAGGCAAACTAGGACCTGACCCTAATAACAAGTCAGTGTTTCACTGCATAGGCAGGTTTAACATACATATCTTGATATAGACCTGACATTTGCATTCCCACCTGAAAAAGGCTTTGAGCCTCTGTATTCTTCATCATCTTTCTTTCCTGAACTGCCTTTATTCCCAAACTGCCAATCAAAGTTTCTGTTAAGATCCACTCCAGTACTTGTACCTCTCCAGCAATAGTTTCCAGTTGTCTCTACATGTTTTCGTCCATCAGGATTCATCATTCCAATGATGAACAAATCAATCCTGGTGAGGATAGTTCGTGAAAAGTTCTCTGCTGGATGGCCTCTTGGAAACGTAAGACCATGTGTCAGATTTGTCAACAAATGAAACATACTTTCCACAGGAAAGAATTCCCTTGCATGTTCCCCATAGGAGAATAATATTTTTACTTTTGGCACAATAAAGTCATGAATAGGAGATGCTACTCTGCTATCTGTGAAGTTTGTTACTCTAACAAGAGGTTGTGGTATATTTAGACGTGATTTATATATCCAGTCAATTTTGACAAAGTTGGGGTTTCTGTTTCCAATATCCTGCAGATGTGACTGTATAGTTGTAAGATTGTGATATATATTATAGTCCGGAAGATATTTTTCTGTCTTTGGCTTAACATCCCCACATTTCAGACCTGTAACCAACAGCAGCAATAAAAAAACAGAATACTGAGTCCAGCGTTCCCATCGCATAGCCCCATGGCAGCAATGGATGCAGTACAGCACTAGGTCACTCATGACTGGAATACTTCCCTGCACCAGCCCTCCAGTGGCATCTCCCAGTGGCATGAATGCATTACAGCATCTTTATATCACATTCTGGAAAATGAAAGTAAACAGTACATGTACATATATCGATGAGGACCCTGATGTTTTTCACAGGACATTTGTACAAGGCATAGTTACAAACTTCCACCACCACCACCACCACCACCACCCAAACTACCTCCCAGATAACACTCTGTTGATGACCCTTGATGTTAAGTCTATACACCAACATCCCCACTGAGGAGGGACTGCGAAGCTAGGAGCGAGCTCTGTTCCATAATAGAGAGAGAGAGAGGAGAAACCAAGTACTGCAGAACTGATCCAGCTACTCAGATTGATTCTCAAATGTAATAATTAGTAACAGTCAAATCTTAGGGGTAAAAAGAATTTGCACTCAAACAGAGAATTTTGAAACCAATTCAAAGAAAATCATCAACTTTTATGAAGCACAGGGTTACCCGTCTCATATTCTAAGTGAGACACAAGACAAAGTACATCTCCTAGACAGAGAGTCTTTACTATCATCAACTAGACTAGCAACTTCACCAGAAAAAATATGCTGTTTCTCATATAATCCAACCCTGCCACCTTTGAAACAGAGATAATTCAAAGAGACTGGAGCACATTACTGGCCTCCAGAAATGTACCACTGAAGGGAAGCAAACAGGTGGTACTAGGTTTCCGACGTGCCAGGAATCCAAAAGATGATCTCATGAATTTGAGACTTAGCTACCCGCCACCTGAAAAGACACCCCAAGTTGCAGGTACTGCACTAAGATGGACATGGGGGGCATAGCTACCAGTACCCAATCAGGAGGCTCTTACTAAACTCCTGTAGGAGGTTCATGCAAACACAACAATTTCATCAACCTCCTCACTTGCAAAGTGTGCAATAAGCAATACGTAGGCCAAACCGGACGGGCCTTAATGGATAGATTGCAGGAACATTTCTATTACATAACCAGGAAAGACAACACACAACTGTTACGGCACCACTTCTGGCTCCCCAACCATGACATTCCAGAATTATGCATACAAATTTTGGAATATATATGTACACCACCCTTATGAAGCAAGACTCTAAAACTTAAGACTTGCCAGGGAATCTTACTGGATTCATCATATTGCGTACCACTGAACCTTTTGGCCTCAACATTATGGGCTGATGAACTCCTTGTTCAGTCTCATACTAAATTCACATAGCCCAGATTTTTGGCAGTAAAAATTGGGTCTTGCCCAGTATAATTAGCTCATAGTTACCAATTTGTGTTACTTAGAACTTAGATTCAGACTTTGCCTTGAAAAGCAAGTGGTCACTTGCATCCCCCTCAACACATATATGAATATTTTAGGAGAGTTGTTGATCAGTTGTCTATATGTGTGATATGTCTGTATAGTCTGCAACTTGCCAAAAAAAAAATTTAAAAAAATAAAAAAAATAAAATTAAAAAAAAAAAGATTCTGGGGTGCTACCAAAAACCACTTGTGATTTGCTAATAGTAAGACATGAAATTAATTGTTATATTAGGGTGAGCTTTACAGGTACTGATAATTTATAAAACATAAACAAAACCACCACATCTGTCACGAAGCCCTGGTTAACTCTGGCCTTGGATGAGCAGTCCCAGTAAAATGCTGGATTGGGCCCATATCTAACACCTGTGCCTCTGCAATAAACCCACTCTTTTCTCTAGGGGATGGATATTGTTCCAGTAACTGGAAGAATAACCACAGGGAATTAAGGTTTACGGTAACCGGAACAACAGCCCAGCCACTAACCAAATGATATTATTCCAGTGCGTGTTAATATAACGTTGCTGGAAGCTATACAGAGACAACAGGCTGGGCCTCCATGTGATTTATTAGCTGTGGCCCAAAACATGGAGGCTAAGATCAATTAGTTGCACTTAGTAATGGGGCTTCTGTCAATAGAAGCCCCATTACCCCTGAAGAGCCCAGGACGGGCGAAACCGGTCAGACTCTCCTTAACCAAAGTCTACTGCTATATTTTAAGAATAACACAACACAGCACCACAGACGGGCGTATTAGCCGTCGTGGCCCTTGTCTGGTTTTTACATTTTGCCTCTGTCAATAGGCCTAATTTTCTTGAAATGAGACTAAGCTAAACTCACTTTTTTATTACTTTTAAAAGTGGACTTCAAAATCTCATTTTTGAGCTTCTTTGGACAAACTCCAATCATTGGATTACCATGAATAGGTAAATTTTAGAAACCAGATCATACGCGGAAATATGAAGACCGCAACTTTTTTCAATGGTTTTGACAGCTCAGCAATTAAAAGTTATGTTTAGCCAATCATGGAACTGCTACTAAAATCCCATCAGTCGCGCTGGAAAAAAAACCTGAGGGGTCTACATGGTTTGCCACTTTTCAATGCAACTTCACACCCATTAGAATCCTGCCTAGAATCATACTTTAGAATTCCACATTCACTTCTAATTCATATGACATGCATATCAATATATGAATAGCATCTTCAACTTTTTTTCTTTAAAGAATTGAACTCCATCTCCATGCATCATTCTAACCTAAATGCCCACGTCAATTGATTGGAGCCAATGCTGATCCAATGCACTGGTTAATGTTAAGTACTGAGTGATATTATTGGCCTGAAAGTATTTACACCACAACCACAAGAATAACCCATGCTGCTTGGGTTGGTTATCATTCCGGCTACCGGAACTATAACTCTGGAGGCAAGGGTTACAGTTACCGGAACTCTAACCATTTCATTTTTTTTCTATCCCTCTGTGACTATACCAGCAATGAGGCACTCCCCTTTGACATGAGGGCAAAACACTAAAGTGTAGCAACCTCAATCCCTGTAGCCAACCCGGGCCCCCATCCCACTCCAAAAGTCTCCCTTATCACCTAACAAAACCTACACCTCCTCCCTCGCTATTTACCTACATACAGTTCCCATCCCTTATTTATTCACCAACCTCTTAAACCTGCTCTTTCTCCCTCCCCAATCCATCATACCATCTGACATATGCTTGGATGTCCATCCCCTCTATCTACAGCCATCCTTTCTTGATTGACTATCCCTAGCTTTAGAATTGGAGTGGAGACCTTCCCATGGTCCCCCCCCCCTCTTTCAACCATCCTCTCCCAATTCTTATCATTGTGGACCTTGCACTGATTCTAGTATCCCCTTCCCCTGTCTAATCCTGCTTCTATGACCCCACATGCATCCCAGCCTGACTCCCTTCTCCTAAAATCTAACCCTCCTGCCTACTTAGACCCCACACCAATTTTTTCCTACCTCACTCCCTTTCTTCATGATCATAATAATAATAATAATAAAAATAACAATAATAATGTGTCTCTCCGCTTGTCTGCCGCGGCCCTGTGTCACTGTTGTATTTGTGCCTTTTTGCCCAGAACAACTTCCTAGTAGTCATTACCCTATTCCGCAGTCTAAACTCTTTACTCTACTGTGTGAAACAGGTGACCTAAGGTAAAAAAATAAAAAAAATGAGGTGGGGGAAACCATGGCAATCCTTACCAGCTTGTGCTGCCATGTCTTCCAGGACCAGCACCGAGGCATAGGGTCCATCACCCACTCTCCCACAGCTGTGGTGGGCCCCTGGTCCTGGGTATATCCCCCTACACTCATTGCTTGTACTCTTTTGAAAAAAAAAAAAAAATCCATCCCTCACACACCCTATCCCTGCCTCCTCACATAAATAACTTCCCCTACTAACACCAATTTCTTAATTTTGAAATCCATGCCCACTGTCTACCTCCTCCTCTTTCAGAGATCCACAACTCCCAATTTTTTGGGAGATTTCCCGAAATTTAACTTATTTCTTTAATCTCCTGAATCTTGAAATTATCAATTTTTTCCGCAAAAAGAAAAAAGTTTTTGCAAGTAGCAGAGTTATTTAATCACCTGGTGACAGTGTATGTTAACTTCTGTGTTATTAAGATATCAACAGCTGCTTATTCGATTAACTCATTATGCACCTGGCTTATTCTCCCAAGTTTATGAGACAGCTCATACTAATAATCTCATTCATTCCGAAAAATTGGTCATTGATGATTCAAACTGGACCTTCAAAAAATAAATAAAACGGGAAAACTAGGATATTTTCAGGGTGCTAGAAAAAGATAATAAACATGAACTTTGTTTGAACTATAAATTGTTTGTGTTGACAACACAAACAATTTATGTTGTGACACTCCTGACTGTGTTTTTGTCCATTTACTGCTGACTGACTCATAGCTCCAGGGAACTAACCCCCGCCAGCCAACAGTCCGCGGGGGTTAGTTCCCTGGAGCTAGAGCATCACCTGAATTGGGAGAAAATGACTTGGAACCTCTGCCCTTTCAAATTTGTTTCCAGTGTAGACGGATGCTGAGGATATATATATTATTTTTAAATGCTTTCTCGTCATTAAAAAAGTCCAAAAACAAACAATAAACATGATCCGACCATGATAAGCACCAGGCCCAGGGCATGTGCATCGGTCTGACCATGGAGCTCCATGGTCTGATGCTCAACGACGGGGACAGGAAAATGGAATCCGGATCCAGCCTACCGACGAACATTTCACACCACTGATCAGAAGACTAAGGTGTTGTTTCTCAACCTCTTACTCCAAATCTAGAATATTTCATGCTCTGGTTCCAAATAAATTACTTGGAAAATATTTTTCAACATTCATTTGAGAAGAATTTGTCACCTGAGAACGTCATGATAACAGCGGAGCTGCAACGAAACCACATTCTGAGGTTGATGAGCGGACGGGTTGTTTACATGCAGAACTGGCCAAAAGTTGCTTGCCGAGCTCTAGTCTAGTAGGAACAATTCCGGTACGGACTGCAACTGTTTGACTTGTGGTCGGCTAAACATTATGTGGAGGCACAGAAACATGTTATTAAATTAACTTGACACAATATGTCTTCAACACATCAATTCACATTCACTATGTTGAGAAAAGAAAATCAACATCCTACGTGCGAAACTGTGTCCTATATTGACACTCGCCCGTGCTAGCTCCGGATAAGGTATTTCCGCTTCCGCCACATGGTGATGTTTTCCGAAGTTGAACGTGGTACCAAATTTTGTATTTTTTGTGAGGACTCAGTTTCACCTCTCACTAGTGCTATTGTTTATGTGTGTATCAGAAATGTCAGACAGACCATAACTTTGCATAATTGCTGACGGTTTTGTCAGTAAGGGAGATCCATGACAGGACTATAAAATGGTACATAAGTTACACATTTATGACGCTCGCTGACGATGTGACCAGGGATGTGGAACCATCGACCGATCGCGCCACGCACACTGCCATTGATCAGTTGATTGTAAGCACAGCGCGATCGGTCGATGGAGCGTCACAATCATGAATGCCGGGATTTGTTGTTCGCGTACCAATCAATTCACAGAGATTTGCATCAGAAAGATTAAAATGAGTCGATAATAATATTGTTGTGACCGTTTGGTCTTGCCCTCTGATCGAGGGCGCCGGGGTGGGGGCGCGAGTCAATTTTTGGTTAATTATAAATCAAGTGACTCGCGCCCACAGTGAGGCGCCCTCGATCGGAGGGCAAGACTTTAACTTTGAAGACAAACACAACAATATTATGGACATATTTTATATTTCTGTGCAAATCCCTGTGAATCGATTGATCTCGCGGACATAGGATGTATGCTTGGTTGCGCGCGGTCGATCGACAAGTTGAGTAGATCAGCTGTTGACATGATTAACTGACACTGATTTTTAATCGCCTCCTCAGTATTTTGGCCATTGTTTAGAATCCATCGCTTGGTCAGTCCCCAGTTTGGATACATCATTACATGTCATTATTAAGGAGAACACATTCTTAGACATGTTAATTATTTTAGTGAACACTACAGTTAATCTTTGCCGGACTGCAGTTACCGTTTGGAAGTTGGTCAGGCCAATTTTGTCCTCGGGTCGGGGGTCCGGAGGGCAGTGCCTCCTGCAGGCGTCTTGCATTTTAGCTGATCTAAAACCCAAGGAATGGCCTTTACGGAAAGCAAATTTTGGCTTTTTTCAGTTGTTTTAAATGGGATAACTGCACTAAAATGACATAGAGTAATACAAGTAGGGCCCTCTAAGATTCCAAAATATCAAGAAAATCCCTGGATGAAGACCATGCAATCATGTTTTGTAATGAAAATATAGAACCAGAAATCAATCTGTCCTCTACAATAAGATCGTAAAATTTATTGACATCATTCAGAACTAAATAAACAAATAACATTACAATAGTGGCATAGTGTCTGACTACTTTGTGTTTTGACACAAACTGTTTGGACATGCAGCCCTTCATTAATAAATTTCTTAGTTTCTTAGTAACATGTAGTAACTACTATCTTCATAATACAGTGACTGCCTACTATCTCCATAATACACAGACTGCATTCCAGGCAAATTGGATTTCACATTCACAGTAGGGGCATAGTGTCAGGCTATTTTGTATTTTGACATAAACTATACTACTCTAGCTATTAATTGACATCATTCAGAACTAAATAAACAAATAACATTACAATACTGGCATAGTGTCTGACTACTTTGTGTTGTGACAAAAACTGTTTGGACATACAGCCCTTCATTAATAAATTTCTTAGTTTCTTGGTAACATGTAGTAACTACTATCTTCATAATACAGTGACTGCCTGCTATCTTCATAATACACAGACTGCATTCCAGGCAAATTGGATTTCACATTCACAGTAGGGGCATAGTGTCAGACTACTTTGTATTTTGACATAAACTATACCACTCTAGCTATTAATGTTATAGATTATCTATGTGAAATTAAAATAAAAATTCAAGATATTCTGCATGGTAAAATTCTGTACTTGTATATATGTATTGAATTTCGACCTGACAGCATCAGTCAAATTGTACCACAAACAGCACCAGGTTATTTATGTATGACACTGCAATTTTCAAGATATTCTGCATGATAAGTCATCAACTGTATGTATTGTGAATTTTTGACACCCTTTCACGCACTGGTCTTGTCAATGATCAGTGTGCCCGCAACTTCGCAAGACTGCCAAACAACCCATGTGTGAGTATACAAGAACAATGGCTTAATTGGACTGTTAATAACTGAATACACAAGTCAATCCCCAGTGGCCTTAGCCTGATGTCCTGCAAGGGTGTGGCTATTTTACAAAGAATACACTAGGAAGATGTACATTTTCCTTAAAAACTGCCCACAGAAACCAGGGATACACTTTGTATGAAAAGTTGGAAAGAAAGTTTTCACTTTCCTATGACACAAAATACAGAATATGCTGAAGATAGGAACAGTTCTGTCTTTGATTAACAGCTGCAACTAACAAATGGGACACACCAGTGATGCCCCATCTCTATGTTTTCTTATTTTTATGACATAATCTTTTAAGTCTACAATTTCACATTTCTGACAATATTGCAATCAATCAAATGGGTTGAGATAAGACAACACAATGTTGTGTTTCCCTCTCCCCTTACTCAAAATTCTATTCTATCTTTATTCCACAAATAAAGCAAAAGAACACAAGGGACTAGATAAGACAACACAATGTTGGGCTTGCTTTCTGCCTAGTCTGAGCACTTTATCTCAACTTTATTTCTAAATAAAGTAAGAAAGAATAAACTATTAGAAGCCCCTAGGGCTTCTAAACACGTATTCCCCCTCCCCAGGGAGTAGGATCTATCTAGTCACACACGTGCGACCAGCACATGCCTACACTACTTGTCGCCATGCACAAGTGACTGGTTAAAAACTTGGCGTCATCACCATGACCCACTCATGACGTTGACTGTTTACACCGCACTATATAAGACGTAACACAAACCGTTTACCTCTTAAGATGTATGGCGTCACAGCCATTTTCCTTAGTCCCTAAAGAGCCACCCTAATGGCGAAACCGATCGAACTACTCACAGCGGGCATTACAGGGAGTTCTGCCCTCGCCAAGTCTTTTTCCAAGAAAGTTTTCCAGTCACTCTTAGTGCTTTACATACTTAAAATCTGACATGCTCAGCCAATGGTGGAATATACATTTTATTCATATGTATCAAAGTTTGCAGGACTCTATTTTTCTTCATGTTCACTCATGCATTTCACGCACATACACTAATTACCCATATCACGTTACCTTTGCTGCCCCTTGTTGGTCAAACCAACCAAACTATGAAACAACTTTTTTCTTTGATATCATATTTCATGTTCGGAACGAGCGGGACTTGAACCTGCAACCTTTGGCACCATCCGCCTAGCTGAAATGGGAAATGCACATATCCACTCGACCAAACCCCCATTCCTAAAAAGAATGGTTCAATGGAGGTAGTTATGTGCGAGTGCCATATCAACAGGGTAATGCAGTATATTTACTGAGTCGGCATTTATTTCCAGAATCGGGGACTTAAATCCACCAGCATTAAGGAAATGCCCAAAATGTATATTTCATGTTCGGAACGAGCAGGACTCGAACCTGCAACCTTTGGCACCAGTTGCCCAGCTGAAATGGGAAACGCACATATCCACTCGACCAAATCCCCATTCCTAAAAAGAATGGTTCAATGGAGGCAGTTATGTGCGAGTGCCATATCAACACGGTAATGCAGTATACTTACTGAGTCAGCATTTATTTCCAGAATTGGGGACTTAAATTCACCAGCATTAAGGAAATGCTGAAAATGTATATTTCATGTTCGGAACGAGCGGGATTCGAACCTGCAACCTTTGGCACCAGTCGCCTAGCTGAAATGGGAAACGCACATATCCATTCGACCAAATCCCCATTCCTAAAAAGAATGGTTCAATGGAGGTAGTTATGTGCGAGTGCCATATCAACACGGTAATGCAGTATATTTACTGAGTCGGCATTTATTTCCAAACTTTATATATATATATAACTGCAACCAACCAAGCTATTATTTTTTTTTTAAATCTATTTTTTTTTTTTTTTTAGATGAATTTAGATGAAAAGTTGGTCCGACCGATTGGGGCAGTCGGATCTGGTAACTGCGGCCCTGCTTTGTGTTCACAAAAGTAATAACGGATCGAGTGTTGCTTTTGCTGTTGTTTTAATGTAAAATTCCCTAAACACTGCAGTTTTTATCTACAATTTTGAAAAATAATTTTAACCTTTGATTTTTCCCAAAATGGGACTGTTCACTGCATGTTTTGTTTATTTTATATTTTTGTCCTTAAAATTAGCCAAAATCCTATGGTCACTACGCCATGATCTGTTACTTTTAATTAGGTTTGATTCTAAATTTTTGCCAAAATTTACTATTCACTACCGGTATTGTCCTTATCATGTTTGTCTTTAAGGAATTAGCAAAACCTCTATTCACTACACCTTGTGTATTTCGTGCCCTTCTATATTTGTCTTTAAAAAATGTACAAAATTTCCCTGTTTACTACACTTGTAAAGTTGTCTATGAAATTGAGCTAAAATGCACTATTCACCACATTTGTTTCATATTTCTGTCCCGCATTATTTTTGCCTTTAAAAACTTCCAAAATCCTTTTCATTATGCTTTCCATTTGGTCTTTGGAATTTTCTCCCAAACAACTTATTCACTACATTTTCTGCATTAAATCGTTCCCCTCTTTATAATATTTGCCTTTAAAACTTGCAAAATCCTCTATGCACTACGCTTTTCATTTTGTCTTTGGAATTTTAACCCAAACAACTTCTTCACTACATTTTCTGCATTAAATCATTCCTTTTTTTATTATGTTTGCATTTAACTTGGAAAGTCCTTTGTGCATTTCACTTTTCATTTTGTCTCTGGAATTGTCCCCCAAACCACTTATTCACTTCATTTTCTGTATATTTCATTTCCTTCATTACGTGTCCCCGTGCAACGGGGGGGGGGGGGGGGGGGGCATATTGTTTTTGCTTCTTCTCCTTCTCCTTCTCCTCCTCCTCCTCCTCCTCCTCCTCCTCCAACACATTGTTGTGTGCGTTTCAGACGCGATAACTTGGGAAAGATTGACTTGGGAAATTAAAATTTTTTGTGAAGATGTTCCTGTATAAAACCTTGCTTGGGAATGCAGATGGGTGACCTTGACCTATTTTTCAAGGTCACATGGGCATGTAATTTTAATTGAAGCAGAGGCAATAACTCTGCAAGGATTTAAGAGGTTGAAATTTTGCATGATAATGTACCATAATATGAACTACGCTGGGATTGTAGATGCGTGACCTTGACCTATTTTCAAGGTCACATGGCCACTTTTAAAAATCATTGAAGATGCACTCGAGAAAGATTTGACCTTAAGAGGTTGATATTTTGTGTGATTATGTTTCTATGTAAGATTTTTATAAGACTTTGCTTGTAACTGCAGATGTACGACCTTGACCTAATTTTCAAGGTCACATGGGCATGTCATGTAAAATTGACGCGGACTCAATAACTCAGCAAAGATTTGACTTAAGAGGTTGAAAATTTGCATGATTATGTACCATAATATGAACTAGGTTGGGATTGCAGATGGGTGACCTTTGACCTCTTTTTCAAGGTCACATGGGCATGTCATCTAAAATTGACATGAATGCAACAACTCTTCAAGGATTTGACTTAGGAAGTTGGAATTTTGCATGTTTATGTACCATAATACCAACTAGGTTGGGATTGTAGATGTGTGACCTTGACCTTTTTTCAAAGTCACATGGCCACTTTTTAAAAATCACTGCAGATGCACTCAAGAAAGATTTGTCTTAAAGAGGTTGACATTTTGTGTGATTATGTTTCTATGTAATACTTTTGTAAGACTTTGCTTGTGACTGCAAATGTATGACCTTGACCTATTTTTCAAGGTCATGTGGGCATTTCGTCAAAAATCAAAGTTTTGAATGTCAATAAAGAGTTTACCTTCACCATATCTTTAGATCATTGGAATCGGTATGCCTATTTATGAAAATAAGGGTGACAATAATAAGGACGCACGGGGAGACATTTGATTTTCTGTTGGAAAATCAGACCGTTCTAGTTATATTTACCTTTAAAAGCATTCAAAATCTTGTGTTCACTAAACGCAAATATAACTAGGAAAGATGATTTGCTGCATAGCAAAGCAGTGTGTGTGTCTGCAAAGCATATCGGTATGGCAATGAACAACTATTCCATAACACAGGGGTAGAAGTTGGAATGGCGTCTTTATCTTTTATTGCTTTGAAGTTATTTAAGATTTAAAATTTCTAATGGTGCTATTTAGCATAATTTAAATTGCTACAACTTTTATTTTTAATTCATTAGGTGTGCAATGGTCAACAACCCCCTAGTAGAAGTTGGAATGAAATCTCTATCTATTATAGTGTTAAGGATATTCAAGATTGAAATTTCGAATACTGCTAATTAGCATAATTTAAATTGCTACAGCTTTTGTTTTAGATTCATTAGATGCGCAATGGTCAACAACCCCCTCGTAGAAGTTGAAATGACATCTCTATCTATAATAGTTTTGAAGATATTGAAGTTTAAAATGTTTAAATGCTGCTAATTAGCATAATTTAAATTGCTACAACTTTTGTTTTAGATTCATTAGATGCGCAATGGTCAACAACCCCCTCGTAGAAGTTGAAATGACACTTCTATCTATAATAGTTTTGAAGGTATTCAAATTTAAAATTTTTAAATGCTGCTAATTAGCATAATTTGAATTGCTACAACTTTTGCTTTAGATTCATTAGATGCGCAATGGTCAATAACCCCCTAGTAGAAGTTGGAATGACATCTCTATCTATTATACTTTTGAAGATATCCAAGATTTAAAATTTCAAATGCCCCTAATTTGCATAATTTTAAACATATTCATTCCTTTGTATAAAACGGTCAAACTCCTTGTATGGAGGTACAATCATGCCAAGTTTGGAGTTTCTATGTATAATAGTGTCCGAGAAAAGTGTCGGACAAATTTGCTGGTAAAGAAAGAAAGAAAGAAAGAGAAAGGAAAAGCAAAAAAGTGTGTGTTGACACACACACTTTAATGAGGGAGTTGAATATGAAAAAATGCATTGAATAGTGGATTTTGGCAAAAATTTCATAGAAAAATACTAAAAGTGTAGTAAAGACAATATGGCAGATGTAGTGAAGTTTGGCAAAAATTCTGAGACAGAACTTATAAAAAGTGACATAATATGGTGTAGTGAAGAGAGGATTTGGGCTAATTTTAAGGGCTAAAAATGTCAATAAAAATGTAGAGAACAGTCCAATTTGGGAAAAATCAAGGGTTAAAATTATTTTGTACAAATATTTCACAAAATTGCAGATAAAACTAATGCTTAGGGGATTTTCAATTGAAACAAAGGAGAAATCAACTCTCAGTTACTGCTTTTGTGAACACAAAGATTAACTGTAGTGTTCATTAAAATAATAAACATGTCAAAGAATTTCTTGTCCTTAAATCATGACAATGACCCCCCACTCCAAACTGAGGCAGCCACTCTGCAAGCTTCACAATGATATCTAGTGTAGCACAAGTGGATGCTTGTGCTGCTTGGAGACTGAGGCCCCTCTGACTGTAGCCAGCTGCTACACATAGTCATAGTCATTGAACAAAACTATCTGATACTAAAGGTACCCATCTTGGCAATCAGGCAATATATGTAAGAATACAGTAGGGCCTTTGGTCAGCATTGAAAAAAGTTGGTATAGATGTAATATGTGTAAAAGTTATGGGTTTACAATCTGTGCGAACAATTTTATTCTCTTATCGGTCATTTTGCTCAAATTTCAAAAGTCCCAATACTTTTAACATGGAACTTTTTACTTGCTAGCATTTTCTACTGGTCCGGGGAATTTTTTATCGGTAAAAACCGATGAACCACTACTTTTCCCATGGACTCGGTTTATGTTTATGAAATTATGAATAAATGAACTTGTGTAACAATTCACCAACATAAAAAAGTTTGACATTGTATTTTCTTTCTTATTGCAGATACAAAGTCAAAACAAATGGCATTCATCAACAACTGATGCATTTATTAGGCAATCTGATACTTACCATGCTTACCAATGACACTGCCTTCAAGCATGAGGTACTGCTGGTGGTAGATGGCTGCATAATCATTTGATAGTGTATTTACCGGATGTACTATTTAATTTACACCTTTTGCTCTATTCAAAAAATATGGCGCGGTCTATGGTAATGATGAGAATTCACAGAGTTTATATAGGCACATATCACCTTGGATGGGGAAAACATGCGTGCACACTGTCACCTGTACTTAAGTATACAGTGAATGATGTGTTCCAGACTACTACCTGTTGTAGACACACAGGAAAGGAAAATGAAGGCAATCATGACAACAGTGAACAAATACATCACAAAAAGACTAAAGAAATCGTACAAAGTGAATCTTTAGGAGAAACTGTTGACAACACCGGTAGTCTTGCTGATGTAGCCAGTAAGGACAAAAAAAAGACTGCATGGGAATTGAACAAAATAACCGTAAATAGTGAAGCTAAAAACACTTTTCATACAAAAAGGGAGCATCATCAGAGTTTCATAAGGAGACGCAGCCTCTCTCCATCACAGAGACTTGGAAACTTGTTAGAAACCAATACTTCAGGCCAAATTGAAGACGTAAGAAATATTAAAGAAATAATTGCGCAGCTTGATAAACCAAACTTACAACCAAATTATGAGAATGAAAACCAAAGGTATGATGCAGGAACTTTACCTATGAATTTAGATGCTAATGGTCACATAGTTAAACAAGTCCATTGTTTTAGCATGGGTGAATTAGTTATGCTAAAAGTATTTCATCACAAAAAGAACTTGTTTGTTTCTGAGAAACTATGGAAACTTGAGAAAGATAACTATAAACTTCCCAACCACGGGGAAGTAACATCATCACAAATAATAGGACAACCTGATGGTGCTATAGTGACAACCTCGGCTGGGCATGATGTGATGTTGGTAAAACCATCCTTAGCAGAATACATAAAATTTATGAAAATATATGCTTGGAAACCAGATCCCAAGGTAAGAAACGAGCACAACATGTTTTTGATGCAAAGATGAATCCCAAATGACAAACTTCTGAGAAATGCATTTAATTTGTAACTTTGAAATCTGCTGCTTATTTCAGAACTGTGATCAACTTTTTGCCTGTTTGAATGAGATCACTTTTCAGAAAGAGACCTTGGATCAAATACTTGGTAAAAATGTGATGCAGAATACTTCCCTTCCATCCCTCTATCCTTCCTTTTTTATTATGCAAAATTTCCATTAGCAGAGGGAAGGTAATGCCATTTCCGTGCATTGATAGAATTTTGCATGGGAAATTTGCCAATTTAGGGAGAAAAATGAATGATTAACCCCCTCTTTGGGTGGTATGATGATTGTGCACCCACTCATTCCTCTGTTGCTTGTGCTTCTGGTCAGGCAAACCGTGAAAAGTAATCCCTTGCATCCATGGGTATTTCGTTAGTTTCTCCAATTTTGTGATGTCCACATAGCAGCCTGAAACCTTGCAATTATACACATGCACTTTGACAGCATGGGACTGTGTGAAAGTAATGAAAATACACAAGCTACAATAATGGCCCCTCCAAAATGTCCTGTTTTAATAGGATGTACCATGAAATTACATTGAGCAATCCTGGTGCCAGAAACAGGTACTAAACATTTCATAATACTGGTATTGTGAGTGTCCATTAAAGCATATGGATCAGTGTGGCAGTCCTTATGCAGATTAATGCAGGTTTGCATGGATGTGTAAAGCAGTGAGCCATTAAGATGATGGAGAGCTGCTCTGACTTTCGTCACCATGTGTGGGCCCAATTTGCACTAACAGCAAATAGTTAAATGAAGTTTTTGTTGTTTGCTCAAACAAAAAATTCCTATGCCTGTGCCCATCTCAGTTCCTATACATGGATGCAAATTAAAACTGGTGAACAAATCAACGTTCATGCAGGGTGGATGGCAGTGGCAAAGGCTCAATGGTCAGACAAAATAAAATGGATATGTAGACTTTCTTCTAAATATATGGGGATTAAGGTACCCATATTTGTTTGCATGATGATAGAGCATCCATCTTGAGGCAGCACGCATAACTCATAGTGTTTGTATGGGTTGCTGTGTGCTGTTGTCAATGACTGCTTGCACTGTTTGGTGATGTCTGGCTTATCAAAAACATAGTACAGTGGTCTCTGTCACCAGAGACCACCCCTACAGCATAAAAAAAGTGGTCTTCTGAGACAGGTGGTCTTTCATGACAGGTAATTTAACATGGGAATAATAGGACTTGGGAATCTGAAAAGTGCTCTGTCATGAGAGGGTGGTCTCTCACAACAGGGGTCTCTCATAACAGGGACTACTGTATCACCAGTTTGCTTTTCATTGATGGTGCACTTCTGGTGGCTTGTACTGTTTACCCATTCCACTGAAAAACTTGTTCCAAAGACAATAGAACTATTATTTTGCAATTAGAAAAAGATTCTTTCTTTTTTTATAGTTGGCCTGACTAAAACAGACATCATTTTAAAAGACACTTACTTTATCAAGTGTCTCACTTAAGAGTCGGAAATTGGTGCCTCTGAAGAAATTTGGGGTTTTCCTTTAGCTGACTAGTAAGTCACTTTAAGCTGTAGAATGGTCAGTCTCTCATCTGTTGTCCACAACACTCACATTTATTTTTCTCTTCCTCTCCAAAACCATTGGCCACATTATCTTCAAACTTCACAGACATATATAGACTTGTTTGGATTGCTGCCAAGTTTGTTCAATAGATCACGATCCAGTGACTAGCTGCTCCTGAAAATTAAAACAAATTAACACACCTGTGACTGAAAATTGTACAACGCAATATTTGAGTGAGAGGAGAGATGATCATAACAGGTTTCACTGAATATGTACATATTAAAAAAAATCAAAATTATTCATAAAACTTCTTTTTCAAGGTGCTGTGTAGTATGTTATCCAGCCTGGGAATTGGTCCAGGAGATACTGTGTTGGAGGCTGGGTCAGGTTCAGGGGGCAGTGCCTTGATGTTATCCAGAGCAAGTATGTAATACAGTGTATACTAGTTTTAAAATTACTTTCTATTGTTACATAGACTGCTGAATATTAATAATAGTGTGTTCAAAATAAAACAGGTTTGAGAACAATAATATTATTGTTTTCAAACCTGGTTTATTTTGAACACACTTCTAAACAATGTACATGATGGCTTAGATGTATTGAAGCCATTCTGTTGTAAAATTTACCAGTTTTTCAGTTGAACCATAAGTATATTCAGATTGAAAAAACACACAATTTTAATTGTAATTAAACAGGCTATATTATATTCACTTGGACCAGAACAAGTCAAGTCTACTCCTTAAACCTAGCAAAAATCATGTTTGGGTCAACAGTTTTCCTGTTTTTGTTTAATTGTATTTTAAATGTGTAAGATAAATTTGTATCCAATAATACCTCATTGAAAGGGAGCTAAGGAGTACAGTAACATCATTTACTTTGTACATTTCAAAGTTTTTCCAGATGGCCAAGTTTTCAGCATAGACATGTCATATCAGATGGCCTGTGGAGCACGGATGAATGTCGACAAGTGGGTAGAGTCTATGAAAGTGGGTTGTGGTCAGTCCTGGGCAGCAGTCACAATCTGCAATATGGAGCTACAACTCTATGTTACATCTCAAGATCCGAAAATAGCATATGATGCGGTACGTATCCATGTCCATGTTGATAGAGATGCATGAGTGCGATGTACCCTTTGAACCAATGGATAAAGTGGAGGGTGCAGATGATAAATTTTGAACCAGAATTTGTAACTCGTAATTAAATGCCCTCAACATAACAGTGGGACTTGAAATATTTGTATGGCCACATGATCTTTCTCTCTCTCCTCCCCCCCCCCCCCCTTGAAAACAATGATTGTGGCATGTTAAAATATAGTGTAGGTTTCTTGCTACATTATAATTCTTTCTGAAAATGTTCAGATGGAATACTGACAAATATGTACCACTGATCGGTGTAGTATGCTGAGACAACAACAGCGATTGATTTTCAACACTAGATAAAAAAAATGTGTAGATGCCTCAGTAGGTGTAAGAAATCTTACTATAATCTTGCATGGACATTTAAAGAAACAATGTCTGTATGGCTAAAGTTAAAGGGAAATTCGTGTGAAATAATCTTTGTTCCATAAATGTACATTGTATGTGTATTTATTTTCAGGTGTACCTGGATGTGAAAAACCCATACTCCTTGGTTGATATTGTCAATGCAAGACTGAAGTTTGGCAAGTCCTTGGCCCTTTATTGTCCCAAGTAAGATATAGTACATGTAGTGAAAATAGAAAATAATGCAGCTAATGAAGTGAGTCACTGAGTAAGTTTCACCAAGAAGCATCCACAAATGAATGTAGTGGTGTTATAAGAGTGGATTGTTGATGAAATAAATTCTGCAGAAAAAAATCTTGGAGGCTTCTTGTTTCTCAGACTGCATGAAGAAAGTAATACTTGGATTTGATATATTAGTGTTAATTGGGAAGTGTTTCATTCATATTGTGGTATTTATCTCATTCCACCCTGATGACGCTTTTTCACGCTAATATCTAAATGTCGTCTGCTAATTGTATTTTACTAATTTAGGGATTATTTTTCAATATTTTGGATGAAACTTGCATGGAAGATCATTCCAAATTATATGCCCATGGTCAACAGCTTTCCTTGGCACGCTCTGGGCGCATTGCGCCCAGAGCGCGCCAAGGAAAGCTGTTGACTCAGTCTTCTATCAGGGTGGAATGAGTTATGCATGCAATAAAGCATATGCTCGCAAAGCTGAAGAACAACTGCAAAAGGTTAAAGGAGATCACAGGATATGCCAAAAAAAAAAGAAAGAAATATAGATAACAGTATGCAGGAACTTTACAGGAAAAGAAAGATTCTTTGATAAATCACTGCACTGCAAAGTTTATGTTATTCATACTACCATGTGAAAACACTACTGTAAATTGCTTTATTTTCACGTGTATAAATTTTCACGGTTTTTGTATTTTTGACATTTTACTGTAGTTTTTAATATCACTGTTTTGGACATAATTCCTATTCAAACAATGTTGAAATACTATTTCACTGTGTTTCTATATTCATGGTTTTGTGCCATCAGCGAAATAAGCAGCAATAAGAGTACAGTGAAATAAAAGCAATTTACAGTACCTGATGACTGATTATACTGCTGTGGCTTGTAAATAGGAAAAGACTGTGTTTTGGGTGCTACTAAAATTGAAGTTTGAAAGAGAGTGCCTTCTTAAAGCTGATGAAAACATTGTGCCTATATCCAACAGTGGCATATGGGGGCAGACCCTTTTGAATTGTGAGATATTGTAAAAATGGAGGATGATCAAGCTCTGTGAAAGTCTTTTCCATCTATAAAAAATTGTCTCTCATAAACGTAATTTGAAGTTTGCAATTTTGAAATCACTTTTTTCCAACCCGAATGGTGTGTTGTCTTCACATGAAATAAATGATGAAACCAATACACAAAATGCCTACAAGATACAATAATTGTGAATTCCAGTAGATTGTATGTTAAAGTAACCTAGACTAAATTGTTACTTTTGAGTGGCAAGATAGTTTTAGCATTTAATCCTTAATTATACATATGTGTAAAAGATTTACATGTGTAATTGTGCAAAAGTTAACATCGGAAAAAGATTTACACATGTGAAAATCTTTTCAACATATGTGAAAAAGATGTCTGCCTATGTGAAATAGTTTGACACACAAGTGAACAAATAATCACAAGTGTTGGGGACAGATCTGAATTCAAAAATCTGTTGCCAAAATTCAAAATATAGGCATTATTAACAAAGATATTGTTGTGGTCATTTAATAATTTGTTTTAAAATATTTTAGTTATTTACAGTAACACATTTCTTTACCCAAATTCAAGAAACATTAGCATCGGACTAACTCAGAGCAGCCCTTGAGATGTGTAAATCTTGTACACATGTATGAAAAAGATTTACATTTAATATTTGATATAAAGAGAAACTTAACGAACCTAAATCTGTAAACCCATGTACCATTTGAACTCTATAAAGCCCAATATTCTAAGAGCAAAATCGTATCCCATATCATTCACTGAAAAACTGCATAGTTCTAAATCATTATAGCAAATTAATTTATGAAATTAACTAACATGTATAATAGAATAGGACATAGGTGTTAATCTTTTTTACATATGTAAATGCTCAATGACAGATTATCTATATATTTATTGTAGTGTGACACAGATAGTGAGAGCCATGCAGGTGATAGAGGACCACAAGCTACCACTCATTGCTGAGGGAGTATGGGAAGAATCCAACAAACAGTGGAAAGTGAACGGGGGAAAAATGAGAGGTTCCTGCCAAAATTCACAGATAACTGATGGTTAGAAAAAGGGTTTTGTTTTTACCTAATTGTAGTACAAAACAAAATTCTATTTCTGGTGTGCAGCTTGTCTGCACTCATGCTGCAAGCTTGAACCTTTTCAGCTCAAGGTTGCCAAAGGTGCCTGCATGTCTAATGCCATCAACTTTAATCTTTTCCCTTATTTCACTCCTTAAAAAAATTTTGAATGGGAATTGCTGATGAGCATAGCATGGCTTAGGTCAACACCTTGTCAGACAACATGTCTTTTTACAACAAATCACATCTGTATATATCCATATGGGTGTTTATTAAGGGAGCTATCAGCAGCTCTTGATCTGTTGTGCCTTCCCTGTGTCAAGGCCCGCTGCAATCATATTAATGGCCGTTCAGAGCATTTTAGACCCTGAAGACAAAAATTCATATATCTTGTAAACACTGTTTTACTTAAATTTAATTGGCCAAATACTTGAGCTACATTGTTGTTACTTGTCATGATTTTCTACCTTGTCAATGAGTAAAGGGCATACCAGTCAATGGAAAGCAAATAATAGGATCTATCTAATGATAAAAGAGCCAAGTGCCTGAGTGGTGAATTGTCATTTTAATGTACACTAAAATCTCTTGTGAGGCTGACCATATGATAAGTATGACCAGTTTCATACTATGACAGGACTCATCAGAGACTTGAACATTAACAGATGCCATCTCTGCTTTTATCATATGGACTGACAATGGCCCTACTAACCTCTGTTACATGGGGGCCAGCCAGCCTGACAGTGACACTGATTTATGGTTTCATGGAAGAATTGGCCGACTGGTCCACTCGACACATTGGCTAGTGTCCGAGGTAGCATTTATACACAGTAAATATATAATGTTGCATGACTAGGGTGTAAACAGTAGTAGTCTGGAAAAGTGGGGCTCCTTTATGAACACTTCGGGACAGAATTCTCAGAGGAAAAAGTCTGTCCATTAGTATTATGGACAAGTATTTGTGTAATTATTCAGACATGCAAATCTAAGGGGAGCTACAAAAGTTTCTGTATCTTGATGCAATGTATGTATTCTGATTTAAGGACAGTAAAATCATAATTATACTTGGATTTTAATCCTGACATATTGGCAACAAAAAACGATCCTACGATTTTTTATGTTTGGTTTCGTTTTTCTGTTATCCATCCTCAAAGTTTGACGTCTCAATTTTCCCTTTGATTTTCAGGATGTTCATTTTCTTCATTTCATAGAAAAAGAACGAAGCAAAATTTAGAAAATCGCTGAATCATTTTTGCAGTTCAGACATTAATGAATCAAAAGCCGTTAACTGGATTAAATTTCGCCCAGCCGTTTTCTTGGAATAACCATTCTTAGGTGGGGTTCTCGTCCTATTATCCTTTCTGAGAAAACAAGCTTCAAAGGCCTTTGATGTTGATCATTTGCCTATGAAACAATACCATTTGCTCAAGTTCAGCTGATATTTGTACAAAACGTAGTAAACATCGTCCCTGAACATTTGGGGAGGTTGTCAATCAATTCTTGGCCAATCACATGAATAAAAGGGCCTTTGAATTACGGAAAACATTATTCAGCGATCTGTCAAACGGCGACATCGACAATCTGGTTTCAAAGTGTGACGTCATGGAGGCGGTCCTTCCGGCCCCGTAACCTCAAGCCTGGCAACGAAAGTTGTGTTGCCTTGCTTCGGTGGGGCGGCCTGCGGCCGCTCGTGGTCAGTGCACGGATGGCGGGTTTGGTCATCCGCCGGCGCCCTACCTCTTCATCCCGTTTTTAGGGATAGTGTTTTATTGTATTTACTTGTCTCCTATCTGTATACTTTATGTAGTTAGCTTGTTAGACTTGTCTTTACACTTCACTTAGTTAGTTTGTCATTATTTTGTAGTTGTTTTCTCTATGAGTTTCATTTCTCTTTCCAACCTGAGCTTTGTAACGCTATTTTGTGTGTTTTCTCTGCTGTTCACGTTTATGCTTATTTCGATGTGTTTATTGTACTTTTATTTCGTCATCCTTGGGTTCCGATAAAGTATTATTATGTACGTGGGTATTGTTGATCAGGGTGTCAGTTTTTTCCCCACCTGTCTTTGGTGTGAAGGACCACTGAGGTAATCCATCGCGGCACGGCCTTTGAAGTTTGAAGAGACATCGTCTGACGATTCGCGGTCCTCTTGAACATTTAAAGTCTCCCATCATTAGAACGCAAAACAAGCAAGATAACTATAAAATAAACCACTAAGGCTATGATATGTTAGCATGTTTGCATCTTTTCCCTGACCACAAACACTTTCAGCATGCTGCCTTATTCCGCATTGCCGCCCTGATACCACTCTCTTTTTGCCATGGGCCGTTGCTACCTGCAGCCACATGACAGGTTGTTAAGTATGATTGACGGGTGGCATTGTTCCGTTAGGCGGCTGAAACCAAAAGAATGACACATGGACGTTCAGATATCCACATGCCTGTGTGGCTTTTGCCGTTTTTTTTCATATTTCTACTTTAGTTAGAAGCTCGAAATTTTGACAACTAATAGAAAGGACATTCATCTTGTACAAACCGTTAAAATTTCAAAATCGGCCATGCAAAGGTCTTTGGTGTCTTAAATGTCCTTAAATAAGAAGATTCTGATTCATGTGTTCCAAAAGTAGAAGAAATGGACTTTCTGTGTGCAGGTGGCATCTGTTAAAGAACAGAACTGGCATCATTCTCATCATGTAAGCTTAACGATGTCAAGGAAAGTAAACAGAAAAACTAATTTTGCTTTTGAAGTACATGTACACACTGCCATACAATAATTTACTGCGTCTTCAGAGTCGTTCTGCACCATTTCATGTGTCTCATTTAGTGTGGCTTATCTTTCCAACAGATGGACCCGTGTATCACAGTTTGACTCCGGTCAATGATGAAGAGTCAACAGGTGAGTGGACCAGTTGATTTCATGATCCCTTTCCCAATTAAACCATCCAAATGTGCCCAGATGCAAAAGGTCATCAGCTTCAAATTCAATGTCTTTTTCACAAATGTCTCATTGCAAACATGTTAAATGAGAATTCCAAATGAGACCTGTAAGGACAACATGCAATGAAATGCGTTGGAGTGTCTTGTTCTTTCCTGGAAAGGGTTAATCGCAGTCTGCAGCAGGTCATTTTCAAACCATTCTCAAGAGACTCCAACGCTCTGGATTTCGGCATGAGATCTCCCACATTCTTATCCTGAAAAGCAATCAAATTTTGCAACCTCACGCCTGATTGACATTGCTCCCCGTAGCAAGTGAATGGGGCTCCGGCTGAGAGCAGCTGTTTTCATAATTATCTCCCATTCGCTGGATTCTGCTGGTTGGAGTCTCTGTATTCTGGAACTATAGAAATACATTATCAGACTAACAGTTTATGTTAAGGATAAGCTGAGGGTAATTTGGATGAAAAAAAAAATCAGATTTTGACATATTCATATATCAGCTGCAATTTGTAATAATACTTTGTTTTAGCCATCGATAATTCATCAGTCTTAATTCCAAAAGGTGAATTTTGCACGACTTTTCCTATCCATGTCATGCCACTAAGCCCCGCCCCCAGAAGTCGGCATTTACAGTGGTTTACTTACTGCGACCTTCTGCATTGTTCTACCGTAATTCCCCTTACTTAATGAAGTCGGCATTTACAGTGGTTTACTTACTGCGACCTTCTGCATTGTTCTACTGTAATTCCCCATACTTAATGCACACATTTAGCGCCAAATTTATTTTCATAATGTTATGGTGCACATTTTTCACAGGCACAGAAGTCTAGAGCATTTTTTTCAGCCTCATGTTTGCCGCTTTGAATCATCATAGTTTGCGGTGAATGGGCAGTTGGGCAATAATGGTGCGTTCATTGAAACAGTCCTCAAAAACACTGAAGACTACCATATTTTGTCACAAAATGCATATAAATACATACTTTCCTCGTAGTCTTTTTGAACAAACCATAGCATGTAAACAACTTTACTAGAATCGTTTCTTTGTGTTTAAACTTCAGTCAATTGTCTACAAGTGACTGAGCTGCCTTTTTTGCACACCAAATGACAATACCGTATACAGTATTACCAACACATCGAAACTTACAAGAAATTTACGCAAATTTTCTGTTTGACCCAGTAACAACTCCGACCTTTTTTTTTTAGCATAAATTGTTGGATTTACAGCAGTCAGTAGATATGAATGAAAGTGGATGCGTTGGAGATGCGTGTTGTGTGACTGTGAAAGTACCGATAACGATCTCCACTCGCTAAGCACCATTTTGTTTCCCAGGCATTTCCATTGCACAAGTTTGTTGTAGACCGTAATAAAGAGTTGGTATGTTGTGGGAATACATTAATTATTTTATTGACATGGATTGGACTGAACGTCCATTTTTTTCAAATGCCTGGTTTAAGGGCTGATGTATGGTCGGTGCTTTGCGTACACTTGGCCTTTGTTCTAATGAATTTTTTACCTGTGCGTTACATATAGACACAGGCATTTTCCAACTTTTGACTGACCAAAATAGTGCCTGGGCATTATGCAGATTTTTGTCAGGCTTCGACGATATCTTCAGATCAATGTAAACCAAACTGACAGATTTCCCACACTGGCCTCCATATATTGTTCTCCTTTGCCAGCCAGCGATTACCCTGCAACAAAGTTGTCAATCATCTAAATGAGCCTTGCATATAAGGCGTAACCAATCAGCGGGCCAGTTATGAAACCATGCTTGCGACAGCACATGCTGAGTCTGATACAGAACTCGGAATGTAAAACTTCATAAACTGCGTGCTTCTCAAGTATAATTAATCAACGATCTCATAGTAGTCAACAAACAAACAATGCTTACGGTTTATAGAGTTGTCGAACTGGAAAAACTGCAAATAAGTGCCTGGAATCCCTTCAAAGACGGCTCGACCTTTGAACTCATTTTTCAAATGATCATTTTCATAACAACATCCCAAACTATTTCGTTTTCATCTTCCACAGTTTTGCTTGAAAAAACTTCTAGTTTTTCCCAATGTCATCCTAAGTACGTAATAGACAATAGCGTCATATGATTCCGCGGCAAGTTTTTTTTTCAGAAATGTACACTTTCTGGGGTAAACATGAGCTATAATTTGTTTACTTGAGATTTTGTAGAAGATGTATCTAACCCTGAGCTTATCCTTAAATTGGAAAATGCTTGTAGAGTATTTGTCTATACGAGTCTACATTTTGTGACATAATACCTCTGCAAGCTTGCTGCATTCTTGCCCACATATAGTTGAGCAGAAAATTTGTGCCTACATGACAATCCTTACCAAATTCACTACAAGTTTTTACATTGGAGCCATGGGCTTGTCAAATTTAACTGTGAATCATGAATACTTAGCAACATTATATGCCTAGATGTAATATCACATTCAGTTTGTTTGTGTACCTGAGTGAGTGCAAACCACTGTGTTATAGTGTGCATATTGGTGTAAAAGCTGAAACATGGATTCATGACAAATTGCTGATGGGTTAGTAACATTATCTATTAAAACTTGTATCATAAATTAATTAGAACACAGTTCTGTATGTCTTGCTCAGATCTGCTTTAATCCTTCAATGTGCAAGGGATATTTTTGTTTTAAAGTTATTATGTGATTATTTTTTGAGCATGGAACAGCCACGTATCAATCCAGGAACCTTCAGTGCCCCCCACCTAGCCCAAAATGGGAAACACACGTCCATGCACTGCACCAAATTTGTATACCAGTGCCTGACAAGCAGACAAAGCTCAGTGTCTTATCTAGTCTAGTTGATCTGCCTTTTGGCTGCTTGACCACTTTTTAGCAGTGAAAAGGTGATGTAATTTCTAATTGGTCAACTTTTGTTACCATGGTAACAGACAAGAGTGCAAAAGGGCATGCATACTGTGAACAGCCAATATAATGATAATGAACTTCCTCATTGGTTCATCAGTCCATTAGAACTGCAATTGTGCACCTTCTAGCAGGCCAACCCTGACTATAAATAAAATTGTGCAGTCCTGTGGTGGACCAGTGTAGCTTGGTCTGCTTTGGAGGCAAGTGTACTGTTTGGCAATCCTGTTATTTTCCTTGTTGCAATAAAACTGCAAGCCACATTTAAGTTGTGGGTCATTTGTGTTTAGTATGCATCAAAGATGTTTACTTGCCTTTTGATATGCTATATGTACATGTACAAGAAAAAGAGGCATGTGCGCCAAAGTTCTCAACTTTACTTGGAGATAAGTAGTTTTTGATAAAACTTTATAAAAGTTGTAATGTTTATGTTTGGCCTATTTTTTGGACTTTCCAGTAAATACCTGGTATATGTCTCGTATTACACATGAAAAAAAAAACAAAAAAACACTGCCCTGGGATTTTTAAACATGTTTGCTAAAATTGATCTGTTATGAGCTTGTGTGTATGTTCTTCTTTCAGCTTTTCTGGCCAAATTTATAAAGTGCAACAGAAATCTGCAAGAGGAATGTAGTGGAGCTGAAGAAGAGGACTCACACTTATATACTCCAAAGCTTCACAGTGGAGAGTATGTTCTACTTACAGCTGTGGTGCAACTTAAAAAGCGACCCATAAGGAAATTGCTTGTAAAACTCGAACATAACTCTGTTACTCAAAATGACTGGGGTGTGATAAAACATTGTGATATCATTGGTTGCACAGAGGGTTCCATTTTAGAATCTTCCACAGGGGCAGAGCTTTACATAAGAAGACCGTCAATGGAAGAATTTCTACAAATGATGGGCACCAGAGGACAATTTCATCCAAGAGTAGGTACATTTTGTATCTCTGTGCATATTTGTGCAGTGTATATGTGTGCACAAGATAAAAAAAAGCTCGGGCTATATTGACAACTTTAACATTATCATAATCTGTACAGTGTAGTGAGTGTGCAAATAATGGTATCGGTGTCTACAGCTAAATTATCTTTGTTGAGCATGGCTCGTGGTGTAAGACTTACAGAGCGATGGTTTACATAAAGTATGACTATATTCCTCCCAATGAGTGCACTGGATGCCACCAAAATTGATATAAATCAGCCTCCATCATGGATTTAGTTTTGGAAAATTTCTGAATTGAATGTTGTTTTTACCCTTTGCATATGAAATGCCAGAGGGTAGCGCCACTCTCTGTACTGTCCATCTGTCAACCCTTACAACATGACTGCAATATCTACAAAAATATTGATCATAGCTTTACCAAAATTGATGTCAGAGATGGAACTAAAAGTGGGCCAGATAGATGCCTATCAAAAAACCAACTGCTTTTGTTTTGTTTTTGTTTTTGTGTGTGTGTGTGTGTGTGTGTGTGTGTGTGTGTGTGTGTGTGTGTGTGTGTGTGTGATAGAATAAATGTATCTCAAGAAGGAGTGACTGCTGTTTCAAATTTTTATCTTTTTTATTTTTTAAATTTAAGACCAGATATCTTGTAAAAACCAGCTTCCTGCAATCCTTTCTTAACTTTAATTGATTTTGAAAGTATTTGGAGGTACATGAGTGGTGCACATGTGAACATTGTTACTGCAATACTTCAAGAATTGACTGCAGCTTTAGCAAATTTGCGTAAGGGATGTACCTTAGGATAGACTAGGTACCTGTTGAAAATTGTTTGCCTGTTACCATTTAACATATTGATGATTTTTTTTTCTAAGTAATTAATTTGATGGTCAGTCCAGTTGGGTGCCTGAATGATATTGCAGGTCTTGCTTTATCGGTTGAACTGATATACAATGTTGGTAATGCTGGTCAGAGCCTTTGTCTGAATATGGCACATTATTGGGATGAATATGGCACATGTAGTTTCAATTTATTAAATACAAAGATTACATTAACACATTACTTCTTACCAACCCCCAAGTAATTGATTTTAACACACTTTTACCAAACATTTAACATGAAGATTGCATATTCAAATTCTTCATAGAAAGAGTTTTCATTCAATTCTAAAGTAAGTGGGGTTTTACTTGCCATGAAGTGCACAAATTAATGACCATAGACCTGTATTTGTCACCAAAGTGTGGAATTACGAAGGTTTTAGCAGTGAATGGCTGAAGACCCCTGACTTACAATGTGTGGATGTCAACACTTGCAAACCCAAACCATGTACACGGTGATATTTCTTAATGCAGGCCTACTGCTAACATTTCAAATGAGTCCTTTTCCCCTCAAAATCGTTCAATACTTGTATTAAGAATTTAACATCTTTTCAATTGTATTCATTAGCAGGTGATTGCAACTTGATGAGCATTTTTAATGACGTCTTGTTATCAACGTCATGTGAAAGTGCCCATCATCAGGTTGAAATCAAATGACATTGCATACAATTAAAAAGACGTTCCATTCGTCTATGTACATTCAAGAAACAAGATAGGCAACCTTAATTTATGTCTGAATGTTTCATCTCATTATTCTTGTGATGCAATTAATTTAAACATTTATGATGGGGGGGGGGGGGGAGAAAATGAGTAGGGCACAAATTTTAGGCCTGTCAACACAAACCAAACTAGTCCTGATATCATTACTCCATGGGCTGGGCTGTACTAGAAGGTTGTAATAATTGCACCTGCACATGTATTCGACTGCATTCATGGAAAAGTGAATGTCCAAACTTTTGCTATTCTTCTAATGCTAAAGCAAACACCAAATGTAAATATTTACATTGGCTGAACATGTCTGATAAAGTACATTGCTACCAACAGCATCATCATCAATGTTTTGGTCTCAGAATACAAGATTTGCAGTGGCCTTTCAAGTGTATGTCAAAAGTTAATGTCAAGCAAGACTATTATGTTTCTTTTAAATGAAAATTTCTGGGGTGCTCTGTAAATTGCTTAGTTACTTTAATTAAGATGGTCATCAATTGTAGACTTATATTTGGAATGTATCTGAATGAACATGATGCTAGCACAGAGAATACTGTGCATTATTTGAGATTTTTTTTATCACAAAAATGGGCAAGAGGAAACTTCAGATGGATATGTAGACTTGCCTGTGTCCTGATGTAGAATATATGGATGGTAGCAGGTGGTGGATCCAGGATTTTGTGATTTGGGGGGGGGGGGGGGGCAAGACTGGGGGTGTGGGGGGTCTAGCCCCCACCAGGATCCAGGGGCAGAGCCCCAGCAGGGTCCAGAGGGAAGAGCCCCCAGAAGCTCCTGAATTTTCTGAAGTTAGTGAAAGATGTGGTGCAGTGTTTAAACACTAAAATGGAGAAAAGCAGCCAGGTAACTGGTGCCATAGTAACAGGCTGCTCATCAACCACACTAAATCTAAAGCCATGCTTGTGTGCCCACAGCAAAAAGCACCCAAACTGCATAATGAATAGTTTGAAGTTCTGTTGGATGGAAAGTTGTTAGCCAATACAGCTACTCACAAGGTTTTATGATTGCATGTTAATGTAACATTATCCTGGGATGTTCATTTATCCTGTAATAGATGAAATTTACGTTTGCTGATTGGTGTAAAAATACAAGAGAATTCCCCGTATTCCCTCTTCGGTGTCCTCCCTGATCACCAAACAGGTATACAAATTCTGTATACCTGTTTTGCAATCAGGCTCATGAATATTAATGCGCACCATCAGGGGTATACATAATTTAGCCTCATTTTGGACTTGATCACCAAACAGGTATACAAATTCTGTATACCTGTTTTGCAATCAGGCTCACGAATCAGTGACTGATATCAGTAAAAAATAGGCCTACTTCAGTTGAAAAAAAAAAGAACTTGTTGCCAAATCTAGTATTCTACATGTTGTTAAATGGTTGATGTTATTTAACAATTGTTATGTTTTTCACATGTTTTTCAGCAGTTTTTATTTCACATTTATAGTCCTATTAGAGGATAAAATCATCACTACCTGTCTGTTCAGGGGATACAAGAAAATATCCATGTGAAAAGATTTATATCCCATTCAGCCGTTGGCTTCATGGGATACAAATCTTTTCATGTGTATATTTTCTTGTATCCCATGAACAGACAGGTAGTAACTAATAGTATCAGCTTTATGTAAAAAAAACTGCCACTGTGCTAGGGATATTAAGGAAAATTGGACATTATTTGCCAGTGTCAATTAGAAAGCTATACTTTAAACATTTTTAGCACATATTGACAACTGCAGCTCAATTTGGGGAAACTGAAATATAAGCAGCTACTGAAAACTTTAAAAGGGTTCAGGGGCCCCCGTAAAGGCATACTTAGTCCTGGGTGTCTATGGTCTTCACAGCTACAGATCGTTATTAGCTCAATCATGTATCTTCTTGAAAAAAAGCAACCTTTGTATACAAATCTCTGAACTCTATGGTTCCACAGCATATGAATGATATGAAAAGCATTCTGCTTACTTAAGACAGCCACAAATGAATGCTTATATTTGAAAAAAAAAGCTAAAACTAGTCTTCTGCAGAAAGCTTTCAGTTATGATGGAGCTGTTATTTGGAACCAGCTGCCAAGTGAAGCCAAACTTCACTCTCCATGTTCAAGAGAAAATGTACAGAATATTTATTTTCATCAAGGAAAACCTAGCTGCAAAATACCTATCACACATGTATGAACTCTACCTTACTGTCTTTATTTCTCCAATGTATATATTTGACATTGTATGATATATTGTAATGCATTATGAGGGCCTCGGGAGATTAGCAGAAATACTGACTGAGCTACCGTCTTAAAGTAAAGTTTATGTGTATGTGTGTGTGTGTGGTGTGTGTGTGTGTGTGTGTGTGTGTGTGTGTGTGTGTGTGTGTGTGTGTGTGTGTGTGTGTGTGTGTGTGATTTTTTTGGAATTTTGGTATTTGGAAGTATACATGTACATACCTCAAGAGCACCATTTTCCAAGACCTCTGTGACTGGGCTGAATACCCAAGAAATTGAGTTGACTTCACTGGTTCACTCCCTTGATTCTGAAAACCTGACAGTCCCATCTCAGTAGCCAAATCTCGAGCCACTTCTTTGCAAAGAAGACCAAGTAATGCCTCAGTGTCACCTGGAAGTGGTCAGGCGACTGTTGGAGTCGGTCATGAGCTAGAGCGTGGATCTCTCTTCTTCGATCCCCCCAAGTGAGTGTTAACAGAAAACAAGGTTTCCACATCCAGGACTGTCAGTGCAGAAGGACATGATGAGAGCCAACAGATAAGGATCGTTCCCAATGCGCATGTCAAGGATGTTCATGAGGGTTGAGGAGGTGGCTGATCGAAAACCCTCCACTGTTCTCAACCTCGCAGTATTTACAAGTTTGTTCACGAGAACAAACCTGATCCAGCTGGAGGGGACACCCATAGCAATGCTGATGATCATCCCATGCTGCCATATAGTGATTCTGTGAGTTCAATTTCTGCCCAAGATCCAACAAGGAAGAGGAGGAAATGGTCACTGGATCAACACCAATAGCTTGCTGCCGAAAGGGAACAAATGCCTGATGTGCACTGTCCTCCTGCTCTCTTTGATCTGTACCTTGAGACGCCATCTTGAAAATCTAGTTTCAAGCCAATCAACCAGCTCTTCTCCCATTATTTCAGAGGTATCTGCAGGATGAATATCAGCTATCTAGGTCTCTGAAGAGTTCTAGACCCTGAAGAAATGGTTTTCCGCAGAAGGGAACATGTTTAAAGCACTAAAACTGTAAGTGTGAACCAAAGTTCATGGAGCTTCAACTCAAAAGAGCAAGCCAGCAATGGCACCCGAAAGAGGAAGGATGATATGGGGAGTATGTGCACCAGGAGTCACCACCGGATCCATAGGACCCAAGAGATGGCGCCAGAGGACCATCAGGTTTTTGGAATCAAGTGAGTGAACTCAAATGGATTTCTTTGGCCTTCAGCCCAGCCACAGAGGTCTTGGCAAATGGTGGTTGAGAGGTAACATAATGTAACTAATATGTATATGTACATGTAATAGAGGTGAGATGCAAATGGTGGTTAACCCTTTCCCCCTTGAATTAAGACTGAGTCAACAGCTTTCCTTGGCATGGGTTGGGCACTAAGTGCCCAACCCACGCCAAGGAAACCTGTTGACCTAGGGCATGTGATCTTGATAAGTCTCGTGTACATTTCTCAGTCAAATTGTTTTTCAGAACTGTTGAAATTAGTTGAAAACACGCAAGCAGATGACATTTGACCGCCAGCCGGTTTTGGCCGGTTTGAGGGGGAAAGGGTTAAGAGGTAACATTATGTAACTAATATATATATATATATATATATATATATATATATATATATATATATATATATATATATATATAAGGTATGTAAAGCAATATGCTTCCCTTTCACACATTATATTGTTGATTGATACAGCACTTGCTCCCTGTCTTGAGAGACCACCTGGCTTTAAAGATCACATTCGACCAGGTCCCTTGTACCTTTTCAATGTTGCTGATAAAAAAGTAAAAAAAACAGAGAATACATGTTTTGTCTGGAGGACTGTGCTTTCAATTTTTATTTATCGTAGGTGTACATGATCCTAAAATTATCAAAACTTCCAGTATTGTTCTAATCTTTATTGCATGTTAGCAGCATCATCTAACCTGGATTCAAAATTAAACAAATCAGAACACAAACATAAGTATAAATGTGTAAAGTAAACTTATAATATTATTTTATGCTTTTCAGTCACATTTAAGCAGCAAAATTTGACAGTTGTTAAGTTGTCTTATCAGGTGTACTGCCTTTAGCAAAATACAACTAAAATTTTCAAGTAAGGTAGGCCTTTGTTTTTGTTTTGTTTTTTGTTTGTTTTGTTTGTGAGGGTGGGGGGGGGCATGGCCCCCTTGACGTGCCCCCCCCCCCCATTGATCTGCTCATGGGTAGTGTGGGAAGTTTGAATTGTGAGTAACCTGGACAAAATGAAATTTATCTTTTTCAGATGCTGAATTTTGCCAACCATGAATTAGATTTGAGACCAGGAAATAGAGTGCTGACCATAGAAAACACAAACAGTGGAGGTCTGGCACTTACATTAGCCAGATCAGGTAACATATTATTTTACAGCTACGAAAAGTGTACAAGAGGCCTGAGGTAAATGGGATACACATACATGCTCTTGCCAACAAGTTTAATAATATTTGTACATATCTGGTATATAGGGAAATGGAATCAGAAATACATGCCAAATCTTGTATAGGTAAACGTGCAATTTTCTGTCATGATTCCGTTGTAGGTAGACTACTACCTAATGGAATCCATCAATCCCTAGAGCCTATATTTACCTGAACCAACTTAAAAGTAGGCATATGCATGTACTTGCACCTGTAAAATATATATGTATGTATATACAGTGGTACCTGCTCTAAAGACCACCTCCAATTTAAGACCGCATGTCTTTTTAAGACCACTCTTTCAAGACCCTCTGCTCTATTTACATGTTAAATATACCTTCAATTTAAGACCACCTGCAGTATGAGACCAATTTTTGTTGGCTGTAGGGGTGGTCTTAAATAGCAGGTACCACTGTATGTGTGTATAGATATATATATATATATATATATATATATATATATATATATATATATATATATGAACTTAATTACAGTAGTGTGTAATCTAAACTAAACATTGCTAGCATTATTTTGCAATGGTCAAATACGAAAGTTTGATGGTTTTCAGTATCATGTGGGGGCAATGTGCACGTCTTCACAAGAGAAGAAAGTGAGCAAAGTCAGCTATTGATGACAGAGTGGGCCCGTAACCTTGAATTTCAGCAGAAGAATGCTCATGTCAACAACATAACCATCAGCTCTGTGGAAGCACTTGATCTCAAGCTAGGAAATGACCTGTTGTATGATGCTGTAAGTGTGACCCTTTATCTCGTGGCATAAAGAGCTGTCAAAGTAAGCAGTAGCAGGCACTTCTATCATAGCAAATGTGCACTTTCCATGAAAATTAAGTACATGTACAACTAGATTACTATGTCATAAAAAAAAACCAAGTGCATATTTGTAATTTGGTCAGTCTGAATTGATGTGTGCATATGGAGGGACCTGACATCACCAAGTGTCCCATTCTTATTCTCAAGTTAAACTTCGACCCACACTCTCAGTCAATCTGGTGTCTTGATTTTCCTTAATACATGAAGATATGAAATTTTGTGATGCCGAAAACTGTACCCGATTGGCCCACAGAAGGCTATGATTGACGGTCAATCTCACAGCCTGCTGTAGCCCAATCAGGAGCATTTCCTGCACCACAATGTGCCATCCTTCTGTCAATAACAGATCAAAGAAAATCAAAACAACAGGAGAATTGTAATGCAACTGAGTAACTGTAATTTCACAGCAACTGGAGGTGCCTTTGATGTAGATAAATGAAGCATTCACCATGAGAACATGAGGAACATCCTAGTCCTTGGCAAGAAATGCCACTGGTAATGTTTAACGATTGTGTACAAATCTTGCAACTGAGTCATAGTTGTTGATGTGGATTGTTGCTGTCTGTGAATGGAGTAAGTGAGCCCTGCATGAGTGGTTATACACAACAGCTGACTTCCACTTCAAAACTTGTCCAGGTCTGGGCCCAAGCCCAAATCAAAGGAGCTATCCAAATGAGAAGAATAATTGCTGGTAGCCACCCTCACAAAGCATTTCACTTTTCTAGGTAATAACATGTTGGCTAGCAACATATTGTGGGATCAGAAGCCTGTAGGCTCAACAAATCTGGGGACAACTAGTTTAGATTAGAAAAGTTCATAAATATTATCTGTGGGGGTATTCGGGTTGTAATCTGGCAGATAAGTGATAGGCCTACATTTTGGAATTTTTTACGCCAATAGTGTTATGAAAGTCAAAAAAATTGATAAAGCTTGATAACGTCCTATTCACTTTATTGGCTGAGAACACAGGTTGAGGCCTAAATAGGAAGGATAATATTAGGACAGCCTTTCACTCCTCAAGACATGGATTCACTCTGCTTTGCTTGCTCCTTCCATGTCTTCAGGAGTGAAGAACTGTCCTAATACATGTACTGATGTAGTATCCTTCCAATGTGAGTAAGGAGGGTCTAGTAACAATAACATATAGTCATAGACCTCTGAGTATTGTGTAGGCTGCATGTGGGCCTGGCCTACCACATGCATGTGCCAACAGTGCATTTGTCCAATAGGCTACATCATAAACAGGAATGTAGCCTTCAATTTAAAGTTGGTCAGGCCAAATTCAGAAATTTGGAAATTTTAAGGAAATTTCTGTATATTATTATTAACATAGTTGATGATACTTCTGACCTGGCTTAATGTTGGTCTGACCAATCGGACCCCTAGGCTGCGGCCCTGATAAATGTATCATATAGGCCTATGCCTAGCAGAAGCTTATGTGTAATTGGAAGGTGACCTGTACCACTACCAGAAAGGATTCAGGTGAAAACTGAAGAGATCTCATCCACACCACCACAGCCCACAGTTACACATATTGCCTTGGATTGAGAGATTGAGGACAGGGGCCAAGGTTTGAAATAAAGTTTTATGTTGCTGGGCCTTGGTGTGAGACCCCTGGTCACTGATATCAACAGACAGTACATCCCTAATGATGAGGGTGACATGGTATGGTGTCATACACAAGTTATTCAAATCACTGGGCCTTTGATTAATTAGGAAAAATGACTGCTCCCTCAATCTGAAATGGATTCATGATCAGCTGTTTCCATTTGATACATTGTTTCACTTGGCATTGTGCTGTGTCCATATGCACTTTTGACTTGTGACAATGTTGCAAATTATGCACCAAGGCATGGTGGTGGGGGGGGGGGGGGGCAGGGAACCCTAAAAAATCAAATGATTACAATTTGATAAGCTTGCTAGTGCATCATGCATGAACCACAGGCTATAGTACAGCTCTAGTGTAGGCCACCAAGTGTGCTTTTTAACTGACTCTACTGAGCCAATACTCATATGAAAAAGATGTCTTTAATGTTTTGCAAAGTAATCACCTATTTGACTGTCAGTTTATTTAATTTCCTGACACACATTTGCACAAACACAGCAAATTGTAGTTTGAAGTCGAAAACAACACTCAACAGCTTTTAGACAATTTTGGCATTGTCATCAAACTGCCATATTGCTCACATGTGCAGAGCATGATCATTTTAGAGACAATGCTATAGATCCTGTCAATCTTAAGTACAATTTTCAAATTCCTCTTTGTATGATTGACAGAAATTTCACACTGTATGTATAATGTAGGCCTAGGCCTAATTCATTGACTGGGAAAATGCAAAGGGCAGAGGACCAGGCGCTGATGGGGTGTGTGTGTGTGTGTATGTGTATATGTGTGTCCGTGTGTGTGCGCATCAGGTGGGCCACCACCACCACCGCCACCACCCAGCGCCAAGATGAAGAAGAAGAGGGAGTAGAAGAAGGAGAAGGATACTCTGTTGCCTAGCTCTCATGTGCATGGACATACCATATATATATATATATATATATATATATGAGCTAAGACAAGGGCTAGTGGCCGCAATGAAGAGGTTTAGAGTTCTACCAGTTTCGTACTTGTGTACTCGTCAGGAACTGAAGGTTTAACCGTTTTGGGGCCCGTATTTATAGGCGCGCGTAATTATCCGTCATCACGTCATACACATGAATTGTTATGACCTGGAGACGGGACGTGCCTTGGCTATGGTATGGTTACCATGGCGTTTGAATTCCAAAGAAACGTTCGGAAAAACAGTGATCCTCCAAATAAGGAGAGGTCAATAAGTGTACCAACTAGGTAGTTTGATACAAGGTTATGTTGGGCTTGAAAATCCAGTTGGACCATTGTCCACTGGATGCCCTGAATAGGGGCAATTAGAAATCAACTGGTGTTGTTTCTTAGGTATTTAGTTACGATTAACCTGCTTGCCATGTACACAGGTGTGTCAATGGCCAGAGCTGAGGATAATAGCATGGACAAATGAGCTGCGACAATAATTTTATATATATATATATATTCTTAAGAGGCCAAGTTATTACGATGGTGCAGATAAATATCCCATTTTGTAAACGTAAATGAGTGAGCCTTTTTAAATTTACATTTTATAACAAATGGGCAGGTCAAGAGATTAGAAGATTAGTCCCTGCATATATGTGTACACATATTCGCTTTCACATTTTGTTTTTAGTTGAACATTAGTCATTACATGTAAGGATGGAAATTTGTAGTAACCAATATTATATTCCCATCAAAATATTTCCTATTTGAATTAAATATATCTTTTCATCGAATACATGTATAAGTACATTATTTATTTTTTATTTGGGGGGGGGTTAAAATTGAGTCTCATATCTTAGAAAGCACAAGTGTGTATTCAAATTTAAGATTAAATGTAAAATTTATCAAATAAAATCCTGAAATATGTAATTTTTGAAAATATCCCACAAAGGTCAAAAACTTAAAATTGTTAGTTTTTCAAGCACTTCATGGGAAGAAAATACTGATGGAAGATTTTACTCTTTAAATAATTTGCTAGTAAACAAATAAAAAGAGTCTAAAGGAGCAACAAATACTGTTAATGTGCTCTAGTTTGCTTATGCTGATTTCTTCCTTTTTTCTTGTAAGATATTTTTTCTTTTTTCTTTCCAAAAATCACTTCAGCAATGGAATGTTTGTAAATAATAGATAGGTACATGTATACCTTGGGTGCAACTGAAGGGTAACTACATTATTATATACCTAAAGGAATGAATTTTAATGCCCGGAAAGTGTGTCAAATGGCTATAAAATATGTTAAAATTCAGGAACTTGCGGGGGCTCTGTCCCCGACTTCAGACAAGGGTTGCAACCCTCACACCCCAGCTTACACTAATTACAGCACCCCCCTTTTGGAGTTTCTTTATTCACACCCGAGGACAGCTTGTATATGTTACTTGGGAGCCAATTGTTCTGAAAATTTGATGACACCTTGTGCCAGTGGATCTAAAAGCAAAATGTTAACCTCAAATGTAACACTTTAATAGTTAAAATCAGCAAGTCCTGACGGTGGCTTCTTGGTAAAATGTTTAGACTTATTTATGTTCAGCCATATACATGTAGTTATTTGATGTGGCATTGTACAGTGGCTCAGTTTTTGTTCACTGAGTATTGAATTCAACAGTTATTGATGCTGTTCCTTGATTTAGGCTTGCATTGCTGGTTGTGACCCGACCAAATATCTTGATCTTGTGTCAAAAAAAGTACCAGAGGGCCGATATGTTGTGGTAATTACCAAGAGGTAAGTTTTCATGAACAACTTGAAATAGACATGTAAAAGTAAATCATTTCACATTAACCAGTCAGAGATACCATATATACATGTGCATGCTTTTTTATATTCTAAAAAATCACATAGTGTCATAAGGATGTTCATCATTAGTTTTAATTAACCTTCATGAAATTGTCATTCATTGTAATATATATTTTAAAAGTAGGCCTACTGTAATTCTGGTCTTCATCAGTGAGCAGGAAATTATTAGATAAATGTAAGTTGAAAATAGTGTTCATAGGTTGGCAAAATATTTTTGTTAGTTTGGTTATGACTTAAAACAGTCTTTTTACAAGTTTAAAACAGTCTTTTACCAAGTCAAAGATGACTCTACTTTGGATGAAAAAAGTATGAACTGTTTGAAAAAAACACTTGAGTGTTATTTCACACTCCTTTTTTTCTTCAGATTTTGAGCATAAGGGAGATGATTTTTTACTGTATTTCAGAGCAAACAACTTAATTCAGATAGACCTTGAAAATTACATCAATTCATATTTTATCAAAATACTGTCATCTTTCATGTATGCAGTATATTCTCTTAAAAAAGAAACACAATGCAAGTTCTTAGAAGATATTTTACACATCCTTTAATTATTAAAAAAAAAAAATCAGTCTTTTTGTTTTTCCATAAAAGGTAAGGGATAATATGCAGGATATCAAACTTTCATGTTACTGTGGTTCATGTATTCTTATGCAGCCTGTCGACAGTGTTGAAGCTGTATGACTATATTGCCAGTCAAAAGCTACCATTGGCTATAGGAAGTATATATGAAGACAGAGAACGTCCATGGGTATTGAGACCAGTACTGATTCAAGGAAAGTTTGAGAAGCAAGGTAAGAAGTTTTGTTTTAAACTCAATCTTTCCTACTGAAAATGCTAAGTCACTTGGATGCGTTCATGATTTGATTCAATGTGCCTTTAGTTCTGGAGTTTTACACGAAATGTACAATATTTTACAGGTAAATTACTTAGCATTTCCTCTGCCACTAGGAAGCTGATCAGCTCTATCCAACCACAGTTTTGAAGATTGTCGGTGGTTAATTCAAGGAAGTATTGTACCTTTTGGAGACTGAGTCAGCAGCTTTTCTTAACACACTCTGGCCACATTGCTTCCATATTTGACAGAGGAAAACTGTTGACTTGTCACCTATATCATCTTAATGAAAAGAAGAAGAAACAGTCAATATTTATGGTGCTGAACCATATCTGCCATTTGTTATAGGAAAAAGCTGCATACTGATACATCAATGTTTAATAAATAGGTTATTCAAGGATAAATTTGAATAAATTATTCTGAAACAAGATGCAGATGGAGAGGAAATTGCACCTTTTACCACCTGTTCAACTTCACAGGCACACAGACAGGTTTGCTGCAAGTCTTCTTGTCTTGCTGTTTCTCAATTATCTGCTAGCATTTGGAAAATCAAATGACAAAGAAACTGCAGAACATTGCTGTTTTGGAATGTAAAGTGGCCAAATATACATGATAAAGACTGCTTGTATTAGTATGGTCATTTCCACAAAAGGGTTTGATGTGGCTTACTATTTTTCTCCCTATTGTACTTGAGGTTGTGGCAACTGTTGCAGTACATGAATGTCATCTTGTTTTTTTTTTTTTAACTTCCAGAAAATGTTGAATCTTCTGAAGGACAATACATATGTAGACCAAAGCAAAAAGCTGACAAAGCTACAGGTAATTACATAAATTTGGCACTACAAAAATACATGTACCTGACTACTGAAAAGGCCTTTCAGTGTTTAAACAAAAAACTGGGTGTCCAATGCAGTCCATATATGTTGTACCTGACAACAAAAATAGGTGAAGTGCATATATTGCACTCCCTACTTTTTTAGGTGGGGGTATGCAGCTCAAGTTTTTCAGAATGACCCTTCATTAAGGCTCCCATTCTACTAAATAATGGATCTTCATTAGGGCGGGTCAATCACTTTCACTGCATGCGCCCTGTTCATGGGGCTGGAGGGTAATTCGTCTGGTCTTGATCAGGGTCCTTTGATTTTATCAGTGACCCCCCATCACGCTCGGTATAGGGAGTAGCCTCCCCCCCCCCCCCCGGGGGGGGGGGGGGGGGGGGGGGAATGCATGTAATTATGAAAACAGCTGCTCTCAGTGGAGCTCCATTCACTTACTATGGGGAGCACTGTCAATCAGGTGGGAGGTTGTAAAATTGGATGGATTTTCATGATAAGAGTGCAGATTTCCTGCCCAAGTCTGGAGGATTGGAGTCTCTGGTGACAACACAAAGAAGAATTTTTATAATGCTTACATACTCCCACATTTCTATTTCTACTGTACAATATGGGGATATTGTAAGGGTTTTGCTTGCCAAGTTGAGAAAGCTACCTAAATTTGCTGTGTACCAAGTTCTAAGCATTAACGGCTTTCATAGTTATAAAAATTTAATAAATAAGTTACAATGGCTAACAATTGATGAAAGAATTACAGGGGCAATATCCATGTATAAGGTACTGAATAATGTGGCACCAACCTATCTGAGGGATTTGTTCATGTATGTGAAAGACCCATGTGATGTGAATTTGAGATCAACAAATGATCACCTCTGCTTGACGAAACCAAGACAATCTACTTGGAATCATCTTTTGTGTGTTCTGGTGCTGTGATATGGAACTCTCTACTATTTACATGTTGGGTTAAAAATTCTCATTCCTAGGACAGATTCAAGCGGGACAGTTACAATCATATAATACAAACAAGAACTGATGGATAATGAAAGCAGTCACATGATTCACTACAATTATGTCAAGTTATTGTAGTCTACCAATTGTTATTGTAACCATGTGTATCAAGTATTATTTTGTATTTTGATTGCCTGGGGACCTTTGGGAAGATTAGGAAAATACACCTGCATTTCCCTAACCAAGTCACCTTCACCAAATAAAGCTTATACATATATGTATACACATCAGCACCCTGCTTTGTGGGTGAATTAAACACATCAGATCGATAAACACTTGTTGATTTGTGTGTCCATCACATACATGTATTCAGATAGCTTTTTAGTAAACCATTGTCAGATCATAGTGATTGAAGGTAGACAAAGATTGCCACCCCTTGTTAAATGGATAATTTGAGGAGACAACTCTTCATTTTGTCTTCAGGGCACAGGTTGAAAACTTTGGACAAGTCCCAACCCATCAAAATATCAAATCTTGGAAAGAGGTATTACAAATTTCCCAAAAGACTTTAACTGGGCTATCATTCACGGAAAATAAAAGGGGAGAAACACTTTGATTAATGAATACATATGGTGACTCATTGCATCTCAGGTTGAGAACAGCAAACTGCAGAAAGGAGGAAATCACCTGCTCCTATGTATATGGTTATAAATCCATCCTAAATCTTATCAGATTTAGCTTTTCATACTAACTTTTTCAATGCATATTTTTGACAGAAAAGGAGGAATTCCTCCCAAAGATGGAAATCTGTCATGACTGGGTCTAAAACTACTGGTAGCATGCAGCTTTTACTGCTGTATGGGAGATGAAATGTTTTGAAGTCAAACGAAATTTAGGCATCGGCTTTGTCTTTGTCTTTTTCACCACATGCCTATTGCCAACATCTTTCTTGGCACACTTTGAGAGGAAGATATCAGCTAAATGCAAAGAAGTGATTATCAAGTTTTTCCTTCAATTTGAAAGATTTCATTCATGAATATAATATACAGTGGAACCGATCCCTATTAAGACCACCTAAGAGACTGAAAATTGTGGTCTTTGTGGAGGTGGTCTTAATTGGAGATTCTGCTGTATTATGGTAACACTGCTTTTTCAATCATTTCAGGTTTCCTGGTTACAATGCGGAAGGTTGCTCGGCTTAGAAGACTTCGGTGTATCAAAAGTGGATATAAAATTTTGTGAAGTGGACACCTGTGATATTCCACACACACACACACACACACACACACACACACACACACACACACACACACACACACACACACACACACACACACACACACACACACACACACACACACACACACACACACACACACACACACACACACACACACACACACACACACACACACACACACACACACACACACACACACACACACACACACACACACACACACACACACACACACACACACACACACACAATAGATTTAAATAAACTTTTCCCAAGTTAAATGTGCAAGTTTTAATCCTAATGGACTGTGGAAAATCACTTCACTTATTGGTGGTCACTGAGGACAAAGATTACTGCAGATTGTAACAAAAGATGGGGAATGAGGGATTTTGAAGTCAAACATTTAAGAAATATCTCCAATAGGTATACGGTATACCAGTATATGTAGCTTTCAAATTTTCACATAACTTAGAGACAACTTGCATTATGCCCATAATTTTACAATTTTCTTAGACTGTACAAGTAACAAGCATTGTGATATTTTAAATTGCGAGAATTTCAAAATTATTTATTGTAAAGAATTTGTATTTACATAGCCTAGCAATCTGCAACATCTGACAGCTCGGGATATTACTTATGAAAATTTGAAGTATTATAGGCTAGTTGTCCAGTTACAGCAGTGTTCTTTAGAATGTTTTCTGTATAGCTGTGCCAACATGTGAAAAATTCAGCTGATGTGTGGAGAGCAGCTTTCTTGTTCCACTTTGATAGCACTGCAAGATCTTGCACTGATCTTGCCTTTCACAGCTCCACCCATCCCACCCCTGCAAACAGAGCCCAACAGGCATGTAATTATCGCCCCTGGCATCTCTGCCATCAAAAATGAGCAATGAAGGCAGTATCAGCATGGGATCTTCGAGAGCAAGGTTGGAAAATGAAATCTTCCTGTCAGCCAGTAAAGGCATATGTGTGCCCCTGCCACTGTTAAACCTTTTTGTACTTTCCACAAAAAAATGGACAAAGTGCTTTCATGTAACGTTACAAACTTTTTTTTTAAATGGTTGAGTTGCTAAAAGTGAAAACGCTGTGTTAGTGTTGTAGTTTCGGCTGGCTGTTGCCGGGCCCGTGCGTTTTTTGACCGGTATGGCAGCGCCACTAAACGGATGCAACTGGAACCCTGCAGAATTTAAAAGACCCTTTCTTCACTCCTCTCCAGGACCACTTTGCGGCCTGGCTTGTTCTAGCTTGATGCTATGACCGCCCCCTCATTATTTTTATAATATTCATAAGCTTTTTTGTTTTATAACAAATTAGCTAAGAAAGGGTCTTGAGAAAGACTAGTGTTGTATATTCGCCATCATTTATTGTAAAATAAGCCCAATAGCCATCTCAGAGGAGCAGTGGGGGGTGTTAGGTCACAAGCCATTCAATGTAAACTTCACCCACTTAACAGAAATATATGGAGAGGTAAAACAAAAATCTTTGAAAAGAATTGTTATGGATACCAGTTTAGTTCACTTAGGAATTGAACATCCTTTCAAGAGTATTCAGCGGCGGGTGATTGCAATATGATGGGCATTTTTAATGACATCCCGTTTGTGACATCATGTAAAATTGGCCATTGTCATGTTGATATCAAACAACAAATACAATTAAAAGGATGTTTTAATTCTTATATTTACAGTCACGAAAGACAATGGGCTACCTTAACCCTTTCCCCCTTAAAACTGGCTCCTGGTCAAATGTCGTCTGCTTCTATTTTTTGAGCTAATTGTAACAGTGATGAAAAGTAATTTGACTGAGAATTGAAGATGAGACCTAGTAAGAGAACATGCCCCAGGTCAACAGCTTTCCTTGGCATGGGTTGGGCCCAACCCATGCCAAGGAAAGCTGTTGACTCGGTCTTAATTCAAGGGGGAAAGGGTTAATATTTGCTTTAATGGTTTAGGTCATTATTGTTGTGATGTACGTAATATAAACATGCTACAGGTGGTGAGGGTGGAGAACATAGGTAGGGCACAGATTTAGGCCTACCATCTCTCTCTCTCTCTCTCTCTCTCTCTCTCTCTCTCTCTCTCTCTCTCTCTCTCTCTCTCTCTCTCTCTCTCTCTCTCTCTCTCTCTCTCTCTCTCTCTCTCTCTCTCTCTCTCTCTCTCTCTCTCTCTCTCTCTCTCTCTCTCTCTCTCTCTCTCTCTCTCTCTCTTCTCTCTCTCTCTCTCTCTCTCTCTCTCTCATATTCAAATTTGCTGGTCAAGTCTGTTTAGTCATTGGATTTGACACTATCTTGATTTGCTGAGTAAAATGCCACACAAGCATAATGTCTGTAGAATTTTATTTCCATGTATCATGTGACTATAAGGTTTCAGATAGAGGGCCCTGCTTACTTTGGAAGTAACACACACAGGGTTGTACAAAGTGAAAAGATACTGATATACCAATAACAGACACATTGTAGTTTCTCCAAACCAATGGTTATTTGAAAATATCCTACACTAGGTAGTAAGTCACAAAGTAATTTATGTAGCATCCACACTAATATTTTTTTATTTCATTTGCATAAACATTCTGATGCCAACAAAGCAAGATAGATTGTAGGACCCTTTTATTTTTCAGCAACTATAATAATAGACATGACATAAATATGCATATAAGTTAGTCTGAGTCTGAGTTTGAGTCTAATCTATTTATTCTCTTGAATGTAATAAATAGGTATGTAACTATAAGGTTTCAGACAGTGGGTCCTGCTTACTGTGGAAGTAACATGTACAAGATCATGCGTATGTACAAAGTGAAAGGATATCGATATACCAATAGCAGACACATTGAAGTTTGTCCATGCCAATGGTTATTTGAAAATATCCTACATTAGGTAGTAAATGACAAAGGAATTTATGCAGCATCCAGGCTAATATTTTTTATTTCATTTGCATAAACATTTTGATGTCAACAAAGCAAGACAGATCATAGGATCCTTTTATTTTTCAGAAACTTTAATAGACAGGACATAAATATGATAAGTTATTCTGAGTCTGAGTCTAATTTATTTAATCTCTTCGATGTAATAAATAGATATATAATTTATAATTTGTTGGATGTTCATTTTCAATACATGCACATGTATTGACTAGCCAATTTTCAGAATTACAATATCATTTATGGACTAAGTATCATGGGAACTCATAAATTTTACTCCACATACATGAATACTTTTTGCCAGAACTGGCATGCAATTGACTCCCAACTTCATAAAAATCAAGAATTTAAATAAGAACAATTGTTAACAGTTAAAGGTGGATTCATTCTTCCCCATGACCTTAGAATTTATGTAATTCTAAGTTGAGAAATGATGATCCTTTCATCACAGTTGTGCTTTGATCTCTTCTTAACAGTTCAACTTCTTTTAAGTTTGTATTACAATTTGTGAAAAGAAAACTTTCCATTCAGTGGAGTGAAATTCCTTACAAAATTTACACAGAACTGGCATAGTTAGTTAACTTGATGACACATCTAACTTTACCATATACTAGTGCCCCACATGAAAGAAATGGGATAAGATGCGTCAAAGCTGTGTTGCAATGAGATTTTCTGACATAATATGGTGTATCAGTTCTCTGTGGGATCACAATTTTAGCTGATCATCTACTTGTCTTGCTGAAAAATGTTTTCAGCACACACTAGCTTTCCCGTGTTTTAAAAACATAATTCCTTGTGTGCAGACTGAAAATAGCAGACTGATCAACAGTCTACAACAGCTGTAAGACTAATATACCAGTGCAAGGGAAACGCTGAATATTTACTAAATATTTGATGATAGTACAATATTGTAATACAGTTGAACCTCATTATAACAACACTCAGATATCCAACATATTCATCATAATGACAGAACTTTTGAATGGCAAAAGTTCATTTTCTGTGTTGTTTGATTCATTTATCCAATATATTCAGTTATCTGACACATTTCCAAGGGAACAGATACTTTCATTATGAGTTTTCACTGTACATGGCCAGTCATCCCTACTTTACAAATTATGGAACAAAAAACTGGACACAAGGAAGATGGAAGCTACATGTACATGTACCTGATTTTTTTTTCAGCTCGTAATTAGGTCAGACAAGTCCATTATGAACTGCACCATAAGATACAGATATTTAACAGAGTCTGTTTGAAACAATGTACATGAATATTAACCCTTTCCCCCTCAAACCGGCCAAAACCGGCTGGTGGTCAAATGTTGTCTGATTCAGTGTTTTCGACTAATTTCAACAGTTATGAAAAACAATTTGACTGACAAATGTACATGAGACTTATCAAGATCACATGCCCCAGGTCAACAGCTTTCCTTGGCATACGTTGGGCACTCAGTGCCCAACCCATGCCAAGGAAATCTGTTGACTCAGTCTTAATTCAAGGGGGAAAGGGTTAATAAAGTGATAATTGAAAATTAGATACCAGAAAACATTATAGAATTCTGTGTTACAAAGTTCATCATGCATGCTTCAATACCAAACCTGTCTGCCAAGCATTCTCAACATGTACACCCCAATTTCTTGAAGAGAAAGAGGTTACATGCAGCTCAGTGTTTTGAACTGGCATAATACGGTGACCAGCACATGATTCCTCTTTTCAAAAAATTTAAAATTAAATGATACATGGAAAATAACTGGTGATTTGTAGATGTGTATATATACATGCAACTTTCAAAGAACTATCTGACACTTTGAAAGCAGGAAGCTGTCATAGTAGGAAAGCAGGATAGATATCCACATGTAACTGCTTTCACACTGATTTTCTTGGAATCTGGTGTGAAAACAAACACACAACTTTGTGTGTGATATCTTCTATGCACCGGGAGGCATATGTTTGTGCTCATTATCTGTTATCTTTTCTGTGAGCTTGTTATGCTTCATGGGCCCATATGCTGTGTTCATCCTCTTGGAGAGTCAGTTTCAGTCCTGGAATGGATGATATATATGGCTGTAAATTTGATGATTGTTTAAGGACAGGTAAGACACCAAAAATAAATCCCACTTTGGTCAATCCTAGCTCAAAATGTATTTGCGTTAGGATAACATATCATATATGTGTGTACTCGTCATACTCCAAAGAATTTATATGTCCCGTATTTGGGTGTCTGTGATGTTAATTGTTGGATAAACAATTGAAAGTTGGCCGCAAAGCTTCCACCCCATAAATGTCGATAAAAGTCACTAATTATTTGTGATAAAATCAGAATTACACTTGCATCCTAATCCTGACGTATTGGCAACAAAAAACGATCCTGCGATTTTTTATGTTTGGTTTCTGGGCTCGCGCTAGCCATTCGCCACTGGCGAAAGAAAATTCAAATAAGTTCGCCAATTTGGCGAAGATAAAATTTTCCAGGACAGGTTTTGTTCTGGGCACAGGCAAACTGAAACGTCTGTGTGCTGGGCGCATCCCATTGTGTACATAATAATACACAAGGCGTCCCACTCACCGTGTCAACATTCAACAGTACCCTCGCGTTTGCTTCAATAAAGTTAACATATCCTCCTGGCTGTGCTAAAACCATATATGTCTGTGTTCCTTATTACCTAGTCTATATGACGAACAACATTTTAACCTTCTACCTCACACTAAACATGTTAAAATACGGAGCGAAACTCGCAAACACGTTTTCGTCAGCGTTCAAGGCGGAAGTTATGCGGTTTTAACGTCCGAAAGCTGCGAAAAATGGCAAAATTGTCACGCGATACAACCACATTTACCCCGACCGATGCTTCACTTGGGGTAAATGTGGTTGTATCGCGTGACAATTTTGCCATTTTTCGCAGCTTTCGGACGTTAAAACCGCATAACTTCCGCCTTGAACGCTGACGAAAACGTGTTTGCGAGTTTCGCTCCGTATTTTAACATGTTTAGTGTGAGGTAGAAGGTTAAAATGTTGTTCGTCATATAGACTAGGTAATAAGGAACACAGACATATATGGTTTTAGCACAGCCAGGAGGATATGTTAACTTTATTGAAGCAAACGCGAGGGTACTGTTGAATGTTGACACGGTGAGTGGGACGCCTTGTGTATTATTATGTACACAATGGGATGCGCCCAGCACATAGACGTTTCAGTTTGCCTGTGGTTCTGGGATATCCTGGTAAAAAAAACGGACGTGCATTAATGCCATTATCGAAATAACGGAAAGAAAACTTTATTCAACTTCAAAGTGGACTTCAGAGAATAAGAAAATACATTCAGAGACATATAATATTACGTCTATTTGCTTTGCTCAGGCATAAATGAATCAATGTTCTTGTCGGTCAAGCTCAAAATGGCCTTTTGACTCCGCATGCGTAAACAAGCTGTCCAAATTACATACTTGATCAAGGTCATATCGTGACTTCCAGCTCCCAGTTTAGGTCTTCATATTATAGGATTCCTTGTCAAAACATTGCATCTATCCACTAATGACCACAGACAGAGTTGTCATGATTCATAAATGCCTTGTAGTGAAGAAATTCATTGAAATAAACGTGTGAAAAATTCGCGGTGCCATGGTCTTTTTGATTGACCTTGACATTGGCACATGTGTAGTAGTCCTGCCATCTATTGACGAAAATGAAAAACGCTTCTGTTCCTTCAGATTTGGGCAGCAAATTTGGTACATGTATTTTTATCTTTTACAGATTTTTAATTAACAAGCATGTTTTTGTTTGTTTTTTTTTTCTGTTTTTTTATCAGAAGTTTGATACTTTGAAGTTTATTTCTGTCAACATTGACTTAAAGGAAGTAATGATATTGATTTAAGCAGCCAAGATTTTTAAAACTGTATAATATTTGCAGATTCTCAACAGATATTATTATTAGGCCTACCCACTGACAGGCCTGCTTAATGGTTTCGTACACCTACACAGTATTTTGTCTGTTGCCAAGGTGAACATAATGCAATATACACACATTTTCTTACTTTTTTATATCGAATGTTTCAACTTTGTTCATATTTTAATAACTCTTTACTACAAGCATTATTTACCACTGTCAACTCCAGTTATTTAAAAAAAGAAAGAAAAAAGGAGAGAAAAAGAAAAGAAAAAACTATTCTGAAATGAGCTGATATGTTTCTTCCAAAAGAAAATTATTAAAACTTATCTTGAAAATTAAGGTTTCCTTTCAATATTTTATCTGTAAATTAAGCTATGATAAATATACCACCAGTGATTTAAATATCTTTCTGTTGATTTAATTACTGATGATAATCAAAGTATCATAACCATTATCTGAACAAATTTTCATAAAATTGGCTCCAAAAGTGCTTTTTTTTTTCAAAACTAGGATTCTAAATTAAAATCATAATATAATTAAGTTCTGACATGTCTTGGTCACTAACTTTATCATATGTCCAAGTTTCATAACTTAAAACTTAGAAAAAAATGTAAATGAAGAAAAGAAAAGAAAATTTACTTATTTTAATAACAATATTATTATGCAAGTATGTAGGTTGTGTGTTTGACAAAATATTTTTAAGGTCTTTTAAGAGGGTGGGCTGGGGGGTGTGCGTTTCGACTTTAAATAAGTCAGATTTATTGGAGTAAAATTTGGCTAAAGAAGATTCCATTTGGCTAAAAGAAATTTGTAGTTTTAGCCAAATTGGCTAAGGGGTAAAAATTCCTAGCGCTAGCCCAGGGTTTCGTTTTTCTGTTATCCATCCTCAAAGTTTGACGTATCAATTTTCCCTTTGATTTTCAGGATGTTCATTTTCTTCATTTCATAGAAAAAGAACGAAGTAAAATTTAGACAATCGCTGAATTGTTTTTGCAGTTCAGGCATTACAGAATCAAAAGCCGTTAACAGAATTAAATTTCGCCCAGCCGTTTTCTTGCAAAAACCATTTGTAGGTGGGGGTCTCGTCCTATTATCCTTTCTGAGAAAACGAGCTTCAAATGCCTTTGATGTTGATCATTTGTCTCTGAAACAATACCATTTGCTCCAGTTGAGCTGATATTTGTACAAAACGTAGTAAACATCGTCCCTTAACATTTGGGGAGGTTGTCAATCAATTCTTGGCCCATCACATGAATAAAAGAGCCTTTGAAGTATGGAAAACATTATTCAGCGATCTGTCAAACGACGACAGCGACAGTCTGGTTTCAAAGTGTGACGTCATGGAGGCGGCCCTTCGGGCCTCGTGACCTCAAGCCTGGCAACGAAAGTTGTGTAGCCTTGCTTCGGTGGGGCAGCCTACGGCCACTCGTGGTCAGTGCACGGATGGCTGGTTTGGTCTCCCCCCCCCCACCTCTCCATCCCGTTTTTAGGGATAGTATTTTATTTTATTTACTCCTATCTGTATGCTTTATGTAGTTAGCTTGTCATTATTTTGTATTTATTTTCTCAATGACTTTCATTTCTCTTTCCAACCTGAGATTTGTAACGCTATCTTGTGTGTTTTCTCTGCTGTTCACATTTATGCTTATTTCGATGTGTTTATTTGCACTTTTATTTCCTGATCCCTGGGTTTTGACAAAATATTATTTTGTACGTGGGTGTTGTTGATTAAGGTGCCAGTTTTTTTCCCCCGCCTCTCTGGTGTGAAGGACCACTGGGGTAATCCATCGCGGCACGGCCTTTGAAGTTTGAAGGGACATCGTCTGACGATTCCCGCTCTTCTTGAACATTTAAAGTTTCCCTTCATTAGAACGGAAAACAAGCAAGATAACTATAAAGTAAACCACCAAGGCTGTGATATGTTAGCATGTTTGCATCTTTTCCCTGCCCACAAAAACACGTTCGGCATGCTGCCTTATTTTGCATTGCCGCCCTGATACCATGCACTCTCCTTTTGCCATGGGCCGTTGCTACCTGCAGCCACGTGACAGGCTGTTAAGTATGATTGACGGGTGCCATTGTTCCGTTTGGCGGCTCAAAACCAAAAGAATGACACATGGACGTTCCGATGTGCACATGCCTGTGTGGTTTTTGGCATTTTCTCATTTAATTAAAACCTTGAAATTTTGACAACTAATAGAAAGGACATTCATCTTGTAAAAACCGTTAAAATCTCAAAATCGGCCATGCAAAGGTTTTTGGTGTCTTAACTGTCCTTAAGTTTTGCTTTTCTTTAATTCCAACTGTTGTGATCTTATTTGTTGTGCCTATCATTTAGAAAATATCTTAAGGTGGTAGTAACAGAAAGTGGCTGCAATTCAAAGCCAAAGATCTTTGCAACATTCTTTATAAACATACATATGTATAATATGCATGTAACTACAAGAGTTTCGAGAATACATGCATACCAAAAGACAGCCTCACAGATCTTTGGCTTTGAATTGCAGCCACTTTCTGTTACTACAACTGCTGTGTAAACAGAGATTGCAGAGATATGGGTATCCTTTACATTTTTGTAATATTCCTTGAAAACTATGTCATGAAAAAGGTATTCTTGAAGCAGATGCATCATTGTATATTAAACTAAATAAAATGATTCAATGATTTTCATTTAATGCCTCCCGTGACCTACGACTAAAGTTGTAGATTGAACCACTGTTTGATGGTTCCAAGAGAAGGCAACTTTTCATTTTTGCATTCGGGTATCTTATTCAGGAAATCATTTAAAAAGAATTACTGATATGTTTTGGTTCTCAAGTCTTCAATGTATAAGTAAGCCTGTCTTTGAAGAAAATCTGAGTATAACTTAAGATATAGCAGTGGCAAGTTGAGCTCCCCACTCACAAGTGCACTCAAAGAAATTAGTTCAAAGAATTTCCCAACCCTTTGATTAACTTTATGTCACAGTTGAATTTATTTTGGTTGACTTAAGAGGATTATTTATGGCCAGGTAGGGAGTCCTTGATGTACTTGCATGTTCTGTGATGCATGCTGTAATTTTTAGCTCAGCTGACTTGTCAGTCAGCTGAGCTTATCTTATGGTCCTCCGTCCGTCAACCGTCAACAATTCACATTTTCGACTTCTTCTCCGAAACCGTCAGCCAGATCCACTTCAAACTTGGTGGGAATGTGCCTTGGGTAGGTGTCTACCAAGTTTGTTCAAATGGTCATGCTCCAGTGATTTTTGGATTTTTAATGAATTTTTTGTTCTTTTTTGGGCAAATCTTAAAAAATCTTCTTCTCTAAAACCGCTCACCCAAATACTTTGATATCACACAGAAATACTCCCTGGGACACCTAGTTCTTAATTTGTTCACCAGGTGGGGCTGCAATTTTTTCTAATTTTTTATGAATTTTTGTGTGTTATAGCTATTTTCGACTTCTTCTCCAGAACCGTCACTCAGATTAAGCTGAAACGTGGTGGATATGTTCCTTGTAGAAGGGTCAAACAAAGTTGTTCACTATGTGGGAATGCTGCGGATTCCTGATTTTTAATGATTTTTTCAATTTGGGTACTTATCGGTCAATGCAGCTTTCCTATTGATTACTATGGAAGTCAATGAGCATTCTAATGCTAATTCACATTTTCGACGACTTCTCCAAAACTGTCATCCAGATTAACTTCAAACTTGGTAGGGATGTACTTTGGGTGGTTGTCTACCAGGTTTGCTCGAATGGTCATGCTCCAGTGATTTTTGGATTTTTAATGAATTTTTTTGTTCTTTTTTGGGCAAATCTTAAAAAATCTTCTTCTCCAAAAGCGCTTACTCAATTGCTCTGATATCACGTGGAAAGACACCTAGGGACACCTAGTTCTTAATTTGTTCACCAGGTGGCGCTGCAATTTTTTTTCTAATTTATTATGAATTTTTGTGTGTTATAGCTATTTTCGACTTCTCCAGAACCGTCACTCAGATTAAGCTGAAACATGGTGGATATGTTCCTTGTGGATGGGTCAAACAAAGTTGTTCACTATGTGGGAATGCTGAGGATTCCTGATTTTTAAGTATTTTTTCAATTTGGGTACTTATCGGTCAATGCAGCTTTCCTATTGATTACTATGGAAGTAAATGAGCATTCTCATGCTAATTCACATTTTCGACTTCTTCTCTAAAACCGTCATCCAGATTAACTTCAAACTTGGTGGGGATGTACCTTGGGTGGATGCTACCAGGTTTGTCCAAATGGTCATGTTCCAATGAATTTTTGATTTTTTTATGATTTTTTTTTTTCAAAAATCTTTACAAAAGTTTTAATAGGTAAGTTTAACATGGGAATTTCTTGTAATGGTTATAACTTAAATAATTTTGGCGATATTTACTTCAAACTTGGTGGGGATGTGCTTGGGTGGATCTCTACCAAGTTTGTTCAAATGGTCACGCTCTATTGATTTTGGGAATTTTTATGAATTTTTAGCTCAGCTGACTTGTCAGTCAGCTGAGCTTATCTTATGGTCCTTCGTCCGCCGTCCGTCCGTCAACAATTTACCTTTTCGACTTCTTCTCCGAAACCGTCAGCCAGATCCACTTCAAACTTGGTGGGGATGTGCCTTGGGTGGGTCTCTACCAAGTTTGTTCAATTGGTCATGGTCCATTGATTTTTGGATTTTTAATGAATTTTTTTGTTCTTTTTTGGGCAAATCTTAAAAAATCTTCTTCTCTGAAACCGCTCACCCAATTACTTTGATATCACACAGAAACACTCCCTGGGACACCTAGTTCTTAATTTGTTCACCAGGTGGGGCTGCAATTTTTTTCTATTTTTTTATGAATTTTTGTGTGTTATAGCTATTTTCGACTTCTTCTCCAGAACCGTCACTCAGATTAAGCTGAAACATGGTGGATATGTTCCTTGTAGAAGGGTCAAACAAAGCTGTTCAGTATGTGGGAATGCTGCAGATTCCCGATTTTTAACGATTTTTTCCATTCGGGTACTTATCGGTCAATGCAGCTTTCCTATTGATTACTATGGAAGTCAATGAGCATTCTAATGCTAATTCACATTTTTGACTTCTTCTCCAAAACCGTCATGCAGATTACCTTCAAACTTGGTGGGGATGTACCTTGGGTGGGTGTCTACCAGGTTTGTTCAAACGGTCATGCTCCAGTGATTTTTGGATTTTTAATGATTTTTTTTGTTCTTTTTTTGGACAAATCTTGAAAAATCTTTTTCTAGAAAACCGCTTACTCAATCACTCTGATATCACACTAGAAGACACCTAGGGACTCTGTGTTCTTAATTTCTTGACCAGGTGGCGCTGCAATTTTTTACTAATTTTTTATGAATTTTTGTGTGTTATAGCTATTTTCGACTTCTTCTCCAGAACCATCACTCAGATTAAGCTGAAACATGGTGGATATGTTCCTCCTAGAAGGGTCAAACAAAGTTGTTCACTATATGAGAATGCTGCAGATTCCTGATTTTTTACGATTTTTTCCATTCGGGTACTTATGGGTTAATGCAGCTTTCCTATTGATTACTATGGAAGTCAATGAGTATTCTAATGCTAATTCACATTTGAGACTTCTTCTCCAAAACCCTCATGCAGATTAACTTCAAACTTGGTGGGGATGTACCTTGGGTGGGTGTCTACCAGGTTTGTTCCAATGGTCATGTTCCAATGAATTTTGGTTTTTTTATGATTTTTTTTTTCAAAAATCTTTACAAAAGTTTTAACATGGGAATTTCTTGTAATGGTTATAACTTAAATAATTTTGGCCAGATTTACTTGAAACTAGGTGGGGATGTGCCTTGGGTGGATCTCTACCAAGTTTGTTCAAATGGTCACGCTCTATTGATTTTTGGAATTTTTATGATTTTTTTTCGTTTTTGGGGGGCAAACCTTAAAAACTCTTCACCTGTGAAACTGCTCACCCAGTTGTTTTGATATCGTTCATAGACACTCCCAGGGACACATAGTTCCCAATTTGTTCACCAGGTGGCACTGCAATTTTTTCTAATTTTTTTTAATGAATTTTTTATATGGTTTTGTTATTTTTCACTTGTTCTCAGAACTGTCAGTCAGATTAAAGTGAAATGTGATGGATATGTTCTTGTTGAAGGGTCAAACAAAGTTGTTTACTAGGTGGCACTGCTTTAGATTCCTGATTTTTAAGTATTTTCAACTTGGGTACTTATCGATCAATGCAGCTTTCCTATTGATTACAATGGAAGTCAATGGGTATTCTAGTGCTAATTCACAGGACAACTGACACAAAATTTACTGTTTACTTGATAACTTGAGATCTGTTTTGAGTTAGTACTGTGATGTTGCACATGTTAATGTTTTTGTATGAAGGTTATGCTCAGACAGTACATGAATGACTTTGACCTCATTTCTGGGGTCACAGTGCAATATACATGAATTTTACTCTTCATTATAACTTGAGAACTACTTGAACCTTGATGTTGCACATGTTAGTGTTCTTTTATAATGGTCAGACTTACTCAGAACATGGGTGACCTTGATCCTTTCCCAAGTTCATAGATCTGCAAGTGTGATGAATGTCAAGATCAGCTGAGCATGGGCTGTTCACACAGCCCTCTTGTTTTGTTCTTTTTTGGGGCAAACCTTAAAAACTCTTCACCTCTGAAACTGCTCACCCAATTGTTTTGATATCGTACATAGCAGTGCTAGAAATAAGGAAAAATTTTCACTTGTCCGCCAACCAAGTGGAGTCTTATTCTAATTGAACTGTATGTGAATTTTGGACAAGTGCATTGGCAACTTTACTTGTCCGTCACAAGTTTCACTTAGTACGGACAAGCGGATAAGCCCTATTTCTAGCCCTGCATAGACACTCCCAGGGACACATAGTTCCCAATTTGTTCACCAGGTGGCACTGCAATTTTTTCTATTTTTTTTTTCATGAATTTTTTATATGGTTTTGCTATTTTTCACTTGTTCTCAGAACCGTCACTCAGATTAAGGTGAAATGTGATGGATATGTTCTTGTGGAAGGGTCAAACAAAGTTGTTTGCTAGGTGGCACTGCTTTAGATTCCTGATTTTTAAGTAGTTTCAACTCAGGTACTTATCAGTCAATGCAGCTTTCCTATTGATTACTATGTAAGTCAATGGGCATTCTAATGCTAATTCACAGGACAATTGACATGAAATTTACTGTTTACTTGATAACTTGAGATCTGTTTTGAGTTAGTCCTGTGATGCTGCACATGTTAATGTTTTTGTATGAAGGTCATGCTCAGACGGTACATGAATGACTTTGACCTCGTTTCTGGGGTCACAGTGCAACATACATGAACAGCTTCAATCATGTGCGTCATTTACAGGTGTGTGTGAAGTTTCGTGAAACTAGATGCACCTGTGTGTTAACTTTCATTAATCTAAGTTGAAGGGCAAGCAAATCATAGCCTGGACACAAATACAGCAGAGGGCCAGATACTTGACCTAGTGACCTACTTTGGTACATGAAATACCTTTATGAGTGGATGCATCTGTGTATAAAGTTTCACTAATCCAAGTTACATAGTAAAGGAATTACAGCCCAGACACGATTTTACAAGAATAGGTCACTGTGGTGTATGACACTATTAGTTATTCACTGTTTTAGTGTGAAATACAGGAAGTATCTCCCCCCAAAGACAGCTGTATTACCCGAGGCCAAGCCGAGGGTAATACAGCTGTCTTGCGGGAGATACTTCCTGTATTTCACACTAAAACAGTGAATGATGATTTTATCCCATTTTTGATGATGTAATTTCATGCCCAAAAAAACACATGTTCGACCCGCTGCTGCTGCAGTTCACTTCACAATCCGCCATCATGTTGTCGTCTGCAGCGCGACAAGGCTTGTAACTCATGACAGAGACTTCTGGTGGCTGATCCATGTATTAACCAGATAGGGAGATACAGCGAGAATACCGCTGTATTTCATCTTTACAGTAATTAATGCACAAATAAGGGTAATACAAAGACTGTACCATAGCTATTAACCAATCAGAAGCCAAGGATTCTATCAAAAATGGGATAAACCCTTATGTCCATATGTAACTATGTTTAAAGTTTCATTAGTCTAAGTTGAAAGACAAGCAAACAGACACACAGACACATGGGAAAAAGCGATTATTATAATAAAGTGGTCCACCTCTTATACGGGCATGCCAAGAAAAGTGGCTTTGTGAGAGGATTTGCTTCCAAACAAATCTCTTCTAGTTCTGTACCTTACCTTCCATGTCAAACCTGGATCCCATTCTAAGGTGGAGGCTATGGGCTGGACTAGAATCATCAGATGAATCACTACAAGATGAAAGGTACCACGAAGTACCATCAGGACTTGCAGAATCATACTCCACTTCTTGCTGGCATAGTTTGCATTGACGTGGGGATCCATCAGGTCCCACTGGATACAGGTCCTCCTCATCATCTCTGGCATAGTTTCTTATGGCTCCTGCATGATGGTCAGGTCTCTCCCTTCTCCATGCAAAATGGTTTGGTTCGAGTGCCATCACCTGTGAACATGTGAGAATACATGGATTTTCTGCTGTAAGTATAAACAAGAGGCCCACAGGCCAAACGCTCAGCTGGCACTGTGATTACATTGCAGCTCTTCATTTCAAAGTTGCAAGTCCTGAAGAGGCTTCTGAACATAAAAAACTTTTGTGGTTTCAGTGTCTTGTTTGTCCACCATATGGCACTTCACTCCACATGTAATCATGTAGCTTATTTGTGCAATTCCTGTGATGGATATTGTTGCATGTGCCAAGACAACAATGAGTGAGTCCTTAACTTTATGTCTTCAGTGCCCTTGGGACAGAAGATCAAGGTCATCAAGATTATGTAATACAAGAGGCCCATATGCCTGGTGTTGTACTGGCATTGCCATTGATGTTCAAGCGACACCCTGCCATTACAAAATCACCTCTTTTAACTTTACAAGCATGGTGACCTCACAAAAATAGGTCAAGGTCAAAGATATTTCAGAAAATTCTAGCTTTGGACATTGTCTATTTATCCTATAAATTTGGCAAGTATAATTTAATTACTTTTCAAGATATGGAATTCATATTTTAAAACACATTTTGGCTCATAATTTCTGTCAAATTATAGGTGCTCCCACTAGTATCATTAGCAACTTAGACTTCAACACCCCCCACAATCCCACCAATTTTGGTGAAGATGTGCCAAAAATTAAAGATGCTAGAGGGTTCACAAGATTTTCATATTTTGACCCCTATATTGCATAATATTGTAGGTGGCACCACCAATATCAAAACAAACCTAGACTTTCATACACCATATAAGTCCTGAAAGTTCTATTGGGCTTACTTCAAAACTGTGGAGGGTATTGCAGTCACAAGATTTTCACATTTTGATCTATACATTACATAATACTATAGGTGGCACCACTAACATTGATTTCTATACACTTTACAACTTCTAAATGTTATATGGGCCTATCTCAAAAACTGTTGGGTGCAGAGCATTTAAGAGAGGACCCCTGAATTCAAACTGGCCATTTGACCTTGACCTTCAACTCAGATTAAAAAATTGTTAGCTCAAAATATGCACCATACATCTAGCTTTCCATATAAAATCTGTTTGTTCCAATCAGAATCAGGTAATAACTTTTCAAGTTATTGATGAAAAGCAATAAACTTGGACAAGCGCCAAACTCCATAATTACTGATTCGCAATGACCCAAAAAGGAAGCCACCCAGTACAGTTTTATGTATTTGTAATCAAATGCAATTTTGATCTGGTGGCTCAATTTTCTTTGCCATTGTTGTCCAAACTACACCCGGCCATTAAAAAATTCACCTTTATAACTTTACAGGCATGGAGACCTCACAAAAACAGGTCAAGGTCACCAACATCCATGTTGACAAACATTTTGATACATTTTATAACTCCTTAACCTTATATGGCCCTAGTTAAAAAAATGTGGGGTGCAGAGCATTCATGATATGACCCCTATATTCAAACTGGCCACCTGACCTTGACCTTCAATTTGGATTAAAAAATGTTGCTCTTCAGAATATGCACCCCACATCCAGCTTTCCATATATAATCTGTTTGTTCAAATCAGGTAATAACTTTTTCAAGATACATGTATTGACCAAAAACAATAAACTTGGACAAGCTCCAAACTCCATAATTATTGAGGGTCACAGTGACCCAAAAAGTAGGTCACCAAGTACAGTTTTATGTATTATGTAGTGAAGTGCAATTTTGATCTGGAAGCTCAATTCTCTTTGACATTGAAATCCAAGCTACATCCTGCCATTACAAAATCCCCGTTTCAACTTTACACGCATGGTTACCTCACTATATGTCAAGGTCACTGATATTACATTAAACATTCTACCTTTGGCCATGGTCTATATATCCTATAAATTTGGCAAATGTAATCTAATTACTTTTTCAAATATGGAATTTTACATCTTAAAACACATTTTGGCTCATAATTACCATCAAATTATAGGTGGTGCCACTGATATCATTAGCAACTTAGACTTTGACCTCCTCACAATCCCACCAAAAAAGATCCACCAAAAATTAAAGATGCTTGAGTGTTCACAAGATTTTCACATTTTGACCTCTATAATACATAATGTAGGTGGCGCCCCCAATATCAAAATGGGCCTAGATTTTCATACCCCCTATAAGTGCTGAAAGTTATATAGGGCTAACTTGAAAACTGTGGATAGTATGGCACTAAAAAACAAAAGTTTAGGGATGGGCGGTCATACATGAGCAGTTGCATTAGCTCTGTGACCTTTGGTCAGCAGAGCTAAAAATTGTTCAAAATCATTATAAAGACAGTAATGGTAAATTTCATATGAAACCTTAGCAGGACTGGTGTTGCATACACAGTGGAATATCCCTGTTAAGGCCACCTACGGGACTGAAAAATGTGGTCTTAATAGGGGAGTGGTCTTAATGGGGGACATAATTTAATTAAGGATAAACAAAAATGGGCCTGTAAATTTGTGGTCTTAATATTACTAAAAAAGTGTCCAAAGGACACAGATGCCCCAACCTGTCATTACACCCATCAGCATTGGAAAAAGTAGCATGTAATTGGTGTAAGACTTCAAACATATTGTGAAATTTTCTTCACATGGATAATAATTATACAGACAGACAGACATACATAACTTTTACTATATTGATTGATATTCCTATCAAATTTCATGGCAATACCTGAAATACTTTAAGTCATGGAACATGCTGCGTACAAAGGTCATGGACATAGGCTAAGCCCTGCCAGAGGTGCAGACTCTTGCGAAAACGTCAGTTTGTATCTTTTTTTAAAATGTGGTCACACTGGCCAGAAATGTGGCCACAAACTAGAACCAGTCTCTGAAAGTATCTTGGATAATGCATTGAAAATATTGTATTATGCATGTGGCCACATTTTCACTGTGCCCGTATAATACAGTACCCCCTACATATACTCATTTTCCTGTCATTTTCACAAAGTTAATTAATGATATCAACAAAGGATAATTAAGCCAAGAGACAAACAAAACCCAAGGGGCACATCTTTACATATTGATTAATATTCCTATCAAGTTTCATACCTGCACCTCAAACATTTAGTGAAATATACATGACACAAGTTTGACAGGAGCCAACTTTCCACTGAATTGACATTTTCATAGTTAATTAATAAAAAATGAACAAAGGATAAGTAACCCAAGAAACAAAAACAAAAACAAAAAAAAACAAAACAGGTGCACATCTTCATATATTGATTTATATTCTATAAGGTTCCATAGGTGTATATTAGAAACTTCTTGAGATGTGCACGACATAAATCTGACAAGCCTGATGTCCAATCAACATTTTCATTAATTAATGATTAATTGACGTGGGATAATGAATCCAAGAGTCAAACAAAACCCCAGATGCACATCTTTATGTTGATTTATGTTCCCACCGAGTTTCATAGGTGTACCTTAAATACTTTTTGAGATATATGCGACACAAATGTGACAAGTCTAACTTTGAATAAAGATTTTCCCTGAGTTAATTTATGATTAATTAACACAAGATAATTCATCCAAGAGAGAACAAAAACCCAGTGCACAACTTCATAATCTACACATACTGTCAATTCTTTTAATTTTGCTGTGTGCTTATTTTCGCTTATTTTGCTGATGCTCCAAAACAGTGATATTAAGAACACAATGAAAAAAGTTTTTAAACATGACATTGATTAAAAGTAAAACTAAAATAGTGAATTTAGAGTCTCGGTGAAAGGTCCAAAATGTAAAAACCATAAAAATAAATGTCCCTGGAAATAAAAGTATTCATGGTATTTATAGATGTTTCCACATAGTTTCATGGTTGAACCCCAAATACTTTTTGAGATACAAGCGACACAAATGTGACAAGTCTAACATCAAATCAACATTTTCCTTAAGTTAATTAATGATTAATTAACACTATATACTTAAGCCATTTTTGGCTTGCCTTTTCAAGTTGCAGCTCCATAACCTTTCATTCACATTCACTGCTATAGTGCTTGACGCACACTCTAATCTGCGAAAAATCTTTTCTCAGCGGTCTGGGGATCTTCTGAGACCTAGAAAGCTGATTGCTACGTTGGGATGCCATTGAAAAAGTTGGGATTAAAGCTGGTTGATTGGCTTGAAACCTAGATATTCAAGATGGCGTCTCGGCAAACAGATCGGAGAGAGAGGGAAAGCAGTGCACATCAGGCTATATTGCCTCCTTTCTGAGTCAGGCCATGGGTGTTGATCCAGTGACCACTTTGCTGCATCCTTGTCCTTGTTGGATGGCGAACAAAAGCTGGATTCACGGAACAACTATATGGCTGCTTGGGATGAAAATTCACACCACTATGGTTGTCACCTATAGTTGGGTCAAGTTTGCTCTCATGAGCAAACTTGCAAATACTGTCAGGATTGGCAGAGGACAAATGGCTACTCTTCCAGCAGGTACCGACGAAGTCAGATCGTGCGAGGTGTAGGCGGCCGGGGCACAGCTCCCAAACGCCGAGCTGAAGTGACTGACTCTGTTCAGTCATCACCACAGACCCCACACGAAATAAATCATAGACTTGCTTCGGTTTGTACGCAGTCTCATGAGGTTGATGGGAAAGAGCCTAGACTTACTCTGGTTCGTCTGCAGTCCCAGATGACGAATGTTTCTACACCTGCTACCCCTTGGGAGACGGCACAGATCCAAACCTCGCCCTTGCTTTGCAATCTATGTCAAAGAGCATGAAGATCCCAGGTGAGATGTCCGTGGATTGCTTGCCCCCGCTCAGCAAGCTGTTTCTTCTTCGGACTTTCCAAAGAAGTCAGCCAAACATAGATTGCAGCTGGCAAGATCTCAGTCCTCCGGGTCCACCAGTTATCACACAAACCGGTGCGTACAGAGTGGAAACTAGGGAAACCTGGGGGTTCCCACCCAGGTATTCTGGAACCTCAGCCAGTCCAAGTGCTCGAATCGTAAGTGCTAGAAGTATGGAAAGCCAGCACCTTGCCAGTTACAGCACCCGTGTCCGAGTGCTCGGATTGTAAGTCCGAAGTGCCCAGCAAAGCACCATCTGTGGCGGCGAGTAGTGCTGCAAAGGTTCCCACTAACCCTACACCAGGCATGGTGACGGATTCCCTGCTGTCACAGGTGGCTGCTCCATTGTCCATCGCCTTCAGACAATGCGTTGTTCAATGAGGCCTTGGGCATTACTGCCCCCCCCCCCCCCCCCGGGAGTCTGGAGTCTTCGGACCATGACACAGTGGTGGAGGATGAGCTTTTGTCGGATTCGTCCGTCAGCAAATCTTTACCTACATGTACATGTAGGCCGAGGGCTCTCCGCACACACTGTTCACACTCTGACAGGCGCAGAGAGCCAGTGACCATGGGCTCTGTAGAGGTTTCGACCCCCTGCTACCATGGAGATGGCACCTGCTCCCGCCATGGGCTTTGACCATGTCAAAGCTCTTACTCAGAGCCCGGTTGGTGACCAAGCTGTGGTCCCACCCTTGCCAATACCATTTTTGCCCTTCGTAGCTGAGGTCTACAAACAGCTCACAGTCAAAACTCGCGGCACGCAGATTCCCATGGAACCTCCAACGTCTGCCTACCTGAGGCAGGGGCAATTCCTCCCTAAGCCAGATATCCAGAGGAGGTGGTAGTCCCAGCCTGAGCAGATCTTCACATCGGGTACACTCCTGGTGGACTTAAACTGGAAGGACTTTGATGCTCGACAGCCATCATGGCATCTGTAGAGGCCTTCAGAGTTGGAGGAAGATGCCAGGGGAGCCGTCCTTACGGCGTCTTACTCGGACAAGTGGTTGGCCACTTTGGGGTCTCTCCTGGATGACCTCAAGGGCTCTGTTCACATCACAGAGGCGGTGCAAGAGACTTTAGACCAGGCAATACTCCTCACCACTTGGTTGTCACGAGCTGTTGATCACCAGGTGCGAACCACTCGCACACTGGAGGCCTTCATTTGTTACGGAGGGACGCCTACCTCCAGGGTAACAAGTTAATGAGTATTGCAGAGCAATACATAGTCCCCCGCTCGTCGCCCACGAGGTTGAATGGACTACTATATAGGGGTGTGACCTAGATGAAACAAAAAATTAAAAGTATGGCACATTCTTAGATTAAGCTTCACATTTGTGTAAAATTTCATTAATCTAAGTAAAAGGACAAAAAAGTTATGGCCCGGACAAGATTTTGAATGGATTTCACAGTGACCTAGATATTTGACCTAGTGACCTACTTTTGCCATGTGACACAACAACTCCCCAGGTAGTATTAAAATAATAAATTTGGTAGCTGTAGGTATTATAGTAAGGGAAATATGGCATGGACAAGGTTTTACATGGAGTTTACACTGTGACCTAGATATTTGACCTAGTGACCTAGTTTTGCGTCGTGACACACTTTTAGGTCACAATACATTATCAGTAAACTTTTATAACAAGAAGTCAAAATTTTTTAAGAATTACAGTAAGGACATGAAAATACTGTACATTTATGTATTACTGTGACCAAAATATTTGACGGACGGACGGACACACGGACGGTGCCCATTACCATATCCCCTCTAAGGTCTACCCACCATAAGAAAAATCAAAGGGCTGGCATCAATAATTTAGAAGATATGGCCCGGACAAAATTTGTATTGTATCTTGAGCTTGCTTAATGAACTTCGTTAAATAATTAATTAATGCAAGTAATTAGCCACACAAAACAATGCCTATGCACACCTACTACCTATGGTCTATCCACCACAAAAAATTCAAAGGGCTAGCATTAATAGTTTAGAAGATATGGCCCGGACAAAATTTGTCTTGCTTAACGAACTTTGTTAAATAATTAATTAATGCAAGTAATTAGCCACACAAAACAATGCCTATGGACAGCTACTACCTAAGGTCTACCCACCATAAAAAAATTGAAGAGGTAGCATTAATATAGGGAAGATATGACCCTCCCTTAATGCTATTCCACTTCTGAGACCTGGTGCAGCACAAACATGTCCTCATAATGTGTGACAATAGGACTGCGGTAGCCTTCCTCAACAGGCAGGGTGGGATGCGGTCCAAGAAGCTGACGGAGTTAGCTGGACCCATCACCAGATGGTGCTCTGATCACAATGTCCGCCGGCACGCAAGGCATGTCCCAGCACATCAAAATGTCCTGGCTGACCAAAGCTTGAGAAGGGGTCAGCCGGTAGGGAAGGAGAAGTCGCTCCACCCCAGGGTCATTCAGGCCACGTGGGCAAGATGGGGAACTCCACACATGGATCTGTGTGACTCGTGAGAATGTAAAATTGCCAGTTAACGTCTTTGCCTGTCCTAGACCCCCAGGCCCTAGCGGTGGACACTCTAACCATGGACTGGAACAATCTGTGGGCATATGCCTTTCCGTCCTGCCAGATCCTCTCCAGGGTACTGCACAAGGTTTGATCCCACGATTGCAATCTCATCCTCATCGCACCCCAGCGGCCCAGGAGCGATCGTTCAGTAGACCTACTGGAATTAAGCATCAAGCCTCCGCTACAATTACTGGCATGGCTGAAGTTTTTCTCAGGTTTGTTAATCTGTCTGCTTTTCTGATTTTTAAAGAGAATATTGTTAAAAATCAGAAATATCAATCAGTGCCACCTGGTCTACAATTTTGTTTGACCATTTCACAAGGAACATATCACCAAGTTTCAGCTTAATCTGAGAGACAGTTCTAGAGAAGTCAAATTTAAATTTAGCAAAAACACACACAAAAAAATCATAAAAACATCAAATAAAATTGCAAGACCACCTAGTGAACAAATTAAGAACTAGAAGTCCCTGGGAGTGTTTCCATGTGATAGCAAAGCAATTGGGTGGGTGGTTTGGAGAAGACGATTTTAAGATTTGCCCCCAAAAAGAACATATGTAGACATACCTTTAACGCAAGCATTGACTGAAGGGTCCGCCATTTGCTCAAATTAGGTTATGGTGACACCAAAATCTAATCAGTTCATCTTGGCATGGTAGATAAGCATACTGCTAAATTTGTGCAAAATACATTGGAGCATTGTGGAGATATTGCAGTAACGAGCCCTGACGAACATGTAATTAGGCTACCATTTGCTCAAATTAGGCCATGGTACACCAAAATTTAATCAGTGCATCTTGCCAGGTAAGGTAAGCATATTGCCAAATTTGAGAAAAAGACATGAAGGCATTCTGTAGACATCGCGGTAGCGAGAATGTGAACATCAAGACGGACAGAAGGATGGATGGATGGAGCACAGACCATCCTTTTAGCTCAGCTGACTGACAAGTCACCTGAGCTAAAAATAAAAAAAAAAATCACTGGACTGTGACTATTTGAACAAACTTGGTTGAGACCCACCCAAGGTACATTTCCACCGAGTTTGAAGTGTATCTGGCTAGTGGTTTTTGCAGAAGCAGGAAATGTGAATTGTGGATGGCCAGACGACAGATGCCTAACCACCACATCACCTCAGCTGACTGACAAGGGCTCAAAAAAATTCATTAAAAAATCGAAAGATTAATGGAGAATGACCATTTGAACAAACTTCAAAACGGTTCACTCAGGGAACTTCAGCACCAAGTTTGAAGTGAATCTGGCTGACAGTTTCAGAGAAGAATTCAAAGTGTGAATGCTTCACAGATGGATGGATGCATGCAAGGACCTCGGACCATCCTAAAATCTCAGCTTGACTGAGGTCAGGGGAGCTAAAAAATCACAACACTCCCGAAATCTTCAGAGCACTCACAGTTGAATAGAGACTGTAAAAATCCACCTACGGTAGATCCCTAGAACACCTAAAGTACATCGCTAGAAATTTTGAAATGGATCTGATAAACGGTTTTGCAGTGCACTACATTACACATGCATACAAGCATTCCAGTCTGAATCATCACATATGTACCATGTCAACATGATAGTGTGCTCTTGCTGACCATACCTTAAGTTAAAAAATGTAATAAATCAAGAAACAACTGCTGTCAAAGAGTGAGCAACTTTTTCCTGACTATTCTTAAATTGCAGGTGTAGGGTTCAACATAACAGTAGTACATGTACATTTGTTATCTGAAATAGATTTCATTTTCAAGCAAATTAATTACTTTTATGTGATTTGAATGAGATACAAAGTTATTCATCATGCATCAAGTTGATGGAGGTACAAGTCATGTTATAAAGTCTAATAAATAAATACATTTACTGGAACCTCCTCTATCCCCAACTTTAGATCCATTTTTTACATGATACACCATGTAGTATGCAATACAGAGTGGAGCCCAGCGGCAGGGAGCGGTGGCCAGTGGCAGAGAGCGGCGGCCGGCAGTCAACAGCATCTAAGTAAGGCCTGCCACTGGCCACCATCATGTGCCACTGCCTGCCGCTGGCTGCCACCGACCTCCAGTCAACCCCAAACCCTTCTATTAGCTTATGGCAACAGTCAGCGACGACCAGCATCTCTGCCACCGTCCGTCGTCTGCTGCTGAAACTGGTCATATGCCACCGAAAGCAATTTACTAGTGATACTTACTAACATTTCTCATAAACAAAAAAAAAAAAAATTGTGATAAGAATTGCAGATTTGAATTATTACACAATAACATGTCCCAGATCAAGCGCTTTATCTTCCCACTGGTTGGACTCCCTGCCAAATGCCAAAGAAAGTTGTTCAACCAGTCTTATTCTGACTAGGAAAGAGTTAAAGTCCTTGCCATAAATAAAAGTGTACCTCTTCACAACATTTCCTGCTTACAACAGCCCTGTATCCTATTCTTGCCCACAGCTTGTCTCTTTTCCTCAAGAATCCCATGTATCTGCCCTTCCACGACTTGCCGAGGGCCCATGGAAAAACTTCATATTTGTAGTCTTCTTCATCCTCTTCCATGTCATTTGCAAGATACCTGTTTGTGGGAAATAAAATAAAAGGTGGGGAAAAAAGATAAGCATATAAGTACACTGATTAAATGAAGTGCCACCTGACACGAGAAACAATATCAACCATATGTATCCATCCCTTGCCCTTGCCTTCCAAGTGCTCCTTTCATTTTTACATTACTTGTGGTCAGAGACTGTGATCTGTTTTAAAAGACCACTTTCAGACATTTGAAACTCAAGGTAACAGTAGGACGAGAGGGCAAAGAAGAATCAGTGTAGTCTGTATGGTGTATATACCAAGACATTCCTGTGTGCATGGCCACCAGCTGGCGGGTTGCTCCATTCTGGGCTGTTTACACTGTACAAGATGACTGGATGAAATGAAGTTTTTCAACGTAAAACTATTATTAAGAAACATTACTCACCATAGGTCACTTAAGCTGGTCTCCACGCACTTTAGGTGCTTTGCCAGAGCTCCCAAAAAATTTCTGTCGGTCCAGTGCCGTACCATGCTGCTGCAATGACTGTCCTAGACGCCCTGTGGCGTGTCACAGCACCCCTAGTGTCAGTAATGCGTACTAGCGAGCATGTGCAATCAGTTTCCTACACTGTGTAGGAGGGACTGAAAGCGGGGATGGTTGGGTGGGAATATTAGTGACCTATGGTGAGTAATGTTTCTTAATGATAGTTTTACGTTGAAAAACTTCATATTAAGGACACATTACAACACCATAGGTCACTTAAGCTGATATAAAATCAGACTGGAGGAGGGAGGTACCTCCTAAAGTATCTAGCCCAAAAAACTCCGCACCAGAGAGCCACAGACCAGAAAAAAAAACCATCCTGGACCCCCGGTGACCCTACACCAGCTCCGTTGAGCTGGAGAGAGTGGGGGAGGCACCCCCTAAGACCAGTTGGATGTGGCTGTCGGGAAGCACTTCAGCGCCAACAGCCGCTCCTCCTGTTGTACCAAGTCCCGCAGGTAGAAGGACGTAAAGGTATTATGAGAGCGCCACCGTAAGGCAGCCATACTATCCCCTACTGACACGTATTTAAATGCGCCCCAGGAGGCAGAGAATGCCCTAGTCTCATGAGCCCTAAGAGAATGTAGACGGCTGAGCTCTTCATCCTTGCCGGCCACCTGGTAGGCTAAGGAAATCGTTTTCCTTATCCACCCCGAGATGGTCCTGGGAGAGGTCCCAGACTCAGTTTGCTTAAGGGGAAGAAACAGAGGTTTCCGCCCAGCTTGATGAGGTTCAGTCCTACTTAAATAGAACCGGAGCGCTCTCACGGGACAAAGGGCCGATCTGGCTCGGACCTCGACATTGTGGCCGAAAGGGACTTAACCCAAAACCCCGTCCACACAGTCGACGGGTCACGGGCTACTTGTGTCTTGGACACAAATCCCACTCGGGGCCTTAGAAAAACATCCTTCCCATCAGAAGACCACCTGATGAGGGACCTATCTAAGGCGTGTATCTCCCCACGCCTAGCACCTGTGGCCAGAGCTAACAGGAAGACCGTCTTGAAGGTCAAGATCTTAAGATCGATCAAGCCCATATCCTTAGGCTCAAACGGGGACAGGGTCAATGCCCCCAGCACCACGGAGAGGTCCCAGCGAGTCACCACATTGCGCTCTACTGGTCGTTCAGTATAAAAACTGTTGACAAGCCCGCAGAGAAAGGGGTCTGTCCCCAGACTCTGCCCCCTGGTCTTAAGGGTAGCAGCAATGGTGGACTTGTACCCCTCAATGGTGCAAACATTCAAGTGCCCTTCCTCAAACAGACTTAACAAGAAATCTGCGACCTGCTGGACCGTCGTCTCCCAGGGCGCTAGTCCTTCAGCAGAGCACCAGACAGCAAACTTGTTCCAACGCGAGTCATACATCTTCAAAGAAGACTTACGAAGTTTCCTGCGGGCAACCCATTCAGCCACTCCCTTTGAGAAGCCTGCTGAAGCAACGCCAGAGGCAATAGTTTCCAGACGTGAAGCCTGAGAAACTGCGGGTTGTGGTGGAACTTGTTTGAGCCTGGTTGACGGAGCAGACAAGGAAGAAGAGGAAGAGCCTGCAGGGGCTCCAAGCTCAACTCCAGGAGGTACAAGGACCATTCCCTCTTGGGCCATCAAGGGCCCACCAGAAGGACTTCGCACTGCTCCTCCCAAATCCTGCGCAACACTTTAGAGTGGGGTTGGAGGAAAGGCATACGCCCACATCCCCTGCCACGAAATTGACATGGCGTCTGTGGCCCACGCCCATTCGTCGGGGAATGGGAACACAAAAGGGTCGATCTTGCGATTGTCCCTGGTGGCGAAGAGATCGATGTGCGGTCGGTCCCAAAGGGCCCAGATCGCTTCCACCACCCTGGGATTCAGAGACCACTCAGTCTGAATCACTTGCGATCGGCGCGAGCAGGTCTGCCTTGACATTTAGGCAACCCGAAATTTGCCAACATTGGATCCTGACGCCGTACTGACGGCACCAAAGCAAGATCGACTTGGCCAGGGAGAACAGCCTTTTCGACCTGGTACCTCCCTGTTTGTTGATGTACGTAACCGCCGAACGGTTGTTGCACATCACCAGGACATGCTTGTTCTCCACCTGTGACTTGAACTGGAGAAGGGCGCGCCGAATCGCCTCCAGTTCGAGCCAGTTGATGGCAAACTGCCTCCAGAGAAGAGGCCATTCGCCTGAGGCTGTCACAGAGTCCAAATGGGCTCCCCAGCCCTAAAGGGAGGCGTCGGTAAACAGAGTTACCTCGGCTCTGAATGGCACCAGGGACTGTCCCGGCATCACGTTCGCCCAACGAGACCACCAACTCAGAATTAGCCGATGGTGAGGCTGAATCGAGATACCTTGGGACAAGAGCCTGCTCTGTCGATCCCACTGATCCCGGAAACAGCTGGACAGGCCGACGATAAAGCCTCCCCAGGGGAACTTGAGAATCCATGGACGTTAGGGTCCCTACCAGGCGCATCCATTGACGTGCTGATGGGGCCGACGCCCTCCTGAAGATGTTCAAGAGGGAGACAAGTCGTCTCCATCTGTCCTCTGATGCGAGACACATGAAAGGGACCGTCAAAAATTGAATCCCCAGAAAAACAAACTCCCTCGCGGGCGTTAGACTGGACTTCAGGAGATTCACAATGAGACCTAACTTCGCACACAGATTCAAAACGAACTGCGTGTTCCGAAAAAGTTGGCCGTGGTCCTGAGACCGCAGGAGCCAATCGTCCAGATAGATGTGCAGCTGGATCCCTTGCCGGCGCACAAAAGCTGCTACCTCGCTCATGACCCGAGTGAAGACGAGCTGTGCCGCGCCAGGCCGAACAGGAGAGCACGGAACTGAAACACTCTTCCGTTGACCATGAAACACAAAAATTTCAGAGAGCACGGAGCTATGGAAATGTGAAAATAAGCGTCTTCCAGGTCTATCGAGGTTGCCCAATCGCCCTGTCACATCGCCGCCATGATGGTGGCGGGGGTCTCCATCTTGAAGTGCTGCACAACAAGATACTCGTTGAAACGTGACAGGTCGATCACCGGTCTTTGTCCGCTGTCCTTTTTTGGCACCAAAAAGAGAAGGCTGTAAAAGCCTGGAGACGCAACATCAAGCACTGGTTCGATGGCCTGTTTGTCTACCAGCTTTTGCACGGCCTCATCCAAGAGTGCCCGGTCCGCTTCTACGCGAGGCAGAAACGAGAAGGGGACTCTTGAAAGTGGAGGACTGCCCTCAGCAAAGTCCAGTACGCAGCCGTGACGGGCGACATTCCTGACAAAAACATCGTCCGTTAATCAATCCCATTGGTTGGCGAACGACACAAGTCGCCCGCCTACCGACCCTCGCCAAGAAGGTGGAGGGGGATCAAAGACCGGTGGGCCCGCAGAGAAGTCGGACGAAGGTCGTGCATCCCTGGGGACGAGTCGCCGGTTTCCTGTTGCCCTTAGCACCGGAGGAGACCGACCTTGAAGACTGGCCACCCTTCTTAGTCGGCCTCCGCCTCTGCGACTTCTGCTGTGGCCTAGGGCCACGCCCAGCTACGGCAGGCTGACGGGGAAGGGCCGTCCCTTTGGACGACCTTGCACCCCGCAGCAAAGCCTCATCCAGAAACTTTTGCCGCTTCTCCTTGGCCATCTGATCCGGCCTGTCAAGGTTTGGGAACAACCCCTGACCGAACAGCCCCGGACCAACAGGATCCAGGGGCAGGCGGTAAGCTGCCTTGCTTACCTCCGCCGGTAGGTTGGCCGCAGAGAGGAGAGCATTACTTCGCAGTAACTTAACATTTGCATCGAGCGTAATGGCCCCGCTAAGAATGTGACCCACAGCGCGGCCCCAAGACTGCTTGAGACCCAGCAGGGTCTCCACCAAACGCTTGGTGGAGGCTGGTGCCCAGGGGTCGTCACGCGCCTCCTCCAAAAGGCGCATGGCAGACACCCCGAACAGTCCAGGAAGGAGCCAACAATAGTCATAACCGGTGCATCCTGCTCAAACCGCCAGAGAGATGAGAGAGGCAGGGTTACAAACTCGGACTCCTTGACTGCGCGGTCCCGTAAGGGAGCTTCCACCATCGCAGGGGAGAAGTTATACACAGATCGACTCGTCGGGTACAACTCCAACCTGGACTTCGGCTTTGCCAGCAACCTACCCGGGGCTAGGCCGTCCCCGGAGGATCCCGTTTCTGGCGCGTTACTAGACCCAGAGAGTTCTGTTGACAATTCAACGAACTTCCCAGCCACGAAGGTGGAGAAAGGCACCTCTAACTTGGGTGCCGGCTCCACTCCGTCAACCGACATCGGCACTGCCTTTGGCTGTACCGATGTGGGGTGTGGGACAGCCTCCCCGGGAAGGGTATCTCGCATAAAAGTGATGTTTGCCCGAAACAAGAACCCCGGCCTGTCTGCCTCAGAGGGAGACCGGTCTGCCTGGTCTACCACCTCCTCGGCTGAAGCCGTACACTGGAGAGCTTTTGCCCGCTAGGAGGCCGCTAGAAGTGGTCGAGATTCGGCCTCCTTCCGCTCAGCCACAAGGCGGGAGAAACGAGCGCCCCCTTCCTCATGCTCGGAATCCTCACTTGGGAAATCCGAGCAATCGAGGTCGAGAATGTCTTCGGCCGTGGGACAATCCTCCAGATCGTCCCCCGATGCAAGGAGAAAATCCTCAAGGCGCTCCTCCTCAGTCCTTGCCTTGGCCTCCGGGAGAGGTCCCGACACTGTGGGAGCTTCTGCGGCCGGTGCCGGAGTCCCAGAACTGTACTGAGACTGCAGATCCTCCCACGCACAGTCTCCTCGGGCAAGATGCCCGACAGAAGCTCCCCGGCGGGAGGAGGTGACACTGGCACGCACTAGGCGAATAGGCCTAGGGGCCGGGGGAGCGACACTTGCCGCAACCTCTTGCACCGGCCCAGTTGTCTCCGAAGCGATTCCTTTAGCCTCTGCAAGGGTAGGCTCAAGCGCTGAAGCGCCCCGGCCCGCCGTCACATCGGCATAGGTCACCCCAGAGGAAACCTCCCAAACGGAAGAAAAATCAACCGCCTGATCAATCTCCATTGGGGTGGGAGAAGATGGCCGAGCCTCCAACCCGGACTGATCGACTCCCCCAGTGGGACTAGGAACTCGGTTATCTGATCTGCGCACCACTGTACCACCGTCCGCAGTGGGAATTGCCAAGGGAGAGATCTGCCTCCCTCCAGCAGGCGAAACGCCCGAGCGACAGCTCTGGCGACGTACCTTCCCATCCGGTGACGGAGAGGAGGAGAGGTGCCGATGATGCCTCTTCCTCTTCTTCCTTTTCTTCTTCTCCCTCCCGTGGCAGGAGCGCGAACGCTTGCGGCCCGGGGAGGGAGGTAGGGGAGAAACCGGCTGAGAAGCCGATCTCTCATCCCCCCAAAAGTGACCGTAATGGCCGAGCCCTCACCACCGAGGACTATATTCTGGTCTGTCACCTGGTCCCCAAGAGACCCGGAAACGCCCGCGGACACCACGGAGGACGCAGTGGGGGCCACCGCCCTGACCGCACTAGCCACCTTAGGCTTAGGTGCAGTCGACTCGGCCCCACTCACACAAGGGAGGCCAGGCAACACCCAATGGGCGGGTGAAGGAGGAGTGACCACAGGTCCCCGGAGGAAACCTTACGCTCCAACTTGTCCAGCCATTCGCCGACCGCAGCGAACAGCGCCTCCACTTTGCCCATAATCCAGGGCTCAACATTAAGGATTTCTTTTACTTGTCCCAAGGACAACCACAATATTAATTTTACTTGTCCCAAAAAAATTTTACTTGTCCCAGGGTAACCACCATTTCATTTTACTTGTCCCAAAAAATTTTCACTTGTCCCATTTCAAAAGTATATTAGCTTACTTGTCCGTAACGAACATCACAGAACAGTGTTGAGAACCAAAAAAAGCGGTCGTATAATGCAGGTGGTCGCTCATTGGAGGAATCGCATATGCAACACCCCAAATCCATGGCGGACTTGTCCAGGTACTTACGCAAATTTCTGCCACCACCAGGTCATCATTATCGATTACATATGCTTTGAAAAGAAATTATCATTTATCAAATTTAACAATTACAACCCTTAAAATCTTTATTTCAATAAAGAACTCTTGTCTGGGTGCTGAATGATGTGTTTCGCAACTTGAAAATATTTGCCGGTCTTGAGTTTTGTCATTTTCCCATTACGCTCAATGGGCCCGATACATCACCGGGTACGGAGCCTTCATTTGGGAAGTAACCACCTTAAACTGTCATAAAATTGCTTTGACGGCATTACTCACTGTCTTCACTTTATTCTACACATTTGGTGGAGCCTAACTCACTGTAATTCATAAGTTATGTATCAAAATAAGACTCGGCATTTTCCCATTGCCACCACGTGTGGCTGTTTAGACGCCATGTTGACCTCGTTCTGAACCGTGGGAAAAATGGATCTGGCATGCACTTCGTCAGTGTCTGTCGCACTTGCTCCAGCAGGCAAGCACGTGTTTGATTGGGGTTCCAAGTGCTTTTGATCTAGCGAAATTTTTCATCGTTCATTTTATCAAATATGGTATGATCAAACATGGTTCAATTGGAAATGAGAATATTAAATAATATTTCTGGGCTTTCTGCTTATTTGCCACAGTTAGGTTAGGTTTCGCATGCAAAAAAAGCTATGACCACGTGGCTCCTGTAAACAACGAAGATTGTTCCGGACACTTCTGGCAACCTCTGTCGTGCATTCAGATTTGAAGCATTTCAAGGTGGATGATGTGAACGAACAGGAGTTGAGTGGGAGCGATAAAGTTCCCATCACAAGTAAATTCTGTGGATCATTATGAAATTTAGCTCAGAAAACAATCTATAAAAATATCCCAGGATACTGAGAAAGAAAAAGAAATATGATGGTCGACCTCCTCTTGAGTCGAGATCCACTACGGAGAGGCCCGATGCATGCGGAGTAAGCCACATTCACTGCCGTTGTAAAAATGTAAATAAATGGAAAGATCCTATGCTTGTGAGGAGGAATAGATACTGATTGATCAAATTAAAAAGTTCTTAAACAACTCTTTTTTCCAGTGATCCTGAAACTGCCTGGTCCTTTTGGTTTTCTCATAATTTTCTTTCTGCTGTGCATGTGATTGACTTTGTCTGTCCTCATCAGTAGCCGCGGCCGCATTCTTTCTTTTGGTACCCCTGCCAGGGCCCTGCCCTGGCTTGGGCGGCTTCAAAAACATCCTAAACCTGAAAGCGTGTTCGCTTGCTTCTGTTGACAAATACAAATGGCGACCTTCACTTCCTAACCTTTAGCCTGATTCCCGCGGTCAAAACTAACACGTGTCTCTAACGGCCAATCAGATACGCTTAATCTGAATAATTAAAGGACGTAAATCTGGCGGAAAATAACGAAGCATAAACCTCCGGTTACTTTGGAAATTTGCGACTGCGACGTGCCAGCGGACAACAAGCTTGATTTTTTACTTGTCCGACCTGCTGCAAACGTGTGAAACAATAAAAAAATGGTTGTCCAAGTCAGGCTGGTCACATTAAAGAGTTAGTTGTCCGGGAATAACGTTTAATTGTCCCGGGCTGTCGGGCTTGCCTTAATGTCGAGCCCTGCATAATCACTTGGGCGGTCACCTCCGCCTGCACAGCCGAAGCTTGACCCGGCGGGGCACAGGGAGGAAAGCCTCGAGAAGTAGTACCAACAGGTAGTGATGACAACGTCACCCTATCTCTACCTGAAGACAATACTGACTTCCACCCCACCTTGGTATTCACTGCCTTAAAAGTGACTACCAAGGTTCCGTCCTTTCGCCGAACTACCGACGAACGGCCGGCAGTAGGGCAGACAGGACGGGAGGGACACTTGCCTACAGACCTGCTCACTGTAGCAGAAGGGGCTGTGGGGGGAACCCGCGAACGGGACCTCTCTACCACAGTCCACTTAACGTCCGTAGACGGCACCTTTACCATAGGGGCCTCGATTCGAGGATCAGAGGCCTCGATTCGAGGACCAGCATGAACAAGCTTGTTCATACTAGCATGCCCACCAATGGAAGCCTCGAATAGAGGACGTGCCTCGAGGACCAGCTTGCACACGACCTGGCAAGCTGCCAGGGGCCTGGATGGCTGCATCTGCAGCACGTGCCGCAAATCAAGCCACCAATCCCTCGATTGGCACACTGTCCTCTCGCTGACAACGTGACTCTGCGGCCTTCGTCTGGCCAACCTCACGTCGGCCCGATGGACTTTCTGCCACTGATAGGGAGTCCAATGTCGACAAACGTCGCATGGACTCTCTTCAGTGCAGAACACACCGCTCCTACGTACGCATGCAGGATGATCATCCCAAAATGCAATCCTATGAAGGTTGGCGTCCCAACGGACGTTCAAATCTGCATCCAAGTTCATGGATGCACCTCAACTACCTGTAACCTGAACGAACCAACTGGAGATAGGACCAGTTCCCGGGAACCTATCGACTAACTCACGACACACGAAGAAGCCACAAAAGTACCGATAACGGTAAGAAAAAAGCGGGAGCTTCCAACAAAACACGTCCACCATAGATGGACGCCAGAGTAGGAAACTGATTGCGCATGCTTGCTAGTATGCATTACTGACACTAGGGGTGCTGTGACACGCCACGGGGCATCTAGGACAGTCATTGCAGCAGCATGGTACGGCACTGGACCCACGGAAATTTTTTGAGAGCTCTGGCAAAGCACCTAAAGTGCGTGGGGACCAGCTTATGTGACCTATGGTGTTGTAATGTGTCCTTAATCTTAAGTGTAACACCATTGTCAACATTATTAGCTTCTGACACAGTAGCCATATCTTCAGCGGCAGTCTGCCTATTTGGTATTAGATTACACTTGCACATTTATCAGGTCACTGAATCAATGGTCATTAACCTACCATATTTACTAGTAACCAAACACAAAGACACACTCACAGAGATGGAAACAATGGAAAACAAATATATATAAATTACCCCTGATCCATATGCTGAAACATATTAAAATCATTAATATTTACATTAATTTCATTGGCTACTGTGCTACAATACTCAAAAGAGAATCCAGTATTTCAATGGCAAGAAGCTGACTTCTTGATATCAAGAAGTGATGGATAATAGTAAAACAACAGTCCATAGATATGTCTTACAGAATTTTAAAGATATGTTTCAATATCAAAGGTACATTGTTTTACTCCACCACACACAACATTGACACTTTTCCATTACAAAATGCTCACTGCACCCTTCACTGCACAGAGCCTGATTACCTCAAACCCTTCACATATATCAAAAGGCTGGTCAATGAGATAGAAAGTTTCTGAAGTGCATGAATAATAATGTGAGCAATATTTAAGGTATTATTAACTGCATAAGCAATATCTTTAATTTAGTTCAAGAATTCTTGATTTTTTTTCTCAAAATATCTTATATGTAATTATGGTATCTTTAACACAATTAAAGGTATCTTTTGACAGAATTTATGATATGTTTTAAACAAGACATGTTGTTTTACTCTGCCACATACACGACACTGATAATTTTCTGTTATAAAATCCTGACTGCTCCCTTGATTGATCAGCAAATCAGTTAGCCTGATAATCTCAAGTCCCTCACACATATCAATAAGCCATGTAACAGCACATTTCTGAAGCATCAATGTTGTAAGCAATACACTCAAGAATGCCTTTGCAATGAATGAGGAGGCTTCCAGTAACAATATACATGCTGTCTTCAATCATCATGTTCACTTTCATCCATATTACGCTGAAAAACAGTGGACTATATATTCTGAACTTATTTCCTATTAATGCCATGTGTATTTATAGCCATCTTTCACTTGCCTAGGAGCTACTAACTGATACATCTTTCCTCAAAGCAAATAAGTATTACAACCAAAAAAAAAAAAACAATCTGTATTAATTCATAAAAACAAAATTTCAGCTCACACAAAGAAAACATTAAGATGAGACGACAATTTCTGTCATATCCAGTGGCCATCATAGAACATATCCATAATTCAATTTAAGATTTCTTCAATTAGGATTTAAGATATATACAATACAATTCATATCTTTAATATATATAAAAAAAAATGCAATTCACTTTTCAGAATCATCTCTAATTCAAATTACATGTTTTTAATTCCCAACACCTATCCTCCAGAGGAGGCATTATGAAGGAATGCACAAATTCACACATTTCCTCTGGTTTTGAATTTGAAACATGTATTCAACAAATTTTAATGTCTTGTCCAGTTGTCTGAAAATAAAAGCATTGCAGTATACTTACAATGCCACAAAGAAGTTCATCCTTGTATACTCTCTAATGGCAAAGTCAGCTCTTTTGAAGTAGGCAAAAACCATTGCCAGTAAGTACTACAAAATAAATATCAATAAATCAGTTCCCATCAGTGCTTCCATTTCTGGTGGAAAGGAGATGCATGTTGTCTTGTTATAGGGCCTCTCAATTTCCCCACTGTAAGCTAATCCTCCCACTCAAATTCCTTAATTTGCAGAAATTTGTGCTTCAATACTTAAAACAAGCAATAATCCGTTATTACTCTTCCCAATTTGAAAAGTGACATTGGTCAACCCTGCTTTCAAAGCCTGGATAAACCTCTCATGTGGAAGATGTACACATTTGCAATTGGCTCATGAAAATATGCTGGGTACTTGGGATATTTATTTGCATCTAATTAATACAAATCAATATCCAAAGTACCCAGCCTCTATTTTATATGACTAAAATGTCAATACCACATTTGTCAAATACAAAAAGCAGCTTTATCCATCCCGGTCACCATGAATGAACATTCATGAAAATATTCCTGTACTGAACTATACATCATCAAAAGGCTGCCTGCAGAAGCTCACATATCTTTTTTTTTTTTCAGTCTTTGAATACCTACAGTAAAATTTGTACAAGTGAACCCTTCTAATTAGCAAACCCCTAGCATAAACTTCGTAAACAGACACTTTTAATGGTATTTTTTCCTTGCATGTTTTGCCTTGTATTGCTCATTTTTCATGATAAAATTTGTTTGCAATTAGTAAGCATCCAACATTTGTGTATCGAGAGCACTTATCTCAGTCCCAAATGTATAAAATAATTTTCTGTTTCCCAGTTACTACCAAGAGTGCCATAAATCAAACTGATACAAACAGAAAAATGGTTTGTACTGCAGGATTATAACACAAATTTGGTCACATGATCATTTCTGACCCCTGATGAACCCACTCGACTAAATTCTATTATTTAAAAAAGTTTCTTTGAACCCCCAATGACATCTGAAAACTGATTTTATATTCAATGCATGAAGTAAGACAGTGTGCAATTGTACAGCTCACTTGATTTCTTTTGTCCATGCCTCTCCCACAAAAATGTAGCCCTGGTGATATGTCACCTTATAAAATATTTTTCTTTATAAAAATCAATTAAAATATCATAAGCTGGACAAAAGCCAAAAGCATATGCATAAATAGTGGTACATACAAAGCTGTGATAATGATTTGAATAAAATTTAAACATTCTTTGATACAGAAAAAAAAACCTCTGTAAATGGTTTGCAGCTATTGACCAGATCTAATGAACACAAATAAGAAGTTTTTTAACATAAAACTATTATTAAGAAACAGTACTCACCATAGGTCACTTACACTGGTTTCCACATACTTAAGGTGCTTTGAAAAAGCCCCCATATAAATTTCCAAGAGTCCAGTACCGTCACCATGCTGCTATATTGGGTTTTAGGTTCCTGGTGGCACCAACACATACACAAGCATAAAAGCAAGCATGCACAATTCAGTTTCCTATACTAACTAGGAGGGACCAAAAAGCGGGGATGGTTGGGTAGGAATTCTAGTGAGTCTATGGTGAGTAGTGTTTCTTAATTATAGCTTCACGTTAAGAAACTTCATATTAACGACACAGTACAACACCATAGATCACTTTGAAAGCTGATGTAACATCAGACTGGCGGTGACAGGAACTTCCGAAATATCTAACCCAAAAACTCTACACTTGAGAGACAGGGACAAGAAAACCATCCAGGATCCCCCGCTGCCCCCTCTCCAACTCTGTTGAACTGGAGGGGGTTGGTGAGGACACCCTAAGAGGGTCGGAAGCAGCGGTCCCAAAGCACTTGTGATCCAATAGCCATGCCTCCAATTCTACCAAGTCCCTTAGGTAGAAGGACACAAAGGTATTATGGGAGCCCCATCTAAGGGCGGCCATAATATCCCCTACTGACTTGTTGCGTAAAGCATCCCAGGCAGAGAACGTTCTAGTCTCATGAGCCTAGAGAGAATGAGGACTTGTAAGCTCTTCATTACTTCCAGCCACCCTGGAAGGCCAAGGAAATTGTTTTCCTTATCCATCCCGAGATGGTATTAGGCCACAGAGTCCCAGACTCTGTCTGCCTAAGAGGGAGAAACAAAAGTTTCTGCCCAGCTCAATAAGGTTCAGTCCTACTCAAATAGAACCGGAATGCTCTAATGGGATAAAGGGCCCGATCTGGCTCAGACATTGACATTGTTGCCAATAGTGACTTTTAAAACACAAAAATCTGTCAAAGCGGTTGAAGGGTCACGTCCCACTTGTGTCTTGGACACAAATCCCACACAAGGCCTCAGGACAACATCCTTCTCATCAGCAGACCAGCTGATGAGGGATCTATGTAAGGCGTGTATCTCCCCCCCCCCCCCCCCCAGCACCTGTGGCCAGAGCTAACAAAAAGACTGCCTTGAAGGTAAGGTTCTGAAGATCGATTGTAGCCATATCTTATGGGTTCAAACCTAGGCTTAGTTAGAATGCCAAGCACCAAGGAGAGAGCCCAGCTAGGCACAAGATTGCAATCCCCCGGGTCGGTCCGTATAAAAACTGTTCTCAAGTCCCCAGAGTAAGGGATCTGTCCCTAAACTCTGCCCCCTGGTCTTAAGGGAAGCCAATATGGCCGATTGCAAACTTTCAAGTGCTCCTCCTCAAATAGAACTTAAAAGAAAGTCCACAATCTGTTGGACTAAAGCATCCCAAGTTAAAAAGTCTTGAGCAATATGCACCAAGCTGGAAACTTTTTCCACCATGATACGTCAATCTTTAATGAAGACTTACTAAGCCTCTCTGAACCAATCTGCTTAGCCCTCTCCCTTTGAGAAGCCGGCTGATGTAACGCCCTTGCCGATAGTCGCTAGATGTAAAGTCTGAGGCACTGAGGGTTGCGATGGAACTTGTTTGAGCCTGGTTGCCAAAGCAGTTGAGGAAGAAGAGGCAGTGACCGAGGAAGCTCTACACTCAACTGTAGAAGCTCCAAGGACCATTCCCTCTTGGGCCACCAGGGGCCCACAATAAGGACTTTACACTGCTACTCCCGAATCTTGTGCAGAACTTTTGGCTAGACCAGGGTCAGAGGAAAGCCATACATACTCCCACATTCCCTGCCACGAAATGGACATTGTGTCTGTCACCAAGGCCAACTCTTTGGGGAATGGGGACACAAGGGTGTTGATCATGCAATTGTCCCTGGTGTCAAAGAGATTGATGTGCGGTCGACCCTAAAGGGCGCAGATCACTTCCATAACTGTGATACTCAGAGACAAACGGTCTGAATCACCTGCAATTGGCACAACAGCAGGTCTGCCTTGACGTTCAGGGAACCCAAAAGGTGCCAACAGCAGATCCTGACGCCGAACTGATGGCACCAGCGCAGGATCCACTTGGCCAGAGAGAACAACTTTTTCGAACAGGTACCTCCCTGCATGCTTGTTGATGCACACAACTCCTACATACAAGTGTTGCACATCACCAGGACATGCTTGTGCTCCAACTGTGATTGAAAGCAGACAAGGCCATGACAAATCCCCTTCAGTTCTAGCCAACTGATGGCAAACTGCCTCCACTGAAGAGGCCTTTTGCTCGAGGCTGTCACAGCTCTAGAGTCCAAATTGCTGCCCAGCCCTGTAAGGAGGCATCGGTGAAAGTCAGTTTGCCATTGAACGGCACTATAAGGACTGCCCCAGCATCCCGCTCATCCGGCAAGACCACCGAGTATCAGCCGATCGTACTGCTGGATCTCGAAACATTGAGACAATAGACAGCCCTTTTGATCCCAGCGATCAAAACAGCTGAGCTGAATAGGCCAACAATTAAGCCTCTCGAGAGGCACCCGAAAGTCCTTGGACGTCAAAGTCCCAATTTGAGCATCCACTGATTCGCCATTGGAGCAGATGCCCTCCTGAACTGCTTCAAGAGGGCTAAGAGTCACTTCCACCTGTCCTCTGAAGGCAACAGACTAAAGGAACTGGCAGAAACTGAATTCCCAGAAACAAACTCCAAACTCCCTTCCAGGAGTCAGACTGGACTTTGGCAGATTCACAATAAATTAGGCCTTACTTCACACACAGATTCAACACGAACTGCATGTCCTTGAGAAGAAGGCCCTGGTCCTGAGACTGCATGAGTCAATTATACAGAAAAATCTGCAACCTGATCCCTTGACGGTGCACCTCGCTCATGACCTGTGTAAAGACCAGTGGTGCTGGCACTAAGCTGAACAGGAGAGCACAGAACTGAAAAACTCTGCCTTCAACTACAAAGCACAGAAATTTCCAAGGCCGTGCGGCCACAGAAATGTGAAAATACGTGTCTTTCAGGTCTATTGAGGTTGCCTAATCACCCTGTCACATTGCCACCATGATGGCGGCCGGGGTCTCCATCTTGAAATGCTGCGCTGTAAGATCAGAGTTAAGATGGGACAAGTCAATTACCCGTCCTTGCCTGTCGTCTCTTTTCCCACCAAAAAGAAACAGCTGTGAAAGCCTGGGGACCCATCGTGCATCACTGGTTCAATGGCATGTTTGTCCACAAGCTTTTGGAAGGCTTCATGCAAAAGTTTTTGGTCTGCCTCTACACGAAGAGCAAATGTTTGGTGGAGACTGGCGCCGAAGGGTCATCACACACTTCCTCCAGACGTGTGGTGGAACACCCTAAACAGTTGAGGAAGTAGCCAATGAATTTCATCATCTGTGCTGAAACACCCATCCTCGCAGCCATGTCAGCATAGGTCACCCGAGAGGAGACTTGCCCAACAGAAGGCTGATTGATCACCTGATCAACCTCCCTTTGGGACAGAACAGACTATGGAGCCTCCGTTTCCACATTAACTGCTCCAGCAGTGGGATTAGCCGCATGGAGGACTCTCTGTGCGCAAGCAATCCACTCACTGGCAGTGTAACAGCCAAGGAAGTCGGCTGTCTATCCTCAGGGGGTGACACGCCCCAACTGCGGTTCTGGTACCGCACCTTCCCTTCCAGAGAAGGGGAAGAGGAATAGTGTCCATGCCTCTTATTCCTCTTTTGCTTCTCCCTCCCATGGCAGAACGGGAACGCTTTGTGACCAAGGGAGGGAGGCAGGGGAGAGATCGGACGTGCGGCCCACTCATGTCCCCCACCCCCATGGGAACGTGGTGGCCAAGTCCTCACCTCTAAGGACTACCAAGCAGTCAGAACCCTTGTCCTCCAGAGGCCCAGGACCAGCCGCCACCACAACGGGAGGCTTGGTGGAAGCCACCGCACTAGCCACCTTAGGCTTTGGTGCATGCGGCCGCCACGGAAGAGGACTTGGCCCCACTCTTGCAAAAGGAGCCATGCATCTCTGAGGGGAAGTGGGAGCACCCACAATATCCCTGGAAGAAATCTTGCACTCCACCTCTTTACCGACAGAGACAAACAGCGCCTCCACCTTGCCCATTGACATTTGAGCAGTCACCTCTCCCTGGACAGCTGTAGCCTGCCCTTGCAGGGCACAGGGAACAATGACATCATCCGAGCTCTACTCACGGCCACTGTCAACTTCCTTCCCCCCCTTGGAGGTCACTGCTCTAATGTTCAAATAAGTACCATCCTGCTGTCGAACTACCGACGCAGGGCCAGCCGTACAACAAGCAAGATGGGAGAGGCCACTCACCACAGACCCGTTTACTTGAGCTGCGGTGGCAGTGGAGGGAACAGTAGGGTGAAATTGTCCAACCACTGTCCACGTAGGATCTGTGGAAGACCTAGCCTCCCCCAAAGGGCCTCGATTCGAGGACAAGCGTCAATTTGAGGAGTAGTCTACTCCTGGCTGCAAGGCCTAGTCTGGCTAGTAACCCCCCCCCCAAGGGGCCTCGATTCCAGGATGAACATCAATACAAGGACCAGTTTGCACCTTACTGTGAGGCCTGGGCAAACTGGTAAACAGAGTTACATGTACCTCAGCGCTGAATGGTACCAGAGCCTGCCCCAGCATCAGATTGGCCCGACAAGACCACCAATTCAGAATAAGCCAATCGTACAGTTGAATCGAATTATCATACACTGGGACAAGAGCTTGGTCTATTGATTCCACCGATCACGAACACTGAGCCGGACTGGCTGCCAATAAAGCCTCTCAAGGGGAACCCGAGAATCCATGGATGTAAGGGTCCCTACCAGATACATCCATTGACATGCTGAAGGGGCCGATGCCCTTTTGAACCTATTCAAGAGGGAGACAAGCCTCCTCCACCTGTCCCCTCTAGGGCAACAGATGAAGGGGACAGTCGAAAATTGAGCTCCCAGAAAAACAAACTCTCGCATGGGAGTCAGACTGGACTCGAGGAGATTCACAATGAGACTTAACTTCACACACAGATGCAACACTGACTGCATGTTTCAAAAAAGTAGCCATGGTCCTGAGACTGCAGGAGCCAGTTGTCCAGATAGATGTGCAGCCGGATCCCTTGCCAGTGCACAAGGCTGCCAACTCACTCATGACCGCGAGTGAAGACAATCGAGCAGAGCCCGCGTCAGGCCAAAGGAGACAGCACAGAACTGAAACACTCTTCCCTGGACCATGAAACATAGAAGTTTCCAAGAGTGCAGGGCAATGGAAATGTGAAAATATGCGTCTTTTAGGTCTATCAAGGTTGCCCAATCGCCCTGTTGCAGGTACTATGTTGGTGGCAGGAGTCTCCATCTTTAATTGCAGCACAAGAAGATATTTGTTGAGACGAGACGGGTTGATCACTGGTCTTTGTCCGCCATCCTTTTTCGGCACCAAAAAAGAGATGGCTGCAAAAGCCTGGAGACCCAACATCGAACACTGGATCAATGGCCTGATTGTCCACAAGCTTTTGCATGGCCTCGTCCGAGAGTGCCGGGTCCGCCTCTGCACAAAGCGGAAACGAGAAGGGATCTCTTGAAAATGGAGGATTACCCTCAGCAAACTGCAGCAAGCACTTGTGAGGGCCAACATTCGTGACAAAAGCATCGTTCTTTATTGATCCCACTGGTTGGTAAACAACACTATTCGCCCACCTACTAACCCTTCCCAAGAAGGCGAAGAGGAATCGCAGACTGGTGGGCCCACAGAGGAGTCGGATGGCCAGCGGGCATCCCTAGGGACAAGACATCGGCTATTGGCTGCCCTTAGAACTAGAAGAGATCAACTTTTAAAGGCTGGCCGCCCTTCTTAGTCAGCTTTGGCCTCCGCCGCTGCAGCTTCTGCTGTTGCCTAGGGCCATGCCCAGCCGCGGCAGGCTGATGGGCGGGAGGGGGTGAGCCGTCCATTTGGACGACCTCACATCCCGCCGCAAAGTCTTTTGCCATTTCTTGTTGGCCAACTGGTCCGCCTTCTCAAGGAGGGGGACCAAATCTGACCCAACCCAATGTGGGCTGTGGGACCGCCTCCACGGGAAGGGTTTCCTGCTTAAACATGACATTGGCTCGAAACACAGATCCCAGCTTCTCTGCCTTAGAGGGAGACCGGTCCATCCAATCTACCACTTCCTTGGTTGAAGCCGCAGACTTGAGAACTTTCGCCCACTCAGCGGCAGCCACATGTGACCGAGACGGCCTTCTTCCGCTCCACCATCAGGCGAGAGAAATGTGCATCCCCTTCCTCAGGCTTGAAATCGTCACTTGGGAAAGTTGACGTCAAGAATGTCCTCAGCCATGGGACAATCCTCCAGACCATCCCCCGACTTTAGAAGCAAATCCTTGAGATGCTCTTCCTCAGTCTTCGCCTAAGCATCCGAAAGAGGTCTCAACCCTGCAGGAGCCTCAGCATCTGGTGCCACAGTCCCACAAAAAGTACTGAGACTGCAATTCCTGCCATGCACAAAGAGTCTCTTCAGGCAAGACACCCAACAAAAGCTCCCCAGAGGGCAGGAGGCGACAGCAGCCTGCGAGCAAGCACTAGGCAAATAGGCCTCGGGGAGAGGGAGTGACACTTGCCACAAACTCCTGCACCGGCTCAGTCACCTCCAAAGAAGCAAGACCTTTGCAGGGGGTAGACTCAAATGCCGAAGCGCTCCAACCCGGTGCCACATCAGCAAAGGTCACTGCAGAGGCGACCTCCCCAATGGAAGAAAGATCAACTGCCTGATCAATCTCCATTGGGGTGGGAAAAGATCCTCGAGCCTCCAACTCAGACCAATAGACTCCCTGGGTTGGACCAGGCACCTGGACCTAACGATCTGTGCGCCACTATATCATCCTCTGGATTAGGAACCTCCCTCTGGATTGGGAACAGCTGAGGGAAAGACCTGCCTCTCCCAAGCAAGTAAAATGCCCAAGCGATGGCTTTGGTGATATACCTTTCCATCTGGAGGAGAGGCGCCGATGATGCCTCTTCCTTGTCTCCCTTTTCTTTTTCTCTCTCCCTTGGCAGGAGGATGTTGGGGGAATGAGGTACTTCTGGGGAGAAACCAGACAAGAGGCTGATCCCTCCTCCCCCCAAAAGTGACCGTAATGGCAGAGTCCTCACTAATGAGAATGATTTACGGTCCCTCTCCTGGTCCCCAAGAGACCGGGAAAAAGCTGCAGCCATGGTGGAGGGTGCAGTTGGGGTCACCGCCCTGACTCCACTAGCCATCTTCTGCTTAGGTGCAGCTGACTCCAAAGAAGACTTAGCCCCACTCTTGCAAGAGGGGCCAGGCAACTCCACGTCAGCAGGGGAAGGAAGCGCGACCACAGGTTCCCCAGAGGAAACCTTAAAGGCTTGACCCGGAAGAGCGTGGGAAGGGAAGCCTGGAGGAGTAGGTGCTACAGGGAGTGATGATGCCGTCACCCGTAATCCACTGGTAGTCACTACTGACTTCATTCCCACCTTAGTGTTCACAGCCTTTGTAATCACTAAGGTACTCTCCTTTTGCCGAACTACCTACACACGGCAGGCAGTAGGGCAGACAGGATGAGAGGGGCCTTTCTCCACAGACCTGCTCACTTGAGCAGAAGTAGCTGTTGAAGGAACCCACGAACAGGACCTCTCAACCACGGTCCACTTAGCATCAGTGGATGGCACCTTACCCGAGGACGATCCTCGAATCGAGGATCAGGGGCCTTGATTCAAGGACCAGGATGAGTAGCAGTAATGTCGATAAGATGGACGGATGATGCAAGGGACGACAATACCCTCTGGCACTTTATGTGCCAAGGGTAAAAACGGATTTGCACATGCTTGCTATGGCACATTACTGCCGCTAGGAGTCCTGTGCCACGCCACAGGGCCTCAATGTCAGTGAGTGCAGCAGCATGGTGATGGCACTGGACCCACAGAATTTTTATGGGGGGCTCTGGCAAAGCACCAAGGTTATGTGCGTGGAGACCAGCTGAAGTGATCTATGGTGTTGTACTGTGTCCTTTAATAGAATAAAATAGAACTTTATATGACACGAAATTAATTAAAATGCAATCAGAGATTGCTAGATCTATGCCCCCCCCCAGCTCTGTGACCTTGGGATTTGGGTCAAAGTGATCCATCTTTGAACTTGTCTCAGACCTTATGTAGGATTAAAACCATGTGCAACAAGAAAGGTCTATGTTAAAAGTTTTTTCAACTTACTGTGTGAAAACCAAATTCACTAAAATGGCTCTGCAGCCTTGAGAATTCAGTCAAGGTCACCCACCTTCGGGGCATAAAAATGGTCCATTTTGATGAGGAAAACCCATGGGTTTATGTTAAAAGTTAAGGGTTGGGAGTGAAATGAAGAATTTCTTCTCCATGTCGTGGCAAATTTTAGGGTCAAGTATGTCAGGAAAGGGTAGGTCAGGTAAGCAGAAACTAAAGTTATTTTTTCTTGGCTTTATTTTCTTGTAGCTGTTTCTCTGCACCCCACCACTACATGTACAACATATAATGATTTAATTTTTAAATAAATGTTTGACATATCATCCCCTTGGTTTTTAGCATGATGGTACGGTTGCAAAATGCCATGATCTGGACATTTCCACATCACCTTGCTTTATGCAGTCTGAAGATTTCAGAATAGGGTATTATTGTGAATCCAAACACACTACATATATAAATGATACTGTTGTGACGTGTGGAATATATCATGTCTTACCTTGTCTGATACCCTTGTGCAACAGTCCAGATGTAAAAATTCAAATATTATTGCATCATCTGTAAAATATAATGAACCATTTGTATTTATACAGATATAACAATTTGGCAAGGTTTATCTTATGGTGTGACAAATTTGTACATGTATAACTAAATACGTGTATGTCAGAACATAGATGATCTTTCTGCTAGCCCCTGTGACGGGGTATCAGGTGCAAAAATGCACAGTTCGCCTGGTAAACGGCTCCATGTTTCTGCACTGGTTGACCCAAAACCAGAACATTCTCTAAACCTAATCAAGAATATGAACAGTTCAAACATTTGTTTGAAATTTTGAGTTACATGGTAAAGAAACTGAAACTACGGTTTAGTCTAGGATGCGCATGCATGTGCATATAGGTGCACAACATAGCAACGCATTGTTACCCCTCATTATTGTATTTGTCTTTTTGTCCAGAACAACTTCCTAGTAGTCATTACCCTCCTATTCCACAGTCCAAACTCTTTTCTCTCCAAAAGCTAACCTGTCACTGTCTAACCTATATACATGGAAGTACATGTACAATAATCAATATTGCACATGTTCTACAGAATTTTGATATAGGCTGTATTAACCCAAATGAATTCAAAGGTCTTCAGCGGGTAACTACTAAGAACATGTTTCGGAGCCTGTACCCATACGTGTCTCTCTGAGTAGAGGCTCCTTGTCTAAGCTAAATAGTCAACAAAGACAAAGACAACCCACAAAATAATGAATAAATATGAAAAAATATGAACGTGGCAAATGATGAATTATCTAAATATGGGAAGTTTTGCTTATACATGTAATGCAGAGCTTCATTATGAATGAAGAATACCTGTCAAACCGAACATAGTTACTAGATTTGTATAGTACAAGTTCAGAAAGAACAATTTGACTTACCCCTGAACCAGTATGTACCCTTTCTAGCTGGATAGCTTATCTTAGTCAAACCACCTACCAGTGTATAACTGAAGTAGAAACAAACTGGGGCATTATATTCAGTCCCAGTGATTGTAAAATAAACAGTTGCAGCTAGACCACCTGTACAAATTGAGGGAAATACTAACAAGTACTGCAACAATGGACATCCTGCACCAGGAATGTAAAACAAACCCCACCCCATGGTGACTACTCTTCACTTTGAAATTCTCCAAACAATAAAGCTCTGTTTCGCTGCCAACCCTGAGTCAGTTTCAACATAATGGGTCTGGTTTGTGACATTTGAGTAGATACTGTCAAATTTGAGTAATTTTTTGACATTGAGTAAACATGTACTTAGGCATGTCAGAAAAGAATGAAAGTCATTAGCATTTAAATAAAAAAACATGTTATCAAAACATAATTTTTTTACTCTCAACCAGATTTTAAGTACAATTAGGCAAACTTGCGACTGTCATCGGCCGCCGCTTGCTACCGATAGCCCCTGGGGGTTTAACCTGACAGAAAACATATAAGCCTCAATGTCTGAAAGGTGAATATTCAAACAGAATGATGCCAAAAGATAAAATTGAGTAGCAAAGCAGACAAGTCTAAAATCTGTAAAGTTACTGCATCCAAACTTCATAACAATCTTTAGATATTAACAGCAAAATTTGTAGGGCAAGTCAGAATGAAAGTCACTAGCTTTTAAGTCGAGAAAATGCAATCAAAATACAATTTTTCTTGATCAGATATCAAATAAAATTAGTCAAGCTTGTAACTGTCGAAGGCCACTCCTTGCTACTGATAGCTCCTGGGGGTTTAACCTGACAGAAAACTAGCTAGCCTAAAATATAGCAAGAAGAGGAATGACCTCAGTCCCCCGAGTCTGTCCGTGCATGAAATGTACTAGCAAAGGGTTCTCACAGGGCACTGGGTTCTTCCTCGAAGGGAAGATCAATATTCCTAACACGGAGGTTAAGAAGGCCGTAGTCGGATCTCAAGTCACCTGGTTCTTTGCAAGGAAGAGCAAGCAAGGCCTCAGGATCACCGGGGAGTGATCAGACAACCATTGGATTTGGTCATGAGCTAGAGTGTGGATCTAGCTTCTCCGAGCCCCCAAAGCGAGTGTTAACAGAAAACAAGTCTTCCACATCCACTCATTGAGTTGTACCTGCCTTGGGTCCTCGAAGCACTCACAGGGCCACTTCTTTAACATGATTAAAACTGGCTGCAGGTACCACCTAGGTAGGACTTGTCTTGATGTGGACCAAAGGTGAGTTCCATGACTGGCGCACCAGTCGGAAAACATGTTCCATCAAGCCAAGAAGACAGTTAGTGAAAAAGATCGAAGCTCTCATCTGCCAATTCTATCTGAGACCGATTCCAAGAAGCCTCTGTCGTGGATGTGCTGTGGGATAACTCAGAAGGTTGAGCACTTGAGGGTTCCTGTGGAACATGCTCGTCTGTGGCTGCACCAGAAGTTTCGGCCATGCTGGTAATCATAGAGGAGGCCCGACACTCAGTTCCAATAGGTCTACTGAGCAATTGTTCCAGAGTAAGTAAGGGGCAATGAAGATCAGATTGCAATTGTGGGACCGAACCTTGCGCAGTACCCTCCGAAGGAAAGTGGAAAAGCGTACACCCAGAGGTTGCTCCAGTCCTTGGCTAGAGCGTTAATTGCTAGGGCCCAGGGTTATGGGTAGGCCAGCAGTTTCACATTCTTGTGAGTCGCGAACAAGTCCACATGTGGAGTTTCCCATCTGGCCCACATGGCCTGAATAACGTTTTGGTCCTGCCACTTCTCCGTCCCTTCCGGCTGACCTCTCCTCGAAAGTTTATCGACCACAACATTTTGAAGTCCCAGGACGTGCCTCATGTGCATGCGGACATTGTGTTCAGAGCACCATGAAGTGATGGGTCTCGCTAACTCCCTCAGCTTCTTGGATCCCATCTTGCCTTGCCTATTAAGGAAGGCAACCTCAATCCTGTTGTCACACATTATGAGGCATATTTGTGCTCCACCAGGTCTAGGAAATGGAGGAGAGGCTAAGTGAATCGCCTCCAGCTCCAAACCAGTTTATGTGGTAAGACATGAAGGACAGGGGTAAGGGCCCAACACCATCCCACCCTTCACGTGGTCTCCCCACCCGGATCAAGAAGAATCCATGTAGATGGTAACCTGGGCCTGAAAAGGTGTTAGCATCTGTCCTACTATGACATTCACCCATACGGTCGACGACAGAAGGTGCAAGTGATCTTTGTTGAGAATAGGCACCGGGCCTGATAGCCCTGCAGGTCCCTCAACTATCTGCCCTGCAGAGCATGATGCAAAGGGCGATGGTGAAGGCGAGCGAGTGGGACCTAGGAGTCTATCAAGAACAGAGAGCCCAACAGAGCAAGCATTGTTGCGCCAAGTGGACCTTGTCAGTCAGGAAGGCTCTGAGCAGGGACTGAAATCTCTCCCACCTGTCTTCCGAGGGGTGACTGATGCATAAGCAACCTGGTCAAACTGGATGCCAAGAAAGACAAAAGTCTGCTCTTGCAAAAGACTGGACTCACTCAGGTTCGAACTATCAGGCCCAAGCGTTGGCAAAGTTCCAGAACGGTCTGTGTGTGAAGCTGTGAATCCAGTCACCGAAGCGATTGGATAAGCCAATTGTCCAGGTACACATGAATGTGAATGGCTGACCAGTGAAGGTAAGCAGCAACTGTCTGTGTGAATCTGGTAAACACAAGCGGTGCCGTGGCAATTCAGAACAGAAGCACTCTGAACTGGTAAACTTGGGCCGCAAATGCAAACTACAGATACCTCTGTGAAGTCTTCACAATTGGCACATGGAAGAGTAGGTCCTTCAGATCTAGGGACATCATCCATTCCATGGGCCGCAATTTAGGCTGCTGCCACTGATTGCCGAGGGGTTTGCATCTGAAAAGTCAGGACTTCCTGGAAGGTGTTCAGCTTCAACAAGTCTCTGACTGGGCACCATCCTCCGTCCAGCTTGGGGACCAGGAAGAGTAAGTTGTAAAAGCTGGGAGAATCTTGATCCTCGACCAGCTCTATGGTGGATTTGCTCTGAAAAGGATCGTTCACAATAGAATACCATTGCGCGTGATATGGGGTGAGGCAGCCACCAACAGGTCGCTACACAAAGTCTAACTGAGTGGGGGGGCTGGGGCAGCCAAGGTACACAGCAACCGAATGGAGTCGGTCAGCACGTCAGGCAGCCCTGATCAGCCAAGCGGGCCCAAAGGTCCTGTGCCTGGTGAACAACCTCAGCCATCTCTCCTCTGAACTGTGTTCCTGAGAAGAGTGGCCCTGTTCAGGCTCTGCAAAACAGTGAGTCAGGCAACTTCTGACCCTGGAGGTAGGCGTCCCTTCGCAACCAACTAAGGTTCGCACCTGGTGATCAAGAGCTCAAGACCACGAAGTGGCAAGTAGTGTGGCCTGGTCTAACCAATCTCATACAGCCTCTATGATGTGCACAGAGCCCCTGAAGTCATCCAGGAGAGACCTCAGAGGGGCCAACAAGACATGGGAGTATGACATCATAAGGACAGATCCCCTGGCATCTTCCTCCGTCTGAAGACCTCTGCAGATGCCTTGACAGACTTCGGCTGCTGACCATCAAACTCTCCCCAGTCTACATATGTAAGTCCACCGACAGTGAACCTTTTTTTTTTTAATAATCTTTATTCATCAATTTAACTGTTACTGGTTGTCCATTTGTCCACACATCCCCCAAAATAATATTTTACAAACAATTACAGATTAATCAGGCTGTTTTCAATATGTGTCCAGTTTCTATTAAACACATGTATTTTATTATTTTTCTGAAACAGAGCCTTTTCTTGGTTGTGATTATTCTGTGTATAATATTAAATTGCACTGGTCTGTGGATATGGTTTATATCTTGGTCCTTTATCTTTTGTTTCCAGGTGCATGGAAATGCATCAATGAGGCCATAGTACAAAAAAATATTAATGTTCACATTAAACTTTAGCTGAAAGTTATCAAAAGACAGCCATATTCCTTTTTCATTAATTACAAGCACAAATATTACACCTTTTTCATGCCATTTTTGATAAAAAACCAAAAAAAAAAACAGATTTGGCATTCCCCGGAAAAAAGTCATTACAGACTTATATGCCTTCAGACATTTCTTTGGGTATGCTTGGGATTGAGGTGCCAGCACTATGTTAGGAACTAAAAAAAGTGATCACTAGCAGTTTTTGGCATATATTTAAGGTGCTCATTGCCCATAGTAGGGACGTGCCCACTGCAGGGAGATTCTATCAACATCTAGGTAATAGGGAAAATCAAACAAGACTAAAGAAAAATGCCCATTGTAAGAAGGTGCCCACTGCAGAGAGGTGCCTGCTAATGAGGGTTTTACTGTATATCTGTATACAAAGCTTTAACCATACTTATGAAGTTATTTCCAAAACCAAAAGTATCAAGTGCTTTAATAATAAATGACCACTGTATGGAGTCGAATGCTTTTTCAAAATCAATTAGTAGTAGCAGTCCTGGGATGTCTTTGATATGGGTAAGCCGAAATAAATCTGAGATCAAGCTTTATGTTTTGTCCAATAGTATCTTCCCTTTATAAAATCCTGTTTCTCCACTAGTATCTTCCCTTTATAAATCCCGTTTGTTCTGGATCTATCAGATAATTTAGAAGCCTTTTTAAGCAAGTGGCTAAAACTTAAGCTGCTATTTTATAATCCACATTCAGTAAGGAAATAGGTCTCCCATTATTTAAGAAGTTTGTTCTGATCTTTGGGGGGTACATGTATTAGAGTTATTGCTCCTCTTCTCTGATCTACTGAAAAGTGTCCCTGTTCCATGGCATAGTTCAGACTATCTAAGACCACTTTCCTATGTCAGACCAGAAAATTTGTAAAAGTCAGTACATGTAGTGAATCCATCAGAGCCTTGGGTTTATTTGGTGTTATTTGCTGCTTGCTCTTTCAGTTTGTCCAGCTCTTGCTTTAATTTTCTTCAATTTCTCTATTCGGTTTTGCTCTTTCAAATAAATACTTTAGAGTTATTTCTAGAATATGGCATTTCATGGAGTCCCAGTACATGTATACACATTGGTCTATTGTGTTTGGATAAGTTAATTTTGACAGAACGTGATTACTTCCACACTTCAGATGATCAGTTTTGGTTTTAGAAAAAATCATGCAACAGACCTAAAGATGTATTTTTTCTGTGAAACAGTAAGTTACATTGTTATACTAAAGCAGCTAGTCCCATGTTGATATGTTTTCTAGATGCGTCAAAAGCGTATGACACAGTGAATCATGGTCAGTTATCAAAGTAATGCTAGAAAGAGATTTTCCTAAATTTATCATCAGATTGATGGCATACTGGTATAGTTCACAAGAGATGTATATTAAATGGGAAAAAGTTATGGTCCGTCATGGGGTCCGACAAGGAGGATCCTCTCCCACGGCCTCTTTAATACATGTATATATGAAGATGTTATTAGTAGAAAATTGAATGAATGGAACATAACTTACTATGGATAAATGTGCTAACATTGCTGTTGGGCTACATGCAGTGTACAAGAAAAAGACAGGGGTTATGTGTGTACAACCTAGTTCATGGAAATTGAAACATTTACCACAGTTATCTTTGCAGAATCAAGTGATAGAATATGTTAACAGTTATAAATATCTGGGGTGTATGTTGCACCTGTGTGATGATGCCAATGTGCAAAGACAGATGAGAGCTATATCTGTGCTAATACACTGACCAGAAAGTTTGATAAGTGTAATACACACGACAAGAAACAGCTTTTTTGTTCATATCTAGCAGGGTTTCCGCCAGAGGTAAAAAAGGGTAAAATAGCATACCCTAAAAAATCTCAAGGGTACTTTTGCTTACCCTAAGATTTTAGCAGAAAAGAACAATTTTAGCATATATTACCCTGAAATACCCCATAAAGGCTTCATTATTAGAATTTTTACTTGAGAATATGAAAATTTGAGTACCCTAAAATTTCACTCTGGCAGAAACCCTGTCTAGGTAATGCAAATTGTTGCCAAATCTGGGCAAAGGTTAAGCATAGGTAAGACACCAAAAATAAATCCCACTTTAATCAATCCTAGCTCAAAATGCATTTGCGTTAGGATAACAAATCATATATGTGTGTAATTGTCATACTCCAAAGAATTTATATGTCCTGTATTTGGGTGTCTGTGATGTTAATAGACCTGTTCACACCGAGTTGTACCGAACTTTTCCGGACCGTAATTAATTATGCATTCCATTGTTGGCCTGATTGTCCAATCAGCAAGTAACCGAGTTGGGCCCATGCCGTCACATGTTTACAACGGATGCCACGGTTAACGCCAGTGATTACAGCATGGCTTGTGCTGAACAGTGCAAATCTTTCACCTAAAATGTCACATCAGTGGTAAAACGTGTATTTATAGATTGCTCACGGTTTGATTTTTCGTTAAATCCAAGCACATCCTGTGTTTTACTTTCTCATACTTCCACCTGCAACCCGGCCAGCGTGGTCGAGCACAAAATGTAAACAAAGCAGGGTGCGCTTCCCGAAGTGAACCGAATAAATCCGAGTCCTATGAACAGGTCTATTGTTGAACAAACAATTGAAAGTTGACCGCAAAGCATCCACCCCATAAATGCCGATATAAGTCACTAATTATTTGAGATAAAATCATAGTTACACTTGCATCTTAATCCTGACATATTGGCAACAAAAAATATCCTGCGATTTTTTGTTTGCTTTAGTTTTTCTGTTATCCATCCTCAAAGTTTTAATTTTCCCGTTGATTGCCAGGATGTTCATTTTCTTCATTTCATAGAAAAAGAAAGAAGTAAAATTTTGAAAATCTCTGAATAATATTTGCAGTTCAGACATTACAAAATCAAAAGCTGTTAACCGGACTAAATTTCACCCAGCCATTTTCTTGGAATAACCATTCTTAGGTGGGGTTCTGGTCCTATTATCCTTTCTGGAAAAAAAAAAAGCTTCAAAGGCCTTTGATGTTGATCATTTGCCTCTGAAACAATACCGTTTGCTCAAGTGGAGCTGATATTTGTACAAAACGTAGCAGACATCGTCCCTTAACATTTGGTGAGGTTGTCAATCAATTATTGGCCAATCACATGAATAAAAGAGCCTTTGAAATATGGAAAACCTTATTCAGCGATCTGTCAAACGGTGACAGCAACCTGGTTTCAAAGCGTGACGTCATGGAGGTGGCTTTTTGGGCCCAGTGACCTCAAGCCTGGCAACAAAAGCTGTGTTGCCTTGCTTCGGTGGGGCAGCCAACGGCCGCTCGTGATCAGTGGACAGATGGCGGGTTTAGTCTTACACCCCCTACTTCTTCATGCCATTTTTAGGGATAGTGTTTTATTGTATTTACTCCTATCTGTATACTTTATGTAGTTAGCTTGTTAGACTTGTCTGTACGCTTTACTTTGTTAGATTGTCATTATTTTGTAGACGTTTTCTCAATGAGTTTCATTTCTCCTTCCAACCTGAGTTTTGCATCATTATTTTGTGTGTTTTCTCTTCTGTTCACGTTTATGGTTATTTCGATGTGTTTATTTGTACTTTTATTCCGTCATCCCTGGGTTTCGATAAAATATCATTGTGTATGTGGGTATTGTTGATTGAAGTGTCAGGTTTTTTTCCATGCCAGTCTTTGGTGTGCAGGACGACTGGGGTACTCCATCGCAGCATGGCCTTTGAAGGGACATTGTCTGACGATTTCCGCTCCTCCTAAACATTGAAAGTCTCCCTCTATAAGAAGTTCTATAAGAAGAATGCAAAACAAGCAAGATAACTATAAAGTAAACCACTAAGGCTATCAAATGTTAGCATCTTTTCCCTGCCCACAAACATATCTTCGGCATGCCGCCTGATTTCGCGGTGCTGCCGTGATACCACCTCCTTTTGCCATGGGCCGTTACTACCTGTAGCCACGTGACAGACTGTTAAGCATGATTGCAGGATGGCACTGTTCCATTTGGCTGATCAAAACCAAAAGAATCACACATGGACGTTCGGATGTCCACATGGCTGTGTGTTTTTTGCATTTTTCTCATATTTCTACTTTAGTTAGAAGCTTGAAATTTTGACAACTTATAGAGAGGACATTCTTGTAAAAACCGTTAAAATCTCAAAGGTTTTTGGTGTCTTACCTGTCCTTAAGGCACAGCAGTTAACCAAACTTAGAACAGCTAATAATAACCCTTTTCCCATATTCATTAAGATACCAAAGTTAACAAGCATTTGGGAGCATGTGGTTAATAAAGGTGTACACATATTGAGCTTTGACAAACTTTTAAGGGAAACTCGTATATAGTTTTTGGCAGAGAATAGAGATTAGAAATTAGTGAAAACAATATTATAATGGGTATAGCTGGCTCAGCATGGAAAATTGCTGATCTGTACACCTACAGAGATGGTGCAGTCTGTTATATGCATGTACACATGAATAGATTAGAACAATAAGCTTCAGTCATTCCTTTTAACACTTACTGTACTATGCACATGAAACCACTTTTATTTATTTGTGTGCAATTAGTATCGACTTTGAGTCTGAAATAAAATTATCTTATCTTGATTAAGTTCTTGGGCTCTACCCTCTTCATCCCTGACCTGGGCTCTGGCCAAGTTTAAGGGGCCTTAGTTAAACCCTCAGCCTCTCAATGTCTCATTTCAGTGTCCCTCCATCAAACTAGGGATCCGCTCTTGAATCACCAACTCTGGTGCCCAGGCCATGGTGTAAACAATAGGTCAAACGTCCCAATCCATATCAAAACAGCTGTGTCCTGGTCAGTGGATGGCAGTTGTAGGGGTCGCCATACAAGCGCAGCAGGTTAGGGTCCCACGCTAAGCATGCTTAAAAGTTATTATAATATAGTTAAGGGGGCGTGGCATGCCATGAGCAGGCACTGCGTCATTGATCATAAACTAATATGAGCCACCACTAGCATGCCATTTTTAAATATTATCCGTCTTTATGAGCCTTTGGTATGGGTTATGCTCAAAAATTATGGCACTGAAAATAGCTTACCAAGCAAACGAAAAAATGCTTGCATTTCTTTGCCCTTCACCACGAAGCTTGGTTTCTTCATACGCTTTGCTGGGCTGACAACCGTTATGTCTCTTTCGGTTCCAGAGTCCGAGCCGTCCGAATCTTGTCTCGTTCTTTTCGCATTTGGACCAGGCCATAGGAAAGAACCATGTGAACTGACCATGTCTTTGTGAATGGGACTCAAATCAGGTCGCTCTGTCACTTTGTCTTTGCCTTCGGCGGTATCACTGTCAGTGTGACGATGATCTGGAAGTTGGTGCCATTCTAACATAACCTTCATATTTTCAGGTTCTTTGACCTCCTCTAACGCTAATAGTGGTATTGTCTGAAGTCCTTCCCAGACTCAGTCCACATACAAGGTGACGATTTGTATTACATTACCAGACTTCTGTACAAAGATGTTAAATATGCCCAGTAGTACAGCTCAGCCCAGGAGACGAAGTTTTACCGAAACATTTTCGGCGGAATACCGAGACTGGGATACTGAATTGTCCATCAAGTAATATAAAGGGGAGTGCCGTCTGGGCACCTGTTGGACAAATTTCTCACTTGACCTTCAAGTGATAAAAATGTAACATAGAACGGTATAACTGTGTAGTGTATGTGTATTCTATTCCAAGCAAACAAACTGTTTGCATATCATGTTGTCAACGAACCTGATATGTTGATACTTGTTCAACCTTCCACCCCTGGGCCTAGCGAAAAATGCAATCTTTCCAAAGTGTCGTCTGCTTCACGTGCATCTGCCCTGGATTGCTGGAAGGTCAACAAGTTCAAGAAAGTTTAAAAGCAAGGGAGAAGTCATTACTTTTCCGCGCGCCATAGGCAAAATTAGAAGCAAATTTTAAGTCCTTCAAGACTAGGAAGTAGGACTACGAATTTCTTCTCTATTTTAATGATCGAAGTGTCTACAGAACCGGGTCTGGTTGCGGATAATTTTCCTGCTACAAAACCAAGAGGCCTGTGATTGGCTACCGTCGTGACGTCATTGTCGTCTTGGGGTATTCTGTCGACACCCCATGTGCCGCATTTAAGCTCTTGGACCAGTAACCTAGGCCTAATGCATTTACATGTTAAAATAGCGACATTCGCTGGCTTATTTCTCCTATTTGAAACGTAAAACTGCAACTTCCTTGGCATTCTGCTTCAAGTTTATACCGGTAGCAACAAGTTAAAACCAAGAAAATGGGGGGGGGGGGTCATGTGATTAGATTTTTTTTACAGGTGCATTTGTGTATCTTACCTCCATGATTGACCGTTCAGCGCCAAATATGTCTCCAAAAACACACAAAGTTATCACATGATTTACAATATTTCTAGAGTAGCAGTGCCTTTCTAAAACTCACAGTTGATAAATATTTTCCTATCCAAAATGATGATGGGACTTAAGTTGGGATGCTCTGCTCCTGTGATATTAACATCCAATAGACACAGCAACAGTATTCAGTACTCGATCAAAAGTTGTGGATAAGTTGACCCGACCTTGAGGGGTTACTGGTCCAAGACGTTAAGAAATGAGGGTCGATTATTTTGTGTTGCTATAATAGGCTTATATATATATATATATATATATATATATATATATATATATATATATATATATATATATATATATATATATATATATATATATATATATATATATCTTTTATTCGTACACAAGGGGTACAATATATTAAAAAAATGGCAAAAAGTATACAAAGTATAGGCCTATATATTAATTAAGAGGAATAAAAATAAGTCATTCACACAGTTCACTGGTCAAGGTGACCCTATCCATATGGACTCGTTTCAAAGGGGCTATTTCATGACGACATTCGTCATAATGTCAAAAACTAAAAGACGAAAATAAAGTGATGTACAACAAATTAATTCACAGGCTAATTCCTTTTCTTTAACTAAACATTTCAGTTTTGATACGATCAAGGAGCCTATATAGGCTCCTTGATACGATGAACCCTGCCTCTAATCTTGCATGCACGCATAGTGTGGTTCCTGTCAATACCATACACACCGTCTTGTCAAAAGGCGCTACTGACACAAGACTAACAATTAGTAACATTCATGTACAGTATGGAAGTTTGTTTTTACACAACAAATCAAGACGGATTTCAGGAAAGTTATTGAAACTGGTATGGATTATACATCTTAGTAAGTACATTCGTGCAATAGACCTTCGAGTGACCTTGATCTAATTCTCAAGGTCATGGAGACATTTTTGTAAGTTTGGCCCACTTTACCAAGGCAAAATGTGTCACTTTTTACAAAGGCTAAGCTGAAGTGGGACACCTGGTTTACAAATCTTAATCAAACATATAAAAATAATTTTAAGATAGTCCGGGATTATATCCATGGTGTTAAATAAAGTTGAAGTTTGCCTTGTCTTATCAGAGACAAAAGTCGTTGGTAACGTTGAACAACGACATGCTACCTGATTTTCCCAAAAGTGTCCCACTTCACCTTATGGCTTAAGTTACCCTAAATCTGAAACATAGGCCTATCTCAACTGTACTTTGAAATTGCACAGAAATGACCAGTCAACGGTTTTAACACTTTAGTAGAGCTCATTTAAGCTATTATGCTGCTTGAATCAGTCCATGGCCAAATTGGAACGGGCGGTCTATTTGTACTCAATTGTAGGCCTATCCTGTGAGTGACTGAAGAGACCGCTGGGATGCTGTTTTGGTGAATAATTTGCCGTAAATCGACCCGTGTAATTTACCTTGTTTACATTTAATCTCATGTATAAAGACATCTTGAACGTACAATGATATAATAATACGGGCTCGATGCACGGAAGAAGAAGAAGAAGAAGAAGAAGAAGAGAAGAAGAAGAAGAAGAAGAAGAAGAAGAAGAAGAAGAAGAAGAAGAAGGAGGAGGGAGGAGGAGGAGGAGGAGGAGGAGGAGGAGGAGGAAGAGGAGGAGGAGGAGGAGAAGAAGAAGAAGAAGAAGAAGAAGAAGAAGAAGAAGAAGAAGAAGAAGAGAAGAAGAAGAAGAAGAAGAAGAAGAAGAAGAAGAAGAAGAAGAAGAAGAAGAAGAAGAAGAAGAGAAGAAGAAGAAGAAGAAGAAGAAGAAGAAGAAGAAGAAGAAGAAGAAGAAGAAGAAGAAGAAGAAGAAGAAGAAGAAGAAGAAGATCCATTTTCACCAACAAAAGTTGTTGAGGTTGGAGCTAGCCTATGTTTGATCATGCAAATGTGATGGTTGTGACGGATAAAACTACGGACCGTACGGTACTGTTATGCTTGCCGCATTTTCATCTGAAGTAAACGCTTCCTGAATGATTGGGTGGGTGGGCGGACTGAAATGATGGCATCCGCACCAAAGTAGAGATAATATGTGTGGTAGCGTGCAAAGTTTTTGATTCCAAAGCAGACCCAAGCTGTGTAGTTTTCGGCCAGAGGGAATTATTCAATTAATGCGTTGCCTTGAGAAAGGAAGTAGGCCTATGGGCCTACGTACACAGGTAGAGTTATATTGTAAAGTAAAGCAACACATCTTAATGAATTGAAGATAGGAAGTTTATTTCAAATGCTGAACCTAGGTGTTTCTTACCATGGCTATAGGCCTATCATTTCATCGTAGGCCTATGTCAAACTAATGATGAGAGTTTTAATTTTTGGCTAAAATTTTAATTCACTTACGTTCCCATGAATTCGCTTTTGTTTCTGTTGCACACTAATTTTCCTTATAATGGTCTTTCTGAAGACCCTTTCTTAATTAATTCGTTATAAAACTAAATAGCAAATTAATATTATAAAAACAAAATGAGGGGGCGGTCATAGCGTCGAGCTAGAACAAGCCAGGCCGCAAAGCGGTCCTCCATGGCGAGGAGTGAAGAAAAGGTCTTTCACCTTTGACCGGGTTCCGGTCGCATCCGTTCGGCTGCGTTGCGGTGCCCGATGAAAACACACCGGGCAACAGCCAAAGGAAACACGCAGACCCTGTACACTTTGATAACACTTGTTGCAGCAGGTCTACGGTCGGGCAACGTAGTGTCGGAGGACCATGAACTGCGCTGACAGTGACAGCTCTGGTACGGTACAGAAGTCTGGACGACATCCAGGAGAGGAACATTCAACATCCAAGAGAGGAACAGTATTATAGTTTTGCAGGATGTTTTCCTGAATAAGAATACACACAATGAAGAGAAAGTTTCAAACAATGTTTAGCATTCCATATATATTAATTACCAACAGAAGCAACATATTTTAAACAAATTTGGCAGATGTGTGAACTCTTAGCTAGCCGAAAACTGGACCCACCAACCCACCCCCCGCCTTCCTACATGGCTACTTCTTTCACAAATTACAATATTACAGCTTATGCTACCATACATCCTCATGAGTCATCGTCCGATTCATCGTATAAAGATTTTTTTCTCAAACTTGCAAAACAAAAACTTCCTGTTTATATCGAGACACACTCAGGTGAACTGAACATGAACTGTGGCGCATGCACCTGAAAGTAAAAATGAGCCATTCATTTCTTTGAATTTCCCGCCGCTGTACTTTAAAACGTTTAACTCGGCCAACCAGTTTCAGCCACGGGAAAGCTGTGCCAAATAAGGAATCTACTTCCGGTTCCGTTAATTTCGTTTTGATGCGCCATATTGATTGTATGTTGCACACGTAGTGCTTGTTTCCCGTGTTTTTGCTGCTGGCGTGTGTTTCCTGCAACAATGAAAGCACTACTTCTCACTGCAGGCAGTTTATTTCTTACCTCAGTCGTTCTTGGCAATGCATATTACCAAAAGAAACAGTTCTACCCGTCGGTGGTGTACATAACCAAGTCAAATCCCAGCATGGCGGTGAGTATCAGCCTAGGATTTGGCTTCCCCAGTCATTTAATAGACAAGACGTCTGTTGATACCGCAAAGTAATCACAGGTGACGGGTTACCCAGTTGTGTGTGTGGGGATTCTTATTACGATAAACCGAAACAAAACTCCCCAACAATAACTGGGTACGAGTGGCCAACTGCAACAGCAGATCATGGTCCCATGGGCATGGGAGTTGCTGCTGCACGGGTCTGGAGCTGTCGAGTGCCACTGTGACACTGACAGCTGGTCCTCACCCGTGGGCATCGGAATTTGTTTGGTCACGGACGTACGACGTCCCATGTCATCCATGGTGTGATGCATAATAAGGTAATAATGAGGTTCTATATAATACGACAGTAGATAGGCTCTCTCTCTCTCTCTCTCTCTCTCTCTCTCTCTCTCTCTCTCTCTCTCTCTCTCTCTCTCTCTCTCTCTCTCTCTCTCTCTCTCTCTCTCTCTCTCTCTCTCTCTCTCTCTCTCTCTCTCTCTCTCTCTCTCTCTCTCTCTCTCTCTCTCTCTCTCTCTCTCTCTCTCTCTCTCTCTCTCTCTCTCTCTCTTGCCTGCCCCCCCCCCCCCAAAAAAAAAACGGACCGGGACCACAAAGCCAGACCTGGTACCGTAGACAATAAACACAGAAAACCTGTATCCGGTACTCAATCCAATACTGTGAGAAATCACTGGAGTGCCGGGTCTGGTGACGCAGACAAATACAGTATGAGTGCTGGGTTCTGTATGTTGGGGATGATGTAGAATACGAGCCCAAAGAAATCTGTTGCTTGTCTATACAGAATAAAGTTGAACTGGTACGTTTCTTCTATAAAAGCCAGCAATCGTGGTAAAAGCAAAATACAATGTAAAGTATATATTTGGACATGTTGAAATGCTAGATGGACTGCCGCGAGAATACCATGAGACGATAATGACATCATTACGGTAGCCAATCACAATCCTCTCAATTCTGTAGCAGGAAAATTATCCACTGCCGGATCTGGTTCTGTAGACACTTCATTTTAAAAAAATCCCATCATTAGGGGGTCACTCCCAGGTAACGCCGCCTCTTTCCCCAATGCCTCTGTGTGTTTCTTTGATAGTAGTAATACTTTATTATCACAAATGTCTGCAAGGGACCAAGGCGGAACAGATACATAAGTTCAGTGCCCCCTAGGGCTAAAACAGACATACAAACTCATGGGCAGAATATACATATAAAAAGATTCAATAGTAGGACTGGTGCTGTGGCACCATTGCCTGTATGGATTGCACCATTTAACAGGATCATATATTTTGGGCGTATGCACTAAAACACTATTCTTTTATCAAAGTAAAGTGAATATGGACGGAGTGTAACTTGAGATTAAATGTCACACAGTGAACGTGTGTGAACAAGGATGGGTGAGACTGATATTGAAAGATACTCCAAATTTATGCACTATGCGGGACTGGACTATTGGTTTGAACAATTGAACAGACTCGTAGAAACCTTAAGGGATAAGTTACTACATTGACAATCTTTCATGTAGAGATACTGGGCAAGTGTGAATGGCAAACTAGGATGCCTGCTGTCACACCAACCAGAAATCGCCAGACCAGTTTCGACCTAGATGGGTCTAATCAGTGGCTGATCTGTAACAGATTTGGCACGCCTATTTATTTATACCCTGCGGTAACACCGGTCCTAGTAACATACGTTATGTAAAAAACCTGACGTGAAATTGTGTTATCACTTCAAAAATCCCAACAGGCAGATTTGGTCTATTGGATTATAAGTCTGGCAGACATGGGGATCCAACATCATTCCAGATGTGAACAGATGCCGGTGTTTCCCCAGATTAGTGTCCTTAGGAGATGAATTTCTCAGTAGAGGATTTTCCATGGAGATCATGGTGTGTTCATGGAATTCATTCAAATTCATGATTTCAAAAGTGTCTGTAGCATTATATATGAAGGAATACTGACTGGGGAACTGAATTCCCTATTTATTCTCCCAATCCATTGGTACAGAAGTTTTCTTGTTCTGTCCTAGGTTGATAACAGTCTCATAGGAAAGTAAGCGTGGGAAAGTAAAAATTTAGCATAAGACTGAGCAAATATGCTTACTTTCCCATGACATTCAAACAAAAGGTTCCATAGTGCACATTTGGTGGATATAAAAAAAAAGAGAAGAATCTTTTTCAGTTTGAAGCTGGCCTTCATTTCCTTCACTTTGAGGTCTGCAATCACCATGTGGAAAGTTCCCAAATTACAGAAAATAATCCCCAAATACATGTATCTGTATCACTTGACACGTTCTACAGGGCTGTTTCCCGAAAAGAACTGATCCCTCTGTAGTCTGACATTCTTGTTGAAAATCACAATTTTTGTCTTACTAATGTTGATGTCAACCCAACATTTAGAACACTAGTCATGAAGATTAGTCATACATTTTTGCAAGCATGCTCAGCTACTTGATAATAATTTAATATCATCTGCACATAATACACATGACAATGATTGTGCACCCAGATGCACAGCATCCCTGTGTCCATCCACAATGTCGTTTGAGAGATCATTAATGTGCAGAGAGAACAAAGAAGGGCTAAGAACCTTGACATGTCTAACACCTTGGAAAAGTCCAAAAAGGGGGAATTCTCCCAAGTAAAGGCTTGTTTTCACATTGGTGTTCACAGTCTAATACATGTTCTTTACTGTATTGTGCATCTAATGTCACATTTTAATGATTATACCATAATCATGCCCACCAAACCTTGTCGAATGCCTTTTTAGATTGACAAAAACAAGTAAACAATTTACCATTTTTCTTAGTGTATGTATATCAGTAAGGCTTTTCAAGGTGAACATGTGGTCCAAGGTTCTTGCATACCTTTTAAAATCAATTTGTTTGTTGTCGGTTATATTTGTTCCAACAAATTTCAAAAGCCTCTCATTAAAAATCATACTGAACACCTTGGTCAAGTTGCTGTATAGGGTTATACCCTGGTAATTCTCAGGCTTAGAGGGATCCCCACTTTAAAAAATTGTTGATATAAGACCTTCACACTATTTATTGGGATATTTACCACTGGAAAACATTTTGTTAAACAGGAGTGTTACAGTTAGTGGCTTGTTCAGATCATGTGCACCTGATTTTCACATTTCATTGGTTATCCCATGAGCACCAACTGCCTTTCCCATTTTCTGCCCACAAAGGATCTTTCCCCGTATTTCTGTGTCTTTCATCCTTTCTACAAGAGCTTCTGAGACAGCTGTGACGTGGGTGTGAAAACCAGTGCATTTTTGAGAAGTCATGTCATATGTGACAAGTCACATTATTCAAAATTTGAAATCTGTACTTGTTTTATATGTTAATTGTTACTATGAGTATGAACCAGTGAACTGTAATGATGGTGTTAGGGCAACATCCATATATAGCCTGCAGTTCTCCATGTTATATTGGCACTGGCCCTAAGAGAGCATTGTCAGCAATAATAGTACTACTACTACCACCAACACCTGTATCAGAAACAAAATGCATCAACGCCATCAAGCTCTGACAAGCAGCAAGGTGGAGTGCTAGTACTTGATTACCTGGTGTTTGGTCAACCAGACCAGCCACCCTTCTGTCCTTTGTGTATGGCATCCAGTCTGTTGGTGTTCAATGTTGACACTCAAATAAAGATTTATGAGGCTTCCATGTATGTTTACTTGGATGCATACATGTGCACTGTACTTGGTCATTTTACAAAAGTCTCAAAGTCAGTTGCAACAAGTTTTTGTTCCTCTCCACCATTTTTATAATGAAGGTACACTGCATAGTTTTTGACAAACTACCATATCCCCAGTTTCTTGCAAGACTTTCCAAATGTTTACTGTGTTTACCACTTTATTCTGCAGTTAAAAAACACAATTTGCACACTTCCAAAAGTTAAGTGAAAGATAAATTTGAAAGATACACCCCTACTATAGCTGATGGTTTCTTGGAAGATATGTCACTGGGCAGAACCAGGAAGGTGTTTCAAATGGTCCTGTTTCTTTTGTTTCTTCTGTTTTTTGTTGTTCTTCAACACTTGGTTTCTGTGTGCTAAGTTTTGAAGAACTCTGAGAAACTTCATGACATTTTGTAGGAATGGGTAAGACCCAAGTTGGGATTGTATTTAGGTCACGACCTAATTCTCAAAGTTACACAGTCACTTCTCTGAAATTAAGTTTTCATGCCATAACTACTGTAACTACTGAATAACTTAACAAAACTTGGTACAATCTATCTATCTGGGTGAGACTCAAGTTGAGATCTTACCTGGGTCACCTTGGCCTAATTCTTAAGGTCACAGGGCCATGTCAAATTGGTTTACATGCACTAACTACTGAAAAACTGAACAAAAACTTCGTAAAATTTGGTAGTATTATGCCTGTAGGTGATGCTTCAGTTGGGACTCTATCTGGGTCTCCTTGAGCTAATTCACGAATCACAGGATCACTTGTGAATTTGGATTCCATGCAATTATATTATCAGTTATCTCCTTCAAACGCCAGATGTTCCAGTAGGAAACATTTGATTTTGTCTTGCAAAACCAGTAATAGGGCCTGTATTTTTCCGTTTTTAATGGAAACGGAACGGAATAATGAATTTTTGTCACCTCTGAAACAGAATTTGCTATTTTGCCTTAATGTGTTTTACATACAAAGAGAACTACTGGAACGGAATTTGGAAATTTCTGGCTGGTGAAACGGAATTTCTAGTTTTTTTTTAAACGGAAAAATACAGGGCCTACAGTAACATTTAGTTTTGGAATGGTTTTATTTGTACATGATGCCTCAAGTTGTTCACAATTGTCATCTGTATCCTTTTTGTATTCTCTTGAAAAAAAAAAATAATAAACAACCCCTTGTGATTTAAATTACCTTCCTCATTGATGCAATTGCATGGTGTAAACAACCACTGTCTGAAATAACCATGTATGTAAATGACAGGAATACCAGAAAACAGCGCACATTACTGCGTGTCCACTGAAGCCTCCCTGGGATACAGCTGCAGGCCAGCATTGATCTGTCTGGTCTCTACAAATGTGCACACATTTTGTTGGTCAAACATTCAGGCACTCCACCACATCCAAAGGGGAATACTGAGTGATTTAATAGGAATGTTTACATCTCATTCATCTTGTAAATATGTGACTGTATTCAAAAAAAGATGTGCAATTAAAGCACAAGTTGTGATTGACACATGGATAAGACATCTTCCACTTACTTCAAATTCGGACTCATGTTTGTTAATGTGGATCATGAAAATTTACTGACTTCAAGTGTATCATATAGATGTACATGTATTAGTATTTAGTTCTATGGTTGCTGAGAAGGTACAACATCACTTTAAAGACAATGAGATGCTGTTTACTGAAGCATGTTCTTAATTTTACAGTCTACAATTTTTACCCACCCCTATCCCCAGTAAAAAAGACTAGAAGTCTGTGTCATTGTAGACCCCTGCCATGATGATAGCATGCATCGGGTGCTACAGTCTTTATCAAGTCATGAACTGTAGTTGGGGCAAAACTTTTTTCAAGAAGAGCTGGAATATTTCATAGATTCTGGATTGCCTTATTATGAACACTCCTTATACTCATTATTTGACATGTTGTTTTCATTCATGAGCTTGTGAACTATGTTGTACTTTGTTAAGTATTGAAAACAGAAAAAAAACAATGTTCTTCCATTTCTGAAAAGTATGTTGGTGGTAATCATCATTATCGTGCTTGTTATGTTTGAAGGTACTGTATTTACAAGCCTTTGTGATGGTCATTCTGATGGGTAAGCTGATGAGGAAAGTGTTTTTTGGACAGCTTCGTGCAGCAGAGATGGAGGTAGGGGAATAATGTATTTTAAAAATTTAATGTACATCTGTGTGTTGTGCGGCACACTATTGCAAATTAAAAATTGTCATTATTCGTGCTTAAAGATGATGAGGTAGATAATGTACAGTGTATGCCCCTATATCTGTACTATTGGTCAAAACGCTGATGATGAGATTTCAGGTTTAATCAATTTGGATATTGTAAATGGCAGAATCATTGGATGCTTTGATGAGAGTTCTGTGAGTTTCACAACTTACATGTACTTTAAACCTGCACCTTATGTGAAGACCAGCTGCAGCATGCAACAACTTTTGGCTGGTGGACAGGAGGGGATATAAACAGCAGGTACTAATGTAGGAGCATTTTAAACTTACTACATGTACTTTTTGTTGTCCCAAAAAATCTTTCTGCACAGGTGTCTTAAGCTTGTAGTGCTGATCTCACAGAGTTTGGTCAGTGTAAAACTCTGTAGTCCTAGACATTCATGAGTATGATGTATTTTCAGCATTTAATAGAAAGGTCATGGTATGCTGTTACGGAGACTTGCTTGGCCTTCACAGTATTTAGAGATGACTTCAGCCCTCGGTTTGTTAGCCTGTTCACTCTGCTGCTGTTTCTCAAGTGCTTTCATTGGCTTGCGGAAGACAGAGTGGATTATGTAAGTTTGTACTTGTTTCTACCTTTATTTGTGAGTTGGTTGTGTTTTGTTTTTTTTTTTGTTTTTTAAGTACAGGGAAACTTGGAAATGCGAGTCATTGATTCAGTATAATTTAAAATAAATTTAATGTAAAGACATTTTTTATAATTGAGGACTCAACATGATCAGAGCTCACACTTTGTTGTTCTGCACTGTAATAATGCAGCATTGTACACAATGGAAATGCTGTATTCCAGTATGATGGCATATTCAGCAGTGAGGACATTGAAGTGCAGCGTAAAAGCACTATAATGAAGCAAATGAGTGTGAAGATATATGTAAAGTGGTAGATTGATCAAGGTATGTGGCATCCTGGCCTGATATACGATTGATGATACATTGATTAATATACAAGTATACAGCACTTAATGAATTACACAGTGGAAACCTACTTATTGTTATTTTTATATACAATCTGGTGTTTTTTGGTTTTTTTTTTTTTGTTTTGTTTTTGTTTTTTGGTTTTTTTTTTTTTTGCTTTAGGCAGCAGCTGATTCGTTGAATCAGTCAGCTGCAGCGTCAACAAAGAAGAAAAACTGCTGTTGCAAAATATCAATATTTCACATTTCCACTGTCCTAATGCAACTGGCAGTAGCACAGACTGACATACCCATGCAGAATGTAAAGACTGACTTAGGCTAGTTTTTTTTCTTTCTTACTTTCTTTTTATCTCCCCAGACTGCCATGTATGTGATGTCCAATACAAATGTGATTTTCACATTTGTATAAACTTTGGTCTGGTGTTTCATACATTAATTTGTTATGTTTTGTAACCATGGAGCAGTCTGGTCTCTAAGTAGCAACCTTTGGCACCAACTACCTAGCCAAAAATGGGAAATGCACATACCAAATGCATAAAATCCCAATTCTTAAAAAGAATGGTTCAATGGAGGCCGATATGAGTGAATGCCATAATGGACATAGCCCAGTTCATTGGAATTAATCCAGCACAAGTACTGTACTCAGAATTGTGTCATTCTAGATGTCCATATTTTGTGCTGCCTGAGAGACTGTGGTGTGTCCAGGACATAGTTTTACATACAAGATAAAGATAATTTGCACATGCGACTATTGTGGTTAAATACTGTTCCTTTTCTGTTTCAGATGGAGAGAAGTCCTCTGATTTCTTGGCTTTTTCATTTGAGGGTCATCTGTAAGTGTGCTTTGTGCTTCTCTTTGTTTTATGTACTGAACATGATGTACACATGTACATCGTTTCACTTTCTTTATGTTTGTACAGAATATCATTTGAATACATTGTGCAATAGCTAATACTCCAGGACATGTGGATGACCTTTTTTTTTAAAGCTTTAATTTTCCTCCATATTGAACATGTCATTGTCATTACCAGTTGTATTTTTGAACTGATTGTACACAAGTTATATATCCCTAAAATGTTGCCCATACATCATTGCATTGATATTACATTACTGAAACTGGTTAAAAATTGAAAAAGTTTTAGTAGTCGAGTACCAAGGTGATGCAGTAAGCTTTTAGGTGGCGAAAAATGTCAAGAATTTTTTGCTGTTTTCCAGCCTTGTTAGCAGTACTGGGGTTGGGAGACTTGTACTTCATCAACCATGCCTACTACAGTACACTCATCAAGGGGGCATCTGTACAGTTGGTGTTTGGGTTTGAGGTGGGTTCTTTACCAAGTAAGGCACATTTTAAGTGGTACAGTTTATCAATATCAGGTCACATTAACTAGGTCAAAGTGCACCATACCTCACCATATGGGAGGAGGCTTTTTATTTTCCCAAACAAACCTTGTTGTTGACGACGTTTTCTTCCAAAACCAGAGTCAAATAGGAACCACTGCATATTGTAGAATATTTATGAAATGTGTGCCCCCAATAATAGCCTCAAGTACATGATTTAACACCCTAGAAAATAATTTCCAAGGGGGGGGGGTGCTACTGACCCCCTCACTGTAGCACAGTTTTGCTAAATATTTTACAAAATGTTCACTCTGCAGGTAGGGTTGATCAGTCTGTAGTTCCTAGACATATGAGCAAGCTTTTAGCCTATTGTTTTAAATTTAAGAAGTGCATGGTTAGTTACAAATTGATGTATGTAGGCCCATACAGGTCACACATTTTGTTGTTTGTTGTTTTTCAGTATGCCATTCTCCTAACAGTGGTGCTAACAATATTCATGAAGTATGTGCTACACACCATCGACCTGCAGAGTGAAAACCCATGGGAGAACAAAGCAGTCTATCTGCTTTACACAGAACTTGTCATGGGTAATAGATTTTACACTGTCTGCAACAATTTTAATTTTTAAGTGTGGGAACTCAAGAAAGATGCCTTAGTTTGGTAACATAAATATTATGGATAAAGTTTAGTTATTGGTGTTGTTGTAATATTCTGTCATAATTGGTAAATAAGGATCAGTTGCTTTATTGTATTTCTGCATAATTAATGCACAGTTTACCACTGACCCAGTGATTAAAAATCAAAGTATGCAAATTTCATTTCACCAGATATAAGTATATCCAACAATTAGATGAGTATGCCTGCTAAAATGTAAACATGCATTTTTGATTGCTGCTGACATGAAATGACAGTTTGGCCTTAAGGTTGATTGAGAGTTTTTAATGTGCATGCTTCAAAAAAAAAAAAAACACATACATTTTCAAAAATAAATCAGCAGTGAAAGTATCACTTAATATGTGGTGGTAATTTTAGGGGACAATAAAGACGGATACAGTTTTATGTGTAAACTGTTTCGTTGCTTTTAGGTTTCATCAAAGTGGTTCTCTATGTGACTTTCCTGGCCATTATGATCAAAGTCCACACATTCCCATTGTTTGCCATTAGACCCATGTACCTAACAATGAGGTAAGTGGTATTTTACTTTGTGATATATGAGAAACACTGTATCAGAAGTGTGAGCTGTATTTTATGTGCAACATGGAAACATATGCACATTGCACTCACTAGAAAAACTTGTAAAATGCAATGTGAACTGTAAAGTTGTATTTATTATGTGTGCAACATGGAAACATGCATGTTGTGCCCACTAAACAAACCTGTAAAATGCAATGTAGTTGTATTTATTATGTGTGCAACATGGAAACATGTGCATGTTGTGCCCACTCAACAAACTTGTAAATGCAATGTAAACTGTACAGTTATATTCAATTTATAAAGATATTTTTAAATATTTTAATTTACTTTTTTCCGCCATGTGCTTACAAAGAAAGGTGTGTTGAATTAAATTATATGCAGGAAGACTATGATGCTAAACAACAAAATGGAAATAATACAAACATGAAATGCAGGAATGCAGAGTAAAAAGAAAAATATATTTATAATGTTACCCATTCCAAGAAGGGTATTTAAAAGTTCCCTTCAGGCAGTCAAGGCAATTGATTTCAGTGCCCAACCAAATTGCCTTCATGCCTTTAAATTATAAGGTAGCTATGGACAATGTACTTGATGAAATTTGCCCATATACCATCTTGCATTGCCCAAATATAACCATTTTGGCTTGCTCTCAAAATTCTTAAGTTCAAGGCCTAAAAGTTTGAGAAATTCTTGAGAAATTTATGAAGTTTACAAGGATCTGTTCTTTTTGTTATAAAGTGCTGTTTTAGCACCAGGTTAATTTTTTCATAAATATGTATAAGTATTTCTGAAAAGAAAAAAAATTGTCATGCTGCAAGAGACATTGGCTATCTTCATAAGTATGCAATAGACTATTTTAGGCACTGAGTTGTCAATGAGAGAAAGGATGGGGTATTTTACAATTGTCTCAAACCAGTGCTATAATATCTGTTTCTGTTATAAATTGTGTATTTTCAGAGCTTTCAAGAAAGCACTTAATGATGTCATCATGTCAAGAAGGGCCATCAGAAATATGAATACATTGTAAGTAGTTTGTTTCAGGGACTTCAAGTATACAGTAAGGTCATTGTGAGGACATCTGAACTGTGCAGTTTGTCAGTCAGCAGAGCTTATGCAATGGGTCTTCATCAGGATTGACTTGAAATTTCTAATTTAACTTTCAAAAACTACACAAACAATTATGGTGTAAATCGCTATTTAGTATGTGAACAGTAGTTCCACAACAAATTTTGCAGTTTATAATTTTTAGTGTACATAATTTGTTGTTTAAAATGCTAATTCATTAATAGAAAGATGATTTGTTGAGAAAGGCCTAATTGACACCCTAAAACAAACTGCTGCGGCCACCCGAAAACCATCCATAATTCTGCATTTCTTGGACATCATGCAGAGACCCAAGACATGGATTAACCAGTCAAAACCTAAACTGTAAATTTTACAATTGAGGTGTATCATGCAGTGGTACCTGTGCCAACCACCACCTTCCAGGGTACTGTTCTTTCATGACAGCAATGTCTAATATCCTTCAACACCTGCCTGTGATTTAAGACTACCCAGGATATTTTGACTGTAGGTGGGGTCATCTTAAATAGTGGGCACTACTGTAGCCCCTCTTTTGTGAGACCACCTGCCTTTTAAAACCTTGTTTAACTTCTTTTTTTTTTTGTGCTACTGTTCCCATGTAGTTTGACCCCCATTAAGAAACCACCTGTTTATGTTATCCCTTTTAAACCTGCCCAAGGGATGGTTTCTCAAAGGACTACTGCACATAACTTTATTGTGTATTGCTTTTATCTAGTACACATAGATATATTTAAGATTAATGTCATCAAAATGCAATATTTTTGGTTGCTTGAGTGGCTGAAATATTTAAAATATGCGGTGTTTATTGACAGATATCCAGATGCTACACCAGAGGAGCTCCAGTCAAGTGACAATGTATGTATCATTTGTCGAGAGGAGATGACAACAGGAGCAAAGAAGCTGCCATGCAACCATATTTTTCACAAGAGTTGTCTGCGATCTTGGTTCCAGCGACAACAGACTTGCCCTACTTGTCGGATGGATGTGCTGCGCACACCGACTACAAGACCACAACAACCGCAACCCCAGCAACAACAAGCACAGCCACAAGGTAATCCATGCCACAGTGTGATACTTTTAAGATCTGAAGTTCAGATCATAAACATAGATGCAGAAATTGTAAAATGTTGATTTTGTGAAAATTCTTGGACATGCTTTGTTGTAGATATTGATTATGGCTTAAGTCAGAGTCATTTCATAAATTGTAGGTTGAGTATAGTAACTTCAGATGAGGCTAAGTTGAGTTACACAGTATCACATGCTTGAAGGGAAACTGATTTTTCCCGGGTACATTTAAAGCATTGAAAAGTAAGTAAAAAATGTACCAAAAGAAGCATTGTAACTGTTGTTAGTTGCATGTCTATGTACATGCAGATTTTTGACAAAGATGTGCAACATTATTTGCAGTGGTAGGAGGTGAAAGTTGCTCATCTACATAGAATTGCTTGGTAGGTGATAGCCAAGACCTTATTACACTCAAAGAGAAGAATTATGTAATGCACAACTTTTAACACTATCAAAATAAACATGTTTAAGGCAATGGATAGAGAATTTCATTTCAGTCTAAGATCTGCGAAAAATTAATGTAGAAATATGAATGTGCATTGCAGATAGATGAACAGAAATACAAAAAATTGATGGCTTTAAACATTTTATGTGGCAATTAACTGTCATAACATGGCAACCGTGTTAACACAATTACACATTCATATCATTGCTGTCTGAAGTCACAGAGACCATGTAAACACATTTCTATGACTAAAGTTTACAAGAACACAATAGTGTGGAATTTATCAGCTGTTTTGAACTGTTGACACTCAGAAACTAATCCCAGATACATGAGCTGCCAGCGAAGCTGCCAGCTGCAGCATTAAAACTCGTATGCATTCCACCAACTCATTATTATTGAGGAAGTTAACATGACGTGTTTGTGTTGTACATGTATTTTGTTTACAGAGCAGATACATGGATATGACAACTCAGCTGTAATCTGTACCTTTTCCATCACTGTAGCAGCCTTTTTTTTTCCTATAATACTTCTCTTTGTAACTAGAAGAGACTTCCTGTGATCTTTTTCTGCCATTGTCACACATACAATGTCCAAAGGAATCCTATATCATATGCAGAAATAACTCCATGTTCAGATACTCCCACCATTTTGTGTTGATGCCACACTGGTGGGCAGAAGTGCAGGGAAAGTGCGTATGCGCAAGCATCACAGCTTTCCATTGGAGCATGGGAGATAAGAAAATGAAACAGTTTTGCGATTTGCTTAATGATGTCCATTTCAACCAATAGAAAACTGGGTGGTGCCCAGCTGTTATCTACAAATGTGATTTTTTTACTCTCATTTTGACCCAATCAAATTACATCTAACCAGTAAGATACGTCTTTAGACTGATGGCTGGGATTCAAAGCTTCAAACTGACAGTAAAGAAGTGGGTAAATAGGAAGGTATATCGCTGTCTGTCAGGCTTTCAGAACAATGCAAAATGTTTTGTTAATTAGCAACCAAAAATACCAAACACATGTCCCATTTTTGTCTCGCCAGCATAAGCTGTTGGTGAGACTAAGCAGCAGTCACTTTCCGGACGTCCGTCCGTCCGTCAACAAAAAACTTCGGAGTGGCTTAAATTACGCTGCCGAGACATTCATGCCCCCGGGCATGGCTCTGGTTTATGAAACAGTCCTACATGCTGTTACATTACAATTTTTAGCATCAAAACTTTGATGGTTAAAATTTATTCAGTGCTGTAGGGGATGTTAAAAAAATTATGGAGCGTGAATAGGGTTAACATGTGCCTGCTGATTACTTGCCCAATGCTAATGAATGCTGTTTTCGTGTGTTGTACAGTTGGCAATATGTTCCCTGGCTTTCCTGCTGGTTTTCCCATGTGGCCTCCAGTACCCCAGCAACCAGCTGCAGGTAAGCACAGTTGCATTCTGTTTTCAAATACCAAGCTGTACTTTTATGTGTAAATACACAGTCTATAACCTGCTTACTGATGAAGTTGCTAGTTTGTGACAGTTAATATAACGAAGAATCTTTCATTATAGCTGCACCTGGAAGTACTTCAACACCAGCAACAGGCACCACAACCACCACCACAGCTACAGCTGGTGCCTCTGGTGCACAGACCAGCACCACAGACTCCAGCCAGGCTGGTGCTTCTGGCTCCATGCCGTTCATGATGCCACCATTTATGATGCCCATGCCGTTTAGTGAGTACTTTAGCAATGTTACAAGAACGCCTCCTTTTTACCCATCTGGTGTCAGGAGTATCAATTAACATTTATATTGTACAAAATTTGCCCATGTCATCAAGTTCAGATACACTTGGAAACATTTTTCAATTAATATTATACATTGATGATTGATATACTTGCTTGGTCAGTGCTCAGTTATTTTGCTTTTGTGGATGCCCTAGATCCCCATAATTTGTCATGGACCTCAGCATACCGGTGTTTTGACATCCATTGGACCACCATCATCATCCACCTCAAGGCAAACAGACCTCTGTATCACACAAAGTCAGACTCCTTTTGACTCATTCTCTTGAATATTTTTCCCCATGGCATTAAATCAAAATGCTTGATCAGACACACTGAGGAGGTAACTTTATTGCAGCCCATTGTCAAGGTAAACATGAGCATGCTATGAGTCATCCTGAAGAATGTTGGGTTAAGCCTCAGCATAGGGAACACACTGGCAGCAAAGTAATCCCAGAGGTCTCAATGCACTTTCATTTTGAGAAAGGTAGTACTGTGTTTATGGATACACCAGCATTACTTACATTGGTGTTGAACAAATGCCAGCTCAAAAAGAGTTTTACTGTGATTATGTTGTGTTGGTGTCTGTAAGTACCAGCAACCAGTAACATCCAAAGTCTGTTAACCATGTGCTGCTACAGGTTGTTTGCAACACTGTTAAAAACAGGGTCCAGGGGACCTGAATAGAGCATACAGGTTTTTTGTCCCATGAGCATGCCTATCAAATACATGTACTAAGAATTGAGACCAGACTATTGACAGGAAGTGGAAACTAGATCCAGAAACTGCCACTGTGATTTTTTTAAAGATCAATAAACTTAATGGCGCCTATCATGTAGCTGTGCATAGGGTATAGATTTTACCATTTCTTCCAGTGCATGACCTGATTAAAGCAGCAGGTTTTCCTACCTAAAAAAACTGTATCTCTGATGATAGTGTCAACAGTGAGGGGCTTGTCATACTGCTGTCTTTATAGCTTGATTGTCTACTACTATTCATACACTTAATAATGTATTAGAAACACAAGGCAAGTGTTGATGAAAGTAGATATATGACGTGCCAAATGTCCATTCATCATCAGAGGCAAGTGAGTTCTGTTCAACCTCATGGTAAACATAAATATTTATGTTTACTATTCACTGTGAGTTGGTCTCTGTTCCAACTCACTGCTCAGTGATTCAAGAAAAACAGAATGCTGTGTTTGATATGTAGGCCTTTTGGACAGCAGGCTAATGTGACCATGGGTATGGACAATGTAACTGTTTTATGTAATGACATTGATCACATATTGGCTCCCAGTTCACTGGACAGCAGATCTGAATTAAATCATAATGCCAGTTGTTACATGTATGTTATGTTTGTTTGATTTACATTCCATGTACCAGATAGGGCTAAAGAAGCATGTTTTTCTGTGTAACCCTTTGGAGAAGAGTCTTCCCACTTAAATATCACTTATGTCTGGATCATAAAACTAATTTGTACATGCTCTACATATTTGCATATGACCTACATGTATCATTATGCCCCCTCCCTCCCCCTCCCCCCTCCCTCCAAAGGCGTAGCATATAGCTTTGCTCATGTCAGTCTACAGCGAGACTGTGGTTTCCACACCATAACTCAAGAAGTTTTTGAGATGGGACTTTGATAGTGCCCAGGTAGACACTCCAGCATAAGGGCTAGGTGAAGGGTGAAGGTGGTTGACCCTGACCTGATTCCAAGGTCATGGAGGTACTGTTGAAAGTTTTGGTTTCCATACGATAACTAGAAAAGTTTTCATGATAGGACTTACATTACACAAGATTATAGTCCTTATCTAGGACTAGATCAAGTACGAAGACAGGTGACCTTGACATAAATCCAAAGGTCAGAAGATCACTTAAGTGAACTTGGTTTCTGCATTGTAACTCAGAATTAAGGTATGACTTCAATATTGCACATGGTAATAGTCCTCAATTAGGGCTTAGTCAGTTTAGAAGATGGATGCCCTTGACCAAATTCCCAAGGTCACCGGGTTGGTCGGTCGGTTGGTTGGGAGAGAGACTGGTTTCCACACCATAACTCAAGTTTTTCAGATACAACTTTGATAATGCACAGGTATAACTCCTATGAAAGCGCTACCGTTCTGGACGCCATAATCGTCGCAGCTGGAGGGGTAAAATAATTTTTTTAAAGCCATACCTGCGACTATTATGCCGACTACAGTCTAAATTTCCCGGGGACTTAGCCTGGGAGGAAGTTTTCTTGACGATGGAAAAGACCGCCATGTTTGTTTACATTGCCGGTGTACATACATTGTAGATTGATTGATTAAGAGTTGTGATCGTCGTCAAAAAGTCTCAATAATGCAATAAAATGTATAACTATAGGCTTACCCTTACTATAATCTGCATATTCTTGTTCATAGTTTAATATGCAGACATAAAAAAACTGGGGAAATACGCTTGGTCAGTGTTCATAAGACAAGCATGCATGTTGGCCATGTGTTAGTCACATGACACAGTTGTGATGATTTACAGAAGCTTGTTGATGCAATCTCGCGAGAGTCTCGAAAACGAGATTAGTCATGGCGGCACCCTAATGGAAACGCATGTGGATCATCCCTGATGTTTTTGCAGCGAGATTTAAGAAATTTAAATGACAAAATTTTAAAACAAATACCAAAGTTTGATAACTCATAATGTTTTTAAATGATAGCATTTACCCGCTGATAGCGAGAATCTGACTCAAAACGACAGTTTCAACATGAAAGTGAGGAGCGAGATTCCAGTTCACTTTTCACATACCGAGACAAAATAAAAAGGCAACACAGGTGGATGTTTTTAAGTTTATTTATTTTCATTTTAACTTTATTCACCAGCTTTAAATCACAGATTTTTGTTCATTCCTTGTCATGAGCAGCCTGGTTATACTTTCTTCTTCATGGTGATATCTGGGAGACCATTTTTTTTAATTTTTTGGGGTGCAACTATTGTGCCGCACATACCTTGAGGTGTCTTATTCCCCCTCCACAGTTGGGGGTGCGACCTTTGTGCGGGTGAGACGATTATGGCATCCAGTACGGTAGGTGAAGTGTGACGGTGGTTGACCTTGACCCTACTTCCAAGGTCACAGATGTACTGTACTGAAGTAAGTTTTTGTCTCCACACGATAACTAGAAAAGTTTTTATGATAGGACCAAATTACCAAGGTCACCACCTAACTCTGACTTGTTTCTCCCATCAATGGAGACACCTCTGTCTTTCAGATACTGTTTAAAACCCTTTCCTCCTGAAGTCGACTATATCCGGCCACATCGAGCTCCCCCTCAAGTTGGCAGAATCTGGCCTTTTTCAGTGCATGTCTTGAAATAACTTTTCCTTTCTCTTTCAAGTCGTTTATTGGAAAATGATGAAAACCACCTGCTAAAGTAGACATTTTTGCATCATATCCTTCATATCAGTATACCAACATTGTGACTAAAAAGCAGGATGGAGCATTTGTTCTGTGAAATAACTGATCGTGCTAAGAAGACCACCAATCAACATCACGCTGTTTACACTGCATATCCAGAAGACCAGCACATTCAATGAATTTAACTCTTCCTGCGGCGCATGTCCATGTGTTTTGTTTACTATGCATCTTTCCCCTTTAGTATAGTTTGTGTGGGATGCTTCTCCGTCAAAATTTAATAATGGACAGCAAAAATAAACTTTTTGCGTCCTTTATCTCACCCGTTTTGGAAAGTTATAAGAGAACAACAACCATATTTTTTGGTTTCAATGCATAGCTTGGCTGTTATGGGAAAATGAAGTACTTTTTGGCTATCGTTGGCAGCCCGAAGTATCATAGTTGGATCTTTGACCCCATAACCTCGAATGAGTGTCTAAATATGGATATTATCATCCAATTGGACCAATTTATATGGCAGGAAATATCAACACACATCAAATTTAGCCAATTGGAGGGGAGTAGACTAAAATAGAACAGACTTGACTCTTTCCCATGGAACCAACCATTCCAGACATTTGTGGTCCTGCGGGGAATGCGAACTTTTGGAAACTTGCATTTTTTCTGAGGATTTCAACACTTTTACTTGCCGTAAATAACTTCCAATGATTATTTATACTAATTAGTCTATACATTTTTCTGCAAATGAATTGTCACTACCGAAAACTGCAATTTTAAAGCAGTCATACTACCCACACGTGCCAACACTTTTTCCTACAATGGAGGAACAGACAGCGACTATTTTGGTGTGTGCATAGTAGAGTTTTTTTCCAAAACCAAATATTTTGTAGAGTCACATACAACAAAGTGAACACTACCGTATATCAGTATCCCTTTATTTTTTTTTTTTTTTTTCGGTCATAAATATATGCTATAAATCGGTCATTTCATATTCATTTTATGCCTGGGTTTAGATACAATTAGGCACCGGCACTTACCTGAGGCCTTCAAATCAGTGAAATTTAGCTTTTGCTACTTTCGAGATGAAGTTCTAATCTTGATCCATGCCAAAGAGTTTCACTGTAACATGTTTACTTCTATGCAAAACAAAAGATGAAAAAGTGGTTTATAGTCAGTCAGTTAATTGGCTGTTAGATGTGGTCACTGATGGTGATGTTTAGATAACCATTCACTGTCAAAGCTTCACTGGATGTGTTTTTACAGGTGAGCAGATTATTTCACAGGTGACTGGTGAGAACCACCATATTGTTTTTAAGAGTATAGGTCAAAGTTAGGACAGAGTTTAAGAGATTAGCGTTTGGCCATCCTTCCCAATGGCCTGAGCAGATGTCATTTGTGAGTAATTAAAGTCAGGAAATCTCCTTGGTTATCTTTGGTAGTGAATATCGGCGAAACAATTTTTACCAGACTTGGTAATTTTGAGACAGCCTCACTCAAAACTGGATGGATGAATCTTTGTAAAATTAACAGCTATGTAAAGACAAGAGTATAACTTAGATAACCATTTTTTTTTATTTTTTTTGGGGGGGGGGGGGGGGGAAATGAGTATATACCCTAAGTAAGAGCAGGCACCTTAAGAAATCTATACCATAAAGTGGTATTAATGTCGATGCTGTTCTACTTGCAGTGGTGCCACCTCCTGTGCCCCCAGTGGACCTGGCCAGTATGACAGAGGAAGAGCTGCAGGCTATGGAAGGGCGGGAGAGGCAGCATTTGGAGGCACGCATCCAGTGTCTGCGTAATATCCATACTCTTCTGGATGCTGCTGTGATACAGTTGCAGCAGTATACCAACATCATCACTTCTTTAGGGTAAGCCCTACAAGATCAAGCACTCTATCCCTTCACTTCTGCATGATTACATTCTGGGGCAATACTTTCACAGTTTAAGTTGACAGTGTCACCCTTTATTGCTTCTGTAGGGTGCGACAATATTTAATTCCTATCATAATATGGTTTCGATCTCCCAAATTTGACGCAAAAAAAGTAATGTGAAGGTGTGAAGATTGTACCGCTGTAAGTTACAAACTTCCAAATAGGCCTAGGCTCAAAATATTGATCATAAAAAACAGAGACTGAAGTATATCATAATTGTGTCTCAGGCCTATATTTGGCTATCATGCAGATACAGTTTTTGGAAGCTTTTTGGAACGTGAAAAACCTCGTGGGGCACCCCTAGAGGAGATGTCCATCAAATGTTATTGACTGAATCAGGTCATGTGACAAATCAATATATCACGGACAGTGATCAACAATGGCAAGCAGGCAAATTCGCCGTGTGCTGGGTGATTTTCGAAGAAGTTCGTGTTCTGTTCGGATTATTTTTAGCGGGACAGTTTTTTTAAGTGCAAGGTCTGTACCAATTATGACAGTACTTAGCAGAGTTCATTTTGGGTGTGGAGCCGGAGGAATTGGATGCTATGGCATGGGTAGGGTTAGCCTACTTAAAATTCTAGGCCTAGTCGTACTACTCACTGACAATGGCTCATCTGGAGGATTATTCACCAAGTGTGTCTATGAATGCACTTGCATCGACTTGTCATTGCATGTGTGAGGATCATCAGGATAATAATTGTGGAGTAATGGCATCATAAGATTAATATGTACATCTAGTTTATAAAGTGGCAATAGATGTTACCCAGTTATTCTTTTCCTGTAGATAAATCAGTACCTTTGAGTCATCTCTTGCATCAAGACCATGTAGGTGGACTCTGATTGACCAACAAACTGTCCATCTACTGATGCTTCACACAAGAGATGTTTCAGGGGAACCTATCCCTTTTTTTTTCCTTGTTTTTTTTTGGGGGGGGGGCAGTTAGGGAGCTTAACTTTTGGGGCTATATGTTTTAAGAATAACAAAGGAAAAATATATAAAAACCTGGATGTATCTGTGTTTCAGGTTAAATAATGTATATACATCATCCAGTGGGTCCAGTCCTGCATCAGCAGCAGCATCATCTAGTACACCTACCACATCATCAGCCAGCAGCAGTAACACAACCAATAGTGCCACAACAGCTTCTTCCACTCAACCAGTTTCAGACCTGTCCCTACCGAGGCCAGCGTCCACATCATCAGCACCAGCTGCAGCAGCACAAGAAAATGTTTCTAGTCAAAAAGAGCAGTCCCTGTCAGGGAAAAATTCAGATAAAATAGGTTAGTGCTTATAGGTGCATAGGCTAAGCAGCCATTTGTGTTGTAGCTAACAGAATTGCCTCATATGGTTTTCAATGTTAATTATAGGTTAATTATCATGGAACACATCTTTTAAGCTCTGCTGACCAAAGGCCGCAGAGCTGATGTGACCATTCATGTCTGTCCTTCTGTAAACGCTTGCTCGTTAATGCGATACCATACACAGTTTTCAAGTTAGCCCAATATAACTTTCAGGACTTATAGGGTGTATAAAAATGTAGATTCTTTTCAATATTGGTGGCACCACCTACAATATTATGCAATATAGGGGTCAAAATATGAAAATCTTGTGAACACTCTTGCATCTTTATTTTTTTGTCGTATCTCACAAATTTGGTGGGATTGTGGGGGAGGTCAGAGTCAAAGTTACTAATGATACTAGTGGTGCCACCTATAATTTGACAGAAATTATGAGCCAAAATGTGTTTTGAGATATAAAATCCATATCTTAAAAATGAATTGAATTATACTTGCCAAATTTATAGGAGGTATAGACAATGCTCAAAGCTTGAATTGTATATAATGAATTGCATATAATATTAGTGACATTGACCTATTTTTGTGAGGTTACCATGCCTGTAAAGTTGAAAGAGATGTTTTTGCAATGGCAGGGTGTAGCTTAGACTTCAATGGCAATGTCGGCACAGCACCAGGCCTATGGGGCCCTTGTATTTCATAATCTGGGTGTCCTTGATCTTCTGTCCCAAGTTAACTGATGACATAAAGTTAAGGACTCACTGATTGTTGTCTTGGCACATGCAACAATATTCATCACAGGAGTTGCACAAATAAGCTATGATTGCATGTGGAGCAAAGTGCCATCAGGTGGACAATTTTTACATTAAATGTACAAAAGCTTTATATGTTCAGAAGCCACTTGAGGACTCACAACTTTGAAATGAACAGGTGCAATATAGTCACGATGCCAGCAGAGCATTAGGCCCATGGGCCTTTTGTTACATGAATGATGTCTTTCCAAGGTGTTTAACAGACTAAAAATGTGGTGGTAATATTCACAGCACATTACATTGAATTTTGACGTAAAGGTTATACTTGGTGCATGTTGGGTGCATAGTGCTAAACCTGCCCCCAAGGAAAGCTGTGGACCTGGAAAGTGCAAAGGTGATGGATGGGTCTCTCCCACAATTGTCAACAAAAATATTTTGTATACATGATAAAGGAAACCATAACAGCTGAATTGTTAAGTGTAGGTATATATATATATATATATATATATATATATATATATATATATATATATATATATATGTCCATGGAGAATACTTGGAAAGAATTTTGCACCAGTAAGAAATTTACCCATGCAATGAAGCGACTTAAGAAACAAACCGATGAATGATTAGTTATTGATTTTAACACTAGGGGCACCACCAACCACTGCTTACATCATGATAGTGTGTAAACTAGAGTAGTCCATTTATGTTCATGGATTTTGCAACTTAATTTGGTTAGAAAGTAATGACTGAGTGATGAATGAAAATTAGTTTGAGGGGAAAAACAGCAATTAATATTCCAGTTTCCAAGGAAACAAGTATGGGTACTCCCAGCTCCATGTTGGTTTTTAGAATAAAATCCAGTGTCTTATAAATTTGGATTCATATAATTTGTTTTCATCCCACTGTGAAAGACAAATCCATATGTAGGATTACAGGAAATATGATGTTGCAGTCACAAGTTGTATTTAATATTGTATATCATTTCTCTAATTGGTACATATATTTTTGTATGTGTGTGTTATTTTCAGATTATAATGATTTAGAAGGTGCAGTGGGCTTCACACCCCCTACAGTGGAGAATATCCCAGAGTGGCAGAATACACAAGAAGAACAAGAAGATTTAAAGGAAATCAGACGGAGAAGAGTTGAACGATTTTCATCACAGAATAATGATAACAAAAAAGAGTAAATGAAAGACTTGGTCATATTCAACCAATGAATAGATCTGGAAAAGTGTTCTTACTTCAGATGTACTTTAAAAAATTTTGAGTTGTGAATGGGAGTAATCCTCATTCAGACAAAGGGCAAAAGTATAATCATTGCCCATAACAAAGGGGCATGAAAAATCTCTGTGTTATCCCATGTATTTTTCCCAAGTGGAATGATAAAGTGCAAGTTTAGTATTTTATGTTCTGAAAGATGTAAACCAACATCCCAAGGGTACCAATACTACTTGGAGATTTGGCTTTACAGTGCATGATCATGCTGGGGGGCAATTGAAATTGAAACATGCTCATAAGAAAATGATGCCATGGCAACTATATAATGGCATCTTTTCTCATAAACATATGTGAAGGGAACACAAGAGATGGACTGTTTGACAATAAAAGAAGAAAAAAGGGAAAAAAAAGTTTTTTGTGGGGGAGAGGAACGCTAGTTTGTGCATTGAAGCTCATCTAATGCTTGCATACCAGGTCTACAAGACTCGGGTCATTTGTACATAGTATATATAGTTATTGGTCATTTCCTAAAAAACAAAGGTGTTTACAAGTGGTTGGATAGTGGCTCTGAATGCCTGAATCTGTTTGTTCTAAGGTTTCCACTTTAAATGGTAAAGAATTTGCAGAGAGGAAAACTTGGATCACTGTGTCCAGTTGCAGTCTTGAGACGTTTTCTTCTTGAGTTATGCTGATCTGAAAACGTTACTTGTATCAGTGTACTTTGCAGATGATTTCGTCATTGGAGAAAAAAAAAAACAATGTAACGTATTAAGTTATTTCTGTGTGAGACTTCCAAGGGAGCACACATAGACAAAGTTGTTTATTTGGTGCATTTGACAGATTTGATGGACAGTTTTCTTGATGGGCAAGGTAAAAATATATGTCAAAGAAAGCTCGCAAAATACCAATACATGTGTGGAAATTGGGCTTCCCTCTCCAGTAGAATGCCACTTCCTTTCAGGAGCAAGACTTGTTCACAATCATGTCTGCATACTCTGTTCATAATATGTGCAAGACCATCTGTGGTTTAATTTCTAAAATTTGTACATACTTTTTAAACAAAAAAGCCACTTTGTATCAGAAGCTAATTTTGTAAACTCAACTTCACATATTTATGATGTAATCTAACTGCCAAATCAGAATATATAAAATATATTCATGAATACATTAATTTGCTCCCATTGCTCCACACTTTATTTGGTGCACCTACAAGTATGACCTGGTATATACTTAACTCTTTCCCCCTTAAACTAAAACTAAGTCAACAGCTTTCCTTGGCATGGGTTGGAACCTAAGGCACTGAGTGCCAAACCCATACCAAGGAAAGCTGTTGATCTGAGGTACGTGATCATGATAGGTCTCATCAAGAATTCTCAGTCAAATTGTTTCTATTATGCATCCCCTGTAGGAGGGAATGCATATTGTGTTTAGTCCTGTCGTCCACTGCCTCCACCGTGTATCTTATTTTCCTTATATTTCTGTCTCCTCTTGACCTATTGATCAGGTCAGGATCAGAAAAGATCTCTGTTTGAATTGGCCTGGCTTTCCTAATCAAGAAAGTCATTTTTAGCCATCGGCTGGGGTCAGCTAGTGCTTTATCTCAGGCATTCTAAAATTAGGACAACAGGACTGCTGTTCCAATTGCCATAAATATGGGTGTATGAAATGAAATACATTTCAATTGTGGTATTTGCATTTTTTCAGCGTTTTTTTTTTTTTTTTTTTTTTTTTTTTTTTTTTCATTTTTAAGACTTTCTATGTTGAAATTGAATGGAAAATAACATGGGTAGGTGAGCTTTTTTCCAAAACAGTACGTCAGATTCACTTCAAGCTTGGTGGGGATGTACATCAGGTCCACTAACTTTGTTCAAATGGTCATGCTCCAATGATTTTTTTTCTTTTTTTTTAAATTTTGCATTTTTATTGATTACCATGTAAGTCAGTGGGGTCTGCAATGGTAGTTTACATTTTGACTTCTTCAAAACTATAAGCCAGATTCACTTAATACTTTTGGAACAGTTACTCTATATATATTGGGAATTTTTTTCACATGGTTGTGGATGACCTTTAGGTCAAGGTCAAAATGCCTTGCAAAATAAAATTGTTCCCCTGCCACATGTTCAAATGGGTATGATTGAAGTCCATCAAACATTGTCATTATTTACCCAGGTGGGGCTTCCCTTGAATTTGGTAAGAGGTGACCTTGAGGTCAAAGGTCAAGGTCAAACTTTCTGCAAAAGAATGGTGGCACTGTTACTCTCAGAGGGGTGGTCTCTAGTGAGGTACCCGCATGGGGGAGGCATAATGTTTTTCGCACGAAAAACTCGCTCTTAGTTACTGTTGAAATTAGTTGATAACACGGAAGCAGACAACATTTGACCACCCAACCGGTTTTGGCCATTTTAAGGAGGAAAGGGTTAACTACTGACAAAATGTGTTTGGGCACATTACCAGCACAAAAATAATAAATGCAAATGAAAAGAGAGCACTTTGTAATGAGAGGAGACTCTTCAAAGTTTTATACCAGAAACATGGATGACATTCTGCAGCAGGTGACTTAATTTGGAAAGAATAATTTTGCTTTATTGAGTTTCTGAGATGCAGTTTCCCAAGCATACACAAACATTTCTAACTGCTAAGTGTTATCACTGAGTATAAATAATTTGCATTTGTAAACACAATAATCTAGCAAATTATAATTTGGGGCTAAAATTAGCATATGCTTTAAACAGTGAAGGGGTGTTTATGGATTCACTTATTTCTTCAGGTTACAAGTTCGTGTATAGTCATAGTCTGTATATTGGCAACAGTGTACACTGTTAATGGAGACCAAAGTGCATAATCTACCACAAGCGTGTGAAAAAACATAGAAGTTGCAGACAAGTTTAAGGCATGTCACGTTGGATAGTCATTCAAGAAGGGCCAAGTGTATTTTTAGCTGCCCTTGGTGTTGGTGCTGTTGACCATAACTCATAACAGACACATACATTCAGTTTGTAACACATGCACATTGGCAGAGAAAATACACAGCAATGAGGGAAGCATAATTATCAATGTCTGTGATGATGCTAAGGACATGCATCATATAAAATTGTTCAAATAAAGATGACCAAACACTTCCAACTTCTTGCATATGTCACATTTTTTGTATGCTTCTGCATTTCTGCAATGTTTTGCCAGGAAAGCAGCTATAAAACTGTTACACTCTAAAGTGCAGCAGAGTAGGCTTCCAAGGCGAAGCATTTTGTTGTGACCTTGAAACACCCGCTCATTCTTCAGGTATAAATGTGTAGTATGATTTATGCTTAATTTTATTACAGGTACTATATGATTGCAGTGAAAGTTTAATTCTGTTACTGATCTGTCATGTTACACCGAAAATAAAGTTCATGTTAATTTTCATTCCTGAGCATTATTATTAACATTAAATGCTGTTTAAAGCAATGTCCACATAAGTACAAGACCTGGAACAGATCAGCAAGTTGTGAAATAAGAGAACAGAAAGCAAAAAAATGTTTAACAAAATAGTATGGATTTTTTTATAGCTCATCTAGTCCATCATCATCCATTCACATTTCACGTTTTCAACAACTTTCCCAAAACCATTGGCCAGATCCTCTTCAATCATAGTGGGGATCTATTTTGGGTGGGTCTTTACCAAGTTTGTTCAATTGGTTATGCTCCAATGATTTTTGGATTTAAGATTTGGGGGGGGGGGGGGATCTTACAAAGTCTTCCCTGAAACCATGTTGCCAAGTGCCTTGAAATTACATTAGGACACTTTGGGGAACCTCAAGACCTTAATTTGTGCAACAGGTGGCACTGTGATTTTTTTCTGTTTTTAGTGTAGCTGACTTGTCAGTGGGCTGAGATTATGTGGCGGTTAGGCATCTGTCATCTGTCTGTAAGTGTCCACAATTCACATTTTCGACTTCTCTTGAGCCATCAGCCAGATTCAGTTCAAACTTGGTGGCAATATACCTTGGGTGAGCCTCTGCCAAGTGTGTTCGAATGGTCACATTCCAGTGATTTTTAGCTCAGCAGACTTGTCAGTCAGGTCAGCTCAGGATGGTCCATCTATAGTCTGTATTTAATGAAGAATATTTCAAAGGTTGAGAGGACCGGTTTAAAACCACCAGTTACCTTTTGTGGGTGACTGCCTGTCTCAAGTCGGGAGTGAAATTAGTTTCTTCACATTGGTATTGGAAGATGAAGGTTGATGCTTTGGTAACTCTGGAATCTCTTTGCTGTCATTGTTGGGTTTGATATTTATGAATATGGGTCCTGTTTTTCTACACAAGTGTATCATACTAGAGACGTTAGTCCACAACTCACATTTTCGACTTCTCCGAAACCGTCGGCCAGATTTACTTCAAACTTGATGGGGATATGACTCGACCAAGTTTGTTAAAATAATCACGCTCCAGTAAATTTTGGATTTTTTATGAATTTTTTTTCTTTTTTGGTGTAAATCTTAAAAAAATATTCTCCGAAACTGCTCACCTAATTGCGTTGATATTACACAGGAATGCTCCTAGGGACTCCCAGGTCTTAATTTGATCACCAAGTGGTGCTGCAAACCATTTCTTTTTTTACCTCAGCTGAGGTTTTTTGAGGGTCCGTCGTCCGTCCGTCGTCCGTCCGTCGTCCACAATTCACATTTTCGACTTTTTCTCCAAAACCGTCAGCCAGATTCACTTTAAACTTGGTGGAGATGTGTCTTGGGTGGGTCTCTACCAAGTTTGTTCAATTGGTCAGGGTCCAGTGATTTTTGGATTTTTAATGAATTTTTTTGTTCCTTTTTGGGTAAATCTTAAAAAATCTTCTTCTCTGAAACCGCGTACCCAATTGCTTTGATATCACACAGGAACACTCCCTGGGACTCCTAGTTCTTAATTTGTTCACCAGGTGGCGCCGCAATTTTTTTCCTAATTTTTTATGAATTTTTGTGTGTTTTAGCTATTTTCGACTTCTCCAGAACCGTCACTCAGATTAAGCTGAAACATGGTAGATATGTTCCTTATGGAAGGGCCAAACAAAGTTGTTCAGTATGTGGGAATGCTGCGGATTCCTGATTTTTAACAATTTTTTCAATTTGGGTACTTGTCGGTCAATGCAGCTTTCCTATCGATTACTATGGAAGTCAATGGGCATTCTAATGCTAATTCACATTTTCGACTTCTTCTCCAAAATCGTCATCCAGATTAATTTCAAACTTGGTGACAATGTACCTTGGGTGGGTTTCTACCAATTTTGTGCAAATGTTCATTCTCCAGTGATTTTTTGATTTTTAATGAATTTTTTTGTTCTTTTTTTTCGACAAATCTTAAAAAATCTTCTTCTCCGAAACTGCCTATCCAATTGCTTTGTTATTACACAGGAAGACATCTAGGGACTCCTTGTTGTTAATTTGTTCACCAGGTGGGGCTGCAGTTTTTTTCTAATTTTTTATGAATTTTTGTGTGTTATAGCTATTTTCGACTTCTTCTCCAGAATCGTCACTCAGATTAAGCTTACATGTGGTGGATATGTTCCTTGTGGAAGGGCCAAACAAAGTTCACTATGTGGGAATGCTGAGGATTCCTGATTTTTAATGATTTTTTCAATTCGGCTCCTTTGGGGTAAATGCACCTTTACTATTGATTACCATGTAAGTCAATGGGCATTCTAATGCTAATTTACATTTTCGACTTCTCCAAAACCATCATCCAGATTTACTTCAAACTTGGTGGCAATGTACCTTGGGTAGGTGTCTACCAGGTTTGTTCCAATGGTCATGTTCCAATGAATTTGGAATTTTTTATGATTTTTTTTTCAAAAATCTCTACAAAAGTTTTAATAGGAAAGTTTAACATGGGAATTTCTTGTAATGGTCGTAACTTTAATGATATTGACCAGATTTACTTCAAACTTGGTGGGGATGTGCCTTGGGTGGATCTCTACCAAATGTGTTCAAATGGTCATGCTCTATTGATTTTCGGATTTTTTATGAATTTGTTTGTTCTTTTTGGGGGCAAACCTTCAAAATTCTTCTCTGAAACCGCTCACCCAATTGCTTTGATATCGTACATAGACACTCCCGGGGACACCTAGTTCCCAATTTGTTCACCAGGTGGCGCTGCAATTTTTTTTTTAATGAATTTTTTGTATGGTTTTGCTATTTTTCACTTGTTTTTAGAACCATCCCTCAGATTAAGCTGAAATGTGATGGATATATTGTTGTGGAAGGGTCAAACAGTTGTTTAGTAGGTGGCACTGCTTTGGATTCCTGATTTTTAAGGATTTTCAATTACGGTACTTACCAGTCAGTGAAGCTTTCCTATTGATTACTATATAAGTCAATGGGCATTTTAATGCTAATTCACAGGACAACTGACAAGAAATTTACTGTTTACTTGATAACTTGAGATCTGTTTTGAGTTAGCTACACATGTTAATTATTCTGTATGAAGGTCATGCTGAGACAGTACATGAATGACCTTGACCTCGTTTGTGGGGTCACAGTGCAACATACATGAATTTTACTCTTCATTATAACTTTAGAACTACTTGAACTTTGATGTTGTACATGTAAGTGTTCTTCTATAAAGGTCAGACTTACTCAGAACATGGTGTCCTTGATCCTTTCCCAAGTTCATAGAGCTGCAAGTGTGATGAATGTCAAGATCAGCTGAGGCATGGGCGGTTCACACAGCCCTCTTGTTTAAGATTTGGGGTTGTTTTTTTTTTATTCTTATTTTCGACTTCTCCAGCTTTCTTCTGCAATTTTCCTAGTGGTTCACTTGGTGGCAATGCTACGGATGGCTGATTTTACACGATTTCAGTTCAGATACTTATCGATAAATGCACCTTTCGTATTGATTACTTTGTAAGTCAGTAGGCAGTCTAATACTAATTCACAGTTTTGACTTCTCCGAAACCTTCAGTCAGATTTACTTTAAACTTGATGGTAATGTACCTTGGGTGTGTCTAGCATATATGTGTTCAAGTGGACACGCTCCATTGACATTTGGATTTTTTATGAATTTCTTTTTTGGGGGCAAATCTTAAAAAATCGCAAAGGTTATGTACATGTACATTTTCTTCAATGGCAATGTCAGCACAGCACCAGGTAGGCCTTTGGGCCTCTTGTATTACATAATCTGGGTGTCCTTAATCTTCTATCCCAAGGTCACTGAAGACGTAGAGTTAAGGACTCTCTCGTTGTCTTGGCACATGCAACAATATTAATCATTGGAGTTGCACAAACAAGCTATGATAGCATGTGGAGCGACGTGTCATCTGGAGGATAATTTTCACATTAAATGTACATAAGCTTTATATGTTCAGAAGCCACTTGAGAACTCACAAATTTGAAATGAACAGGTGTAATATAGCCACGATGCAAGCATTAGGCCCATGGGCCCCTTGTTTTGTTCATTTTTGGGGCAAATCTTTAAAAAAAAATCATCTCATAAACTTGCTAATTGCTTTAAAATTGCATAGGGACACCTCTGGTAACTCCTAGTGCTTATTTGTTCTCTAGATGGTGCTACGATTTTTTTTTCCAATTTTCATAACTTTTTGTTTTGGCTTTTTTCTACTTCCTTCTCCAGAAGCGTCATTCTGATTAAGCTGAAACTCAGTGGATATGTTCCTTGTGAAAGTGGCACTGCTGTGGATTCCTGATTTCGACAATTTTTTTTTCCAATTTGGGTACTTATCGGTAAATTTTCTTTTGTTCTTTTTTTTTGGCTAATATTAAAACAATTTCCAAAACCACTCACCCAATTGCTTTGATATAAACAGGTACACTCCTGGGGTCTCTTAGTTCCTAATTTGTTCACCAGGTGACACTGCAATTTTTAGCTCAGCTGACTTGCTAGTCAGGCTGTGTTTTTGGAGGCTTGGTTGTCCGTCTTAGAAATACTTCCAAATGTCATGCGCTCAGCTAAACGTCAACACAGGTCTATTTATTTGCAACCTTGATTTTATGGGACAAGCTTAGGTCAGCTGAGCACAGGTAGTTCACACAGCCCTCAAGTTAATGAATTGTCACAAACTTGACAGGATTGTCAATCAGGCTAAAATATTAAAATATATTGAAACTTGGTGGTGCCACCTGCAGTATTACAAAAGATATGGAACATAATGTGTTGAAAACATTAAAATCAATATGATGAGACAGAATAAGGCTGATGATACCAAACATACCATGTGTGTATCATTTAAAGTTTCATATTGCATAATGTGGATGACCTTGACCTTATTTCTCAAGGTCACAGGGAATATTTTTGGGGGGGTTGTTTTGTAATTTTTTTTGTTTTCTGTTTGTTTATTATGATCATTACATCTGAACTTTTGAACATTTATCAATATACCATTGCAGGAATATTATACAAACGAAAGTCTATGGCATGTGGAGTCATGGTAGAGCTGTTGGTGGTATTAAATTCATCATCTCAATAAGAAGCATGCATATACATTTCCCGCCACAACTGCATACCTGATTGTCTTAGTAACCATAGTCTCACCTGGTGAGATACAGGCCAATGCCTGTTTGGGGAAGTGGAATATTACTAATAATTTGGAAATAAAGAATACTTAATACTGGCAGATGGAAATTTATACTTGTAACCAATGTAAGGAGCACTAATTGAATACGACTTTGGTGTTTGTAAACTTAAATTTATCTAAAAGACACTAATTTTGTGATAAAGGGGTATTCAGCCCGATCTGTGACAGTGATTTGCCTGTGTGTCCACCGTGATTGATTAGGTGCGAGCCCATGAGCCCCGTGCTTTGCAGTGACAAAATTAATATTTATATCTCACATTATAAATTGACATGGAACTTTTTTAATTTGCACCAAATATGTGTTAGGCCAATAAACAGATTTTGAAAAAAATTGGGTGACCTTCACTATTTTTTGAGGTTGTTATGGACATAATAAAGGGCACTTAATTTGAGAAATTAGATAGCTATGAAGTAACAATAGCAAATGTACCACAAATATGTATCATCAATAGAAATTCGGCATTGCATAAGTGGGTGAGCTTGACCTACTTCTTCAAGGTCAGAGAGGGAACGCATATAAGGAATTGATTTTATTGTGATGTCCATAACATAATAATTGAGATGGAAGTGCAGAATGCGCACAAACTATTCATTAGGCCCACGGTCAAATTGTGTAATATGTTGAGTGACCTTGAACTTTCAAGTTCATTAAGCACTCCAGAAAAGGACACTAGATTCAAAATGTTGATAACTTTAAGGGGAAGGATACCCAATGTACCATAAATGTGTGCTCATGTGGAAGTTTGATGCTACATCATATGGATGACCTTAACAAATTTCTGGTTATGCTGGGAATGCATTTCAAAAAGTTAATTTTTGGTGATGGTCATCAGATTGCATGTCAGCAGAGCATTAGGCCCATGGGCCTCTTGTTAAGGTCTGCTGACTGCAGATCTTAGAGCTACAGCATCCCACCTGTCCCTTCAGTACCAACACAATGAGGAGCATGGCATCGTCTCCTGAGTACACCTATACTATAGCAGAACTATTTTGACTGGTGGAGCACAACCAAGTTTGATATTGTAGGCCAATTCTGATTGGCCTATATAGTAAAATGGCATCACTTCCTCCATACACATACAGAGCATACATGACATAGGCAAAGCATCAGTCTTAGACCTTTCACGAAATCTCTGAAAGTCCATAATAGCTAATAACCACCACAAAAATTTACATGCTGGTAACAGGTCCTTTTGGTAATGACCAATGTAAAGAGTTTTTTCAGTCTTTTAACAGGGATGGCTTGCTGTACCAGGTGACAATGGGGGATTTGTCTGCATGTGATATGGCATGGATTGACAGGAAGCTATCTCCCTATGAAAACAACAGTAATCAGATTGCTTTCTTTCATGGACCCATAGTCAATTCATAAATCCCGCCTTGCAACTGCAATGGCATATTGTTAGGCCAACTCAAGTGCCATTAATAACACTCAGTTGCCAATGTGCATGTAGTGGGTGTAATACTTCATGACCATACAGATTTGCTGATTTAGCTCCCACTGGTCATACCTCAACCAATCTAAGGAGTTATTCTATACACCTCTTTCAACTGTTGTATCCTACTTCTTATGATGTCTGGACTAAGTCTATACTGTGGTAATTCTTGGAGGGACTCTGCCTCATGCAGGTTCACTAAGAAGGGGGCTTGGGTCTAAATTTTGGGCATGAAAAAAAGATGGGAGGAGAGGAGTCTGTGAGGTCCGGTGACTAAAGGATGTGACTCAGCTTTAAAGAAACTAAATTTTATGCTTCACAACTGCCATCAGAGCTTCTTTGGTAATCTTAGAAAAAGGCGTCTGCTTTTTTAGTCGGTTGCAAAACTATAAAGAAAGTAGCCATGTACATATTATCTCTGGTGTGCATGAGATCATTTCAGTCCCCTCATTCACCCAATCATTCAGGAAGACGGGAATTCAAGTGTTTACTTCAGATGAAAATCCAGCAAGCTTAACATTACCATAGTTTTACCTGTCACAACCATCAGATTTGCATGCCCAAACATAGCCTAGCTCCAACCTCAACATGTTGTTGGTGAAAACGATCGCTTGCAGAATTATTTTCCAGTGCATCAAGCCCATAATATTATATTATTGTACTTTTCTCTTTATGTCTGCATGCACGTGATTAAATGTAAACAACGTAAATTACAAGGGTGGATTTATGGGCAAATTAAATTCACCAAAACAGCATCGCAGTGGTCTCTTCAGTCACAGGATAAAAATTGGCCACCTGTTCCAATTTCACCCCGCCTGAAAAGTGTCATAGACTGACTCAAGCAGCATAATAAATGAGCTTGGCTAAAGTGTTAAGACCACTGACCAGTCATTTCTATGCAATTTCAAAGTACAATTGAAATATGTTTCATATTTAGTTGGAGAAAGATCTTATGGAACCTTTTGTAATTAACAAAAGGTATGGAAAGAAAATTTGCTGTAAGCATGGACAAATACTTTAAGAGACAAAGGCTTATCAGCAGCCGATAATCCCTGTTTATCATTTGGCTTACATATCTCACTGTGTCATTATGAGGTCACTCTTCCTTCTCTTATGGTATGTCCATGCAGTACATGATGAATGTTAGTCTTGTGTCAACAGCACCTTCTGACAGCAAGACGGTGTGTATGGTCTTGGCAGCAACCACACCATGGGTGCATACTAGATTGGAGGCAGGGTTCATCGTATCAAAACTGAAATGTTTAGTTAAACAAAAGGAATTTGCCTGCGACCTAAATTGTTGTACATCACTTCTTCTTTTTTTTTTTTTTTTGACACTACAACGAATATCGTCAGGAAATAGGCCCTTAGGACTATTATCACTTCAGGTTAACCCAGGGCATGCTACAAAGATCTATGCCTGCGTAACCCGAATACATGTGTATATAAAACTTATCTAGCTTCATTATGATATATGGTAAATTAATTTTGATTTGTACACAGTACGAAAGATAAAGAAAAATGATCTATACCCTGTAAGAAAATACCCCTCTAACCTTTAAACTATCTGACATGATGTTTATTCCATATTTTTTTCAGATTGTACTGTACTAATTTTATTTTTTGCTACTTTACACAGCTGATTGCACCATCATATTCGCAGGTGCTTTTCCATGCCTCATTTAGGGCCAAATGTGGCCAGGTTCTAGTCCCAATTGACATTAGTAAATTATCAAAATTATGCACAGTTCCCAAATTGATCAACTTAGTTGAGTAATTTTCATTTATAAATAGCTACAATGGTTTCCCAAAAAGGGATTAAAAAGACCTTGTTTCCACATACTATGTTAAAGCACTGCCATGCTTTCACCCACTCCCACCCCCACCCACCCCGGCACTACGGCACATCTGTATAAACTGAAATAAAGTTTATATCTGTAAATTATCTTAGCTTATATAACCTCTCTTGTCAATGTCATCTCTCTCAAAATGGATTGTATTTTGTTGATTTGCACTAGATTATGGAGATGATGAAGTAAGGATTTATAATCAGTTTTACTTATTGATCTATTTTACCGGTAATTATGTCTGGATGTGAACCCAGACATTCTGTTTTGCTTGGAGTTTTTCTTTCCTTCCTTCTTTCTTTTTTCCCTTGTTCCGGAGTTTTTCTCTGATACCAAAAGAATGACATCTGTGGAAATATTGGATCTGTGATGAACTTGTGCCCCTTATCTTGAAGAATCAGATGTTCAAATTTATGCAAATTAGGGGCTGTTAAATTTTTAAAAGCTCCTTAGTTTATAAATTCAGAGAGGCACATAATTCCAACTTACACATATAGGTTTGTGACACCTGTCAATCTAATGGACAGTAAACAAAACTTGTATACTTTTAAATTATGTTTAACTAGGGGCACTGACAAAATTTAAATCTTGAATTCCTTCAAGACTATTACAGAAAGAGGTGTGGTTCAAAATTCAATTCATAGGTTTGGAAAATAACCACATCCAATGAACCATGCGCCAGAGTTGCAGCATTTTCATTTATGCAAATACACAAAATTTAAATTTTGAATATGTTAAAAAGTACTATACATGGAGACACCATTCCAATTTCAATCTATGGGTTTACAATATAGCAACATCCAATGAACCATGAACCAGAGATGTAACATTTCAATTCATGCAAACATACAAAATTTAAATTTTGAATATCATATAGATGGAAATGCCATTCCAATTTCAATTTATGGGTTTATGACCTATCCACATCCAATGAAGCATGAACCAAAGCAGCATTTTAATTTATGCAAAAATAAAGTAAATACACAAACTTTAGATTTCAAATATTTTAAAAAGACTTTGAGGTGCCATTCTGACTTCAATTTATGGGTTTATGATACAGCTGTGTCCAATGAACCACGTTGTACCGTTTCATTTATGCAAATTAGGCAAATCCACATTGAACACAACACATGCCAGAATATCCCAAACTGTTACCAAAATGAGAAGATCAGATACTTTCATTGTACCAGAGATTTGCTTGCAAAACTATCTTTTCTAATTTGTTTATGTAATGTGCAATGGTTCTGATCTGCAATCATGTATTTGCGCTAATATCAAACCATAACGTACAAATAATACCCTTTGCTTAACCTGTACAACCATTTCTTTCAAACGAAAACTTAAGTTGGTTCTGTTCTGCCACTACAGTGGGCCAAAGGAAAGCTACCTTTAATGTGTCTTTTTACCTTCACACACTTGTGTCTCAGGAAACTACAAATGTCTAGATCCATTTTTCTTCGCTCTGCCTACATCTTCTGATCTGTTGTCCCATCCATCCTGAAGTCACTTTTCAGACCACTTCTTTGATATGGAGGATCAATGGTCTGCATTGATGCACAGGCAATGCCCGATCATTCCCAAGTCACTTCTGTCAACTTTACATGTGACCTGAAATTAGTAGCTAAAGGTTATCCATATTTTATAAACACGGGATATTTGGAGTAATATCAGTATTAATAAGTACACTTACCTCTCGACCACCATACCCGAGACCTCTGTGTCTGGGCATGACGCCCAAAAAATTGAGATTAGAAGCTTGGTACTCACACTTGATCCTGAAACCTGACGGTCCCGTGGCGCCATCTCTTGGTCCATGTGGAACTGATGGTGACATCATGTGCACATGTGCCCCATATCATTCTTCCTCTTTTGAAGATTGGTCAGTTGACATTAGCTGTAAGAGGAAGTGGGGTTGGTCGGGTGAGCTTCTCTGGTGGTCAAGAGGTAAGTGTACTTATTAATACTGATATTACTCCAAATACACTGTATTAATTACGTAACATTACCTCTCGACCACCATTGCCTATATACAAACTTACTGGTGGTGGGGTAATCATCACTGGTACACTGACCTCTATAGACCAGCGGGACCGGCAGCTCCGGGGAAACCATCAATTCGTGTGAGGAGGCGATGTCTGAAGGGTAAACCTCAGAGCTATGTGAAGATAAAGCCGCTGACAGCAGAATCTGACCTAAACACTCATTACCGACCCCCATGGGACTTCAGTGAATCTGCTCACCCACCAACATGACAACTGTCTGCCTCGTGGGTGGCATTATCAGTTTCAGCTCCATCTGACCTGGAGATCTAATAGGTCCTAGTTGTGAAACTGGCAGGGGCCAGGGGCACGATGTCCTAAAAGGCCCACTAAGAAATGCGGTGGCAGCTCTGATGGGATCCGGAGGGGGCTAACGGACAAGTATTGGAACTTTAGCAAATGAGCCTGTTACACCAGCAAAGGCATACATGCCATCCTCGGGCACTATCATGTCACCCAAGTAGTGCTTGGCGAAGGTCATAGACGATCGGCAGCGGCAAGCCCACAGAATGTCGACCACCACAACGTTCCACAGGGCACGCCAGGAGGCATTGAAGACTCGCACCTCATGAGTTCTGGAAAAGACAAGCTGTAAGGCCTCCTGCCTATCCAGCGAGGTCTCATAGGCCTTACAGATCATCTGCTTAATCTAGGATGAAATCGTGTTTCTGCAAACTTGCTCCTTCCGTGGGTTACTCAGTGGTAGAAGGAGGGCAGACCTCTGTCCTTGGAGTCTGTCCGTGCAGGAAAGGTACCAGTAAAGAGCTCTTACTGGGCACAGGGCTCTCTCCTCGAGAGGAAGAGCGGCATCCATTGCATGGAGGGTAAAACCCTTAAAGGCCGTAGCTGGATCTCAAGCCACTTGGTTCTTTGCAAAGAAGCCCAAATGAGCCCTCAGGGTCACCTGGGAGTGGTCAGGTGACCATTGGAGATGGTCAAAAGCTAGAGCATGGATCTCGCTTCTCCTAGCCCCCGAACAAGTGTTAACAGAAAACAAGTCTTCCGCCTCCAGTACTTGAGGGAAACCCACCTGGGGTCCTCAAGGCACTCAAAGGGCCACTTCGTCAGCATGAATAAAACCAGCTGTAGGTTCCACCGGGGTAGGACCTGTCGCGTTGCTGGCCTTTCGGTGTAAAAGGACACAATAAGCACAGACAGATAAGGATTGATAGCGCTGTGCTGCCACAGATGCCGCCTCCGTTTGCTCCTCCCACGAGAGGAGAGAGATGGAAGGCAATTAAGGGAACTCGTATGCCGAGATCTCCGAGGCTGCAGGTCGAGAGGTCTGCAGGCGAGAGGGATCTGGCTGAGGCTCCGCCATGCTGCTATTTGGGACCTCAGCTGCAGCTGACTGAGCAATCTGCTGGCAGGATGGGTCCAGAGGGAGTTCACAGAACTCCCGGACCTAAGACCCAAGAGAGAGCTGACTCAAAGTGGAAGCAGCCAGCTGCTCCACTGACTGAGTCTGCTCAGACTCGGTGACAGTAGAGGTGGCCAGTGCTAAGATAGACTGAGCCTCCCCATGCAACTGTTGATCCTCACGGAACTCATGATCCGCCTGCCCCTCCAGAGAGTAAGGCAGGGTACCTGACTCAAATGTGGGAACCAGCGGGATCGCCAACGGCTCACTCTGGGGCAAAGCCGCCGGAGGTGCAGGAGGGACTGCCGGTGCTACTATCAAGGGAACAGTAGGTTCCACCCGGGCTGGAGGTGCTGACACTGCTTGGGCTAAAGGCCCAGTGGCAGTGGAAGTCTCCCCCTTTCTGGGTGTCATCCTCCTTGGTCCCCTATGCCTCTGTTTACCACCCGAGCTCTCGGATCCGGGAGCTTGGGGAGCCAATGGAGGCACTGGTGCCTTAGCTCACACTCCGGACTTACAAACCTCGTGCTCGGACTGGCTGGGGTGCTCATTTTCAGTACTGCCCGGACTTATAATCCGAGTGCTCAGATCTGAGTGCCCAGACTGGCCAGGGTTCCGGAAAGCAGGGGCTGGCACCTGTGGGTTTCCACTCCGGACACACTGGTTTGCGAGGTTGCTGTCTCTCCAAGCACTCAGACCTGGAGGAACAAGATCTCGACCGCTGCAGCCGTCGCTTGGCAGACTTCTTCAGAGTGGATTTTGAAGAAGAAACAGTTTGCTGAGAGGGGGCAAACAATGCACACAACATCTATGCCTGCATACTATTGGACATCGCCTCCAAGGCCGTGACCACCTTTGGATCTGTGCCAAGAGCAGATTTGGATGTCGTTGGGGGCAAAGTTGTTCGCTCGTGACCTCTGAGAGGAGATCTCTTGCTACTAGACTTTCGACTCTGTCGTCTCTTCTCCTTCTCCCAAGGGGTATCAGGAGAAGAAACGTCCATCTTCGGGGACTGCGGACGAGCCGGAGCAGGTCTACGCTCTTTCCCCTTAAACACATGAGGCACAAGGGAAGACGGATGAGCCGAAGGAAGTCTACACTTTTTCCCATGGGGAGTCATAGGTGAGGACTCTTGCGACCTGCCGCCAATGCCTAGCATGATCTGACTTCCTCCTTGTCTGCTCACAGAGCAGCAACTTGTCCTCTCCCCAGGCCTGGCAGTATTTGCAAGTTCACTCACGAGAGCCAACTTGGCCAAACTGCAGGCGACAACCATAGCCCTGTAGATACTCATCCCAGACTGCCATATAACGGTTTTGAGAATCCAACTATTGTCCGTGATCCAGTAAGGACGAGGATGCAGACATAATGGTTGGTATCTGGCCCAACCCCAATGGACTGCCTCCGAAAGGATCGAAGCAATAGCCTGGTGTGCACTGCTTTCACTCTCTCTGCGTTCTATTTGCTGGGATGCCATCTTGAAAAATCTAAGTACAAGTCAAACGACCAACTTTGCACTTATAATTTCAGTGTTACCTGATCACAGAAATCAGCTATCTATAGGATATCCGTAGATGCCCGGACTGCGGAGAAAAGATTTTGCACAGAATAGAGCATGCGTAAGGACAAACAAGAGGCCCATTGGCCTAATGCTCTGCTGGCACCGTTCATTTCAAAGTTGGGAGTGCTCAAGTGGCTTCTGCACACATAAAGCTTGTGATTTTAGTGTCTTGTCTGACCACCAGATGGCACTTTGGTCCACATGTAATCATAGCTTATTTGTGCAATTCCTGTGATGGATATTGTTGCATGTGCCAAGACAACAATGAGAGAGTCCTCAACTTTATGTCCTCAGTGACCTTGGGACAGAATATCAAGGTTAGAAATAGGTCAAGGTCACTGATACTACACAAAATTTTAGCTTTGGACATTGTCTATATATACTATAAACTTGGCAAGTCTAGTCCAATCACTTTTCAAGATATGTAATTTTATATCTTAAAACACATCTTGGCTCATGATTTCCATCAAATTATAGGTGGGGCCATAAGTATCACTGGCAGCTTAGACTATGACCTCCCCCACAATCCCACCAAATTTGGTGAAGATCTGCCACAAATTAAAGATCCTAGAGTGTTCACAAGATTTTCATATTTGTACTCCTACATTGCATAATATTGTAGATGGCACCACCAGTATCGAAATGAACCTGGCTTTTTATACACCCTAGAAATCCGGAAGGTTATATTGGGCTAGCTTGAGACCTGTGGACAGTACTGGGATCAAAAGATTTTCACATTTTGACCTGCTCATTACATAATTCTATATGTGGCGCCACCAACATAGATGTTCACAAAGGTTTTTATACACTTTGTAAGTCCTGACCATAATTTGGGCCTATCTCAAACATTGTTGGGTGTAGAGCATTCATAAGATGACCCCTCTATTCAAACTGGCCATTTGACCTTGACCTTCAAAAAAATTGTTACTGTTCAAAATATGCGCCTCACATCCAGCTTTCCATATATAGTCTGTTTGTTCAAATCAGGTAATAACTTTTAAGTTATTGCCCGAGTATTATTATGTTAAAACAGTAAACTTGGACAAGTGGCAAACTCAATAATTACTGGGTCACAGTGACCCAAAAAGTAGGTCACCAAGTACAGTTTTATGTATTATGTAATCAAGTTCAATTTTTATCTGGAGGCTCCTTCAATTCGCTTTGCCATTGATGTCCAAGCCAGACCCTGCCATAACAAAATCACCTTTCCTTTTCAACTTAACATGCACGATGACCTCACAAATATAGGTCAAGGTCACTGACATTAACATTCTAGCATCAGACATGGTCTATATATCATATAAATTTGGCAAGTCTAATCCAATTACTCTTCCAAATATGGAATTTTATATCTTAAAACACATTTAGGCTCATATTTTGTCAAATTATATGTGGTGCTTCTGGTATCACTAGTAACTTTGAAGACTTTTACCTCCTGCACAATCCAATCAAATTTGGTGAAAATCCATTATAAATTAAAGATGCTACAGTGTTCACAAGTTTTTCACATTTTGACTCATATATTACATAATATTGGAGGTGGCGCCACCAATATCAAAAGGGGCCTAGATTTGTATACACCCTATAAGTGTTGAAAGTTATATTGGGCTAACGTCAAAACTTTTAAAGTTATCGCGCTTACAAAACAAAAGTTTACGGCCACACGGACACGAGTGCTGCTACAAGCTCTGCGACCTTTGGTCAGCAGAGCTAAAAAAGTGAGTGTAAATGATCGTTCACGGAGCTTCAACTAGCAAGGCAAGCCAGTAATGGCGCCCAAAAGAGGAACGATGTTACAAGACCCATGTGCACGACATCATCTTCAGTTCCACATGGACCGAAAGATGGCTCCACAGGGTTTCAGGATAAAGTGAGAGTAGCAAGCTTCTCAACTCGATTTCTTGGGTGTCGTGCCCAGACACAAGAGGTCTTGGCAATGGTAGTCGTGAGGAACGGTTACGTAATATTAGAATTGGACAGGATCTCTGTATCATAAATTAGCACGTCCAATTTAATTATTGTTCAAGATACAGATCTAGCCATATTTTGGCTCATAATTTTCATCCAACTGTAGATGGTGCCAATATTATGGGTCCCAGGACCTTTGGTCAACACAACTGGAAAAGGTCCATATAGTATGATGAGCAAGCAGTTGGTTATGGACGAGAATGACCTGTGCTAATCCATCAAAAATTAAAATACAGTGTAGTGTTCCAAAGTTTTCCTCATTTTAGCCTGACAATTACAGGACCCTGCAAATAATGCCACCAATAAAGAACTACGCCACAATTTTCATTTATGAAATACGTCTGGAAAATTTCCTGTGGTGAACTTGATTTTGTAGAGGAAATCTTGCCCAAACTAATATTGTTTAAGGATAGACCAACTGCCATACAAAAGTGATTAGCCGAACTAGAACTGAAAATTGTCATCCACATATGTTTGAAAAAAGATTGTTTTACATTTCAATAAAGAGTTTGGAATGTCACCATAGAGCAAAACAGATATACTCCCAAAGAACAACAAACATCACCCTTTTTTTTACATGTAATGCAACTTTATTTGTCCAAAATCCCTCAAAAGATCTCTGTAGGTACACAGTACACAATTGCAACTGTGGCGAAATAGGCCACGTAACAAGAATATGCCATCTGGATGGCACTTCTAAAGTCACCCACCAAACTGTGCACAATGGGCATCGCCCTATTGATCACAGGCTGCAACACTGTTGTGTTTGCTGCTCGCCATGTTGAACACGAGGGAACAAACTGCATGCAGTATTTGCTATGCTAAAAGCCTACTTTCATCTCATTCTGATCTCTAGCCGACTTCACACTACTCATGCTGTTTACTTCTGCCCAAGCCCATCTACTTATCCAATCTCTTGTGTAAAGGCTAATCGCTGCTCCAACCCTCCCTCCCTCCCCTATCCCCTTCAACTTGGCTTTTCAATGGGCTGATCTTTTCTGCTGTTTTCTCTACCAGCCCCGTAATTCTTCACAGATCCCAACACAAGCAATTTGTTGCAATGAATTTTGTTTTTTACAGTTGAGATTTTTGGGGGGGGTTCACAACACAGACGCACAATACCATACTGAACCAGGTCATTAGATAATTGTACTTTTTTTTCTCTCTCTCTCTTTTTCTTGGTTCTTATGACACGGGGGCTCCTTAGCAACTGCCTGTCCATATCCACCAGTTCTAGCAGACTCTCACATGCTGCCTCATGTTTCTAAGACATTCTATCCAAGGAAAATTAAGAAATTAAAAGATATAAATATGGTCAAATTTTTTTGCGTTTCTTCCTTTTCACAAATCTGCATGCATATAAGTTGTATGAAATTTCCATTACCATTTATAGGATTTGTTTTTTGTTTCTGTTTTTTTATGGGGGTATCACATCTTTGTTTTTGTAACCTTTTTTATGACCGTAGAACACTTTTTTTTGCCCTTTGTCAACACAATGCTCTGACGTAAAACAATGAAAAATGCTACATGTACCTAACTTGAATTAGGATGTGCCTGTAATTTTATGTTTATAAATACTTTTATATAACAACACTTAAAAACAAAGATGAGTTCTATTTTGTGGCATCACTGATACTTCAATCTGTTTTAGTAATCTTGAAATCCTATTACAAACAAACGCTATGAATTTCAAAATTGTTCACACAGGTAAATTGTGCAATATTTGAGACACCTGGGCACAGCACAGAGTCAAGCAGTTCCCTCTCTGTAACCTTTCAAAAAGTTAACCTGAACATACAAATGTTGTACCAAAATGCATATAGAACAATACATTGTACCATGTTTGGACACTTCCACTGAGAGCGATAGGGGAAGATCCACTTCCTCCTTTTATTCTGTAGCCTTTTGCTGGCAAAGTCACACAGGGACTGGTTCCAATAATATTCCCTTTAATTTTGCCATAACCTGTGGTCTTACAAACATTATATTCAATTAAAATATACTGATGCTGACTTGGCATATCCTGAAAGTCAAAACAGTTACTGATCTGGCTTTGTCTGGACCTTCACCTTGTCAATCTATATGTATTTCTGTCAGATATTTTGTGAAGTTATTCAAATTCATGAGATCATATAGTGACAACATGCACTTTTGGACTGGTCATTCAGATACACACACACACAGTCCCTTCATCTATGGGAAGTATTTTGTTCTTGTGTTTTCAGACACTGACCCTTAACCCTTTCTTCTCTTTAAAGAAAATTATAGCAATTTTATCCACTTCTGCAGCCTGGGGGCTCTTGGGTCACAGCAATATAGCTCTGGCCTCACCCCTCTTGATGGTCACATGTTCTCTACTGTTGGAGGTCTCTCGTTATCTCACCTACAGCTACGAAAGTTGCTACCAACCCAGGGAGCCCCACGCTACCAATCTCTCAGGTGTTTTAAATCTACGTTACAGTGGCCAGTGCCTAGTGCTTTACATCCAGCCCATGCTACAAGCTTTCTATACAGCCTGTCTAGACTAGTAAGTAAATGCAGTAAGTGGGTTGGTACTCTGGTAAAATCAACATAAGACAAAAACAAAATGACTTACAAATCACTGAACTTTTCTTTTGATTCTCAAATCAAAGAAAAAGGTCACCTAACACTGAAATGCAAACTACAGGGGCACTTACTAACAAGACTAATTTCACTGGTTGTGTCCAGTAATGGCTACAGACTGCTAAATATTTTACATATGCCGAGTTTCTGAGGCCATGTAAAAATCATGATCCCTGTCTTGGCGGTATTCTGTATCTATGTTGCATATAAATGAGTCATGAAAATATATTATCATCTGAAGTGTCCTCTCGGAGGACAAGAACTTCAGAACACTAGGTTCTTCCACTTTTATATTTGCTACATTTATCAAAGGTCTTTTTTCTTTAAAATCTTGTGTTGCTGCAAAATATTTCAAATGCACCAAAATTAGCATGTTTTCTCAATTCGCAAAAATAACTATTAAATATTGTTAAAATATACACAGATCCGTGAGATGGGCTGATGGGAAAAGGTTGGGATGATCATGTTATTTGTGTCAGTGTACGATATTTCACGGCATGAAGCCATCAAGGCTACAATTTTCCTGCCAAACATCATATAAAAGCAATGTAGTGGCTTGTTCATGCACACACACACCAGGTGGTGATTGTAGGACAGCTACACAAAGCTTCTTGGCTTTCAGTGCACTATCTTTTTTCAAATGTTAACAATTAATGAACTTACATACATGCAAGAGAGGATGGGCGATCATGAAGCTTGTATGTTATATAATTACTACAGTCGCTATCATAAAATACATCATACACAATTACTGGTTACTCCAATTTTTTTTTTTTTTTCATGTTTTCAATAGGACATTACATACGACATATGTGACGGCAAGGAAAATGAAAGAAGCTTAAATGTGTGGTCACTGTGCCGGCAGTGTGCTCCAGAAATACTGCAAACTCAACTACAGTACTTAACAAACTGGATCTTATAATTTGAGATACATTAATCACTTGGTCACACTCTCTTGCAAATCCAAAAAAAATATATATGTATATATAGTTACATGTTCACCAGTTAAGTGCTCACTGACTTGTATCCACTGATGATTGTATTGTACTGAATATAAAAGTACTCTTTAAACATGTGTCTGGCGAGATATTCCCTAGATGAAAGCTGCTTGGGCACTGGGTTTTCTCTGCATCACAACTTGCAAATTTATCTTCATTTGGAAAAATAGACAAAATATCACCATAAAAAAACTCAAAAGACTTTTCTTTTCATAAACTACAGCCATGCAGGTATTGTGAACAACATGTCCACCCACATTCCATTAGACAGAATCTGAAAAAAACCAAATGGCTTGCTCCAGCAACATGCATGAGAAAATTTTCATTTGTCCCAACCAGTCTTGTACATATGGAGATTGATTTGGCATAGCTGCATTAAAAAAATACACCTACTTGGAAAGCAAGGTGTGAGGTACAACCATACATTGGTTTATGAATGTTAACTTCAATGAACTTTAATTGTAATAAAAAAAAAATTGCTGTTGTACTGAGGCAAGTACAGGTATGTTAAGTATTCATTCTCCCACATTTACATTTTGATTGAGTTAACAAGTGCATCTGTAATGAATGTATTGAACCAGATAAAGCTCTCCACCTGGGTGACATATACCCACAGGAATACAGAATACAATAGTTAAAACAACGAATGTGACTCGAGTATAAGTTAACTGTATATAATTACACAGCAATTACATATTACAGAGGGCGGAAAATACAGAGCACAATACTGATAACGTAATTATAGCATGAGCACTCCATCCTTTTGAATGACGAAGAAGCTCGAAGTACGAAATTACCTTTTTTTTTCTATGTGACTCGGAAGTTGGAACAAGTACAACTGTAGCTGTGCTTTGGGACTACAGAAGCCCACGATGTATTTGGCAAGTTATATTCTCCATTGAATGGGACACACAGAGTGGTAGTAACATCTGTACGACATGAGCATATGTTAATTTGAATGCACCACACTCAACAACCCAGCATAAACAATGGCATGGTAGGTGTACATAAGTCTTGTATTTTTTTCCTGTTACAGTTTTACAACTTTTAAGCTTTTTCTTCTGGCCGACCTTTCTTTTTTATCTTTTTTTATACTGTAATATTGCATTTTAAAATTTCGCCTCTTTCATCGTTACATGTGTCCTATAATATGTAGATTGTGTACATTTAAAATAAGCAGCAAATTCATCTGGCCTGTATTTCAGACGACAACCAAAAGAGACCCAATTATGAATTCAATTAAAACAGACATGAATATATAGCATGAGTAGGCACTGGACTCCTGTACTCCCCACACATACAGGGTTAAAACACCTTCAGGTCAACTGCTGTGAAATTAATGGTCTTCTACAAGAAAAACTTTACTAAGCCAAAAATATCTAACTTTTCTAAAAAAAATAAACTCATCTACTACTCAAAAAGGAAAAACTTTGATGACAAATGACCACTCACTACCATTTATTGACCAAATAAATCAAAATTCACTTGGAAAGAAAGAATAAATAGTTATTCAACTGAGCTACAATTTTGAAAATGTTATGGGTGCTACTTTGGTCCAATTTTATTAGGAGGGTACAATTTCCTCCAGCAGAAATTGTACATTTGTCACATACCATATATTAAGTATTGAGCAGCCCAAGCAGACCATGTATTGATAAACAATATCAAAACGAGCTGTTATAGCACCCTGGTCTTTGTAAAAATATACAACTATGCACTCATAGATCGGCACCAAAAAACACGATGTAGGAACAAACTAGATTTAACTCTAGGTTCACTTTTACCAAATAGCACACTCCTCGTGCAATTGTATGTACACTCGTTCCAGGAACATAATTATGGCTTCACAAAGCCCTCAATAAATAGAAATGCATTGTCTTTGTTGACATTAATGCCACGTGCAATTTACGCCAGAATACATACACAGAAGTCAGCAACACTGACTAGATGACTTAAAATTTGTGTGTTATTGTAGCTGTCAGATATCATTTGTCACATTTCATTTTTTCCCAAATATAAAGGAAATAAAATCTGTTTCCCCTTCATACAATGACCATTATGATCTAAATCATGTCTGAAGGCACTATTATCTAATCAATAAATATTATGTAATATAGTCACTGTTCAATACTTGGAAGCATCAGGAACACATAAAACACCAATAGGATCACTGGTGAACTTTTTCCCAGGATTCAACCAGGTTGATTTCCGCCATTCCCGGTGAACATTCAGCTCAAGACTCAAACAGGTCAATCCAAATCAAAGGCACCACACAAAGCCTGGTCCAGCAATTCCCTGCTTGCATGGCCCTTGTTGTACCACTGGGTCGACTCTTCTGTTCTAAAAAGTTGATCCACGATCTGGATTATCTGAAAATTCAACAGGCGTGAGTGTTAACTTGACATTCAAAAAAGACAACACAAATGCTAAATTATGACAAGAAAAATAGCATTCAGAGAACGAATTACCATCAGAGTCCCCAATCTTTTTTTCCTCAATTCTGCCATTTTTTTTTTTTTTTTTTTTGAAACTCTGCAGTAGAATACTTTACATACAATTTTCACACTGTTGTCTATGAAATGAAAGAGCACTTTTGGATGTGTTCTTGGGGCAAGTTATGGTGACAGAGACCACTGTACTGTGCATGACTCAGACGGCCATCAAATAAATACCCCAAAAGCGTCATAACAAGTTTAAAAATAAAAAGACAGAAAACTCTGGTTGTGTTTGTTTTGACAGCAACTGGAGGAAATTTCAAATGTTTTCTTTCCATCCACCAATGAAAATTTGTGTTAACCCCTTTTTTTTTGCAATATCCTAATTGCATTTCTCTGTCAATAGTTATACTTGTTATATTTGCTGGACTAACTGCTTGTGACGCATACAGATGTTATGCCAGTTACATGATAAACCTGTCCACTACAAAAACAGAGCAGATACAATCAGCTGACAATGGATCATCTCTTACCGAAGCTGCCAAGGGCATGTTCTGTCATGCTGAGGCAGAGGGAGTCCAGACGTGCATTGATCTCTGGTTCGGTCACATTCATGTCTGGCACTGGAACATTAACCCAACAAAGATATATAACAATATTCACATTTAAACAAAATAGTTATTATATACAAACAGAAAGGTTGTTATACTCTGGCAGATTCTGACAGATGGATAATTATGAATGAAGTCCAGCTGCACAAAGACCACAAAAGAGGTCCTAATTGCACATTGCTTTTTATGCCACAGTTAACAGCTTGTGCGGATTAACAAAAGTTCAGAGATTTGGAAGTTGTTAGAAATTTACCAACACTGTGAGAACAGGGTACTTTCATGACTGAATCATTTTTACTCCGTTTGCCCACTTTTGGGCCACACCAAACCCTTCAAGTTGTAAAATTTTTCAACATCTGACTTTTTTCCTGGTCTTTCCAGCAGAATTGATACCTTTTTCTTTTGTTTTAAATGAAGTACCTCTTCCTTTTCTTTCACACGAGGCCAAAGAATGCAAATTTTCAGGTTATCATCATTTATCATTAAAAAGCACACCATACAAAATGTTCTATCTCAGGGATGAGAACAGCAAATTAGAGATAAGGAGGAACTCACCCCAAGCATTCCAATCCTGCTTAACTCTCATCAAATATGAGCTTTTCATACAATGTTCGTAATATATTAGTTAGCAGTTTTGAAACAAAAGTGACAACAATTCTCATCCCTTATATCTGGCATAAGACAGGACAAAGCTGTCATCCTTACCTGTTTTGTGTCCAAGACTAAGACCAAAATGACTGGACTTGATAGGGGCGGAGTGTGTGCGTTGGACTTGTTGTTTCACCTGCTGTCAACAAAAAAGATCAAATATCAGAACACCTATTGAAACTTCAAGCTCAATTATTTTCTCTACTGCATAATACATCAATGCTGTCAATTCCATGAAATATATACATGTATTTGCACTACTACTCACCAGGTGTCACTGTGACACTACCACAAACAGAAATGGAACATGCAGACCCATAACTTTGGCATCAGACAGTGTGTACATATACATACACATATACACAGTTATGCAGCTGCAGCCGTACTTGGCAATTTGAATTTTTTCTGTCCATGTCAAATAAATTTTCGAATTTTGAAATAAAAATAAGTTACCTTTTGATCAATCTTCTTGCCTTTTTTCCCCCAATGATGTAAGGAGGACACCTGGTTGCCCTCAGGCAAATAGAACCAATTTTTTCAAACTGACTCATCCAATTACCATGCACATATTCAAAATGGTGTACCACCACCATTTTAAAGAAGCACTGACGTAAAAATGAAACTATACTAGCAACATGCCCTTTGATACACTTAACAGTCTCTACATGTGCACAGAATGGTTACCAAGATTGTTTTCTGCAATACTTTGCAATCATTAAATTTACTGAAATGGGCCCAATGTAGACCTCCCTGAGTATCACCTCCAAAAATTGACTTGGGATTAAAAAAAAACAACAACAACAACAACAACAACAAAACCCACTAACACCCCCCCCCCCCCAAAAAAAAAAACAAACAAAAAAAAAAACAAAAAAAAAACAAAGAGACCTTGATTAAATATTCTTGAACCACTGAACAGTCCTCTGGGAAAGCAGCCAGAATATTTGGCCCTTACGAAAATTTCTGATTTTAGTACTTGTGGTCAACGGTTTTGAGCTGATAAAACAATCAGTCTGATTTACCACGGATGAATTAAACATGTAGACACACCACAGAAGTGTGTAGGTTCTTCATGGCAGCATCATTAGCACCTATGTGTACACTTGAAGGACAATGATGAGACGTGTCTGGGACACCCAACATGGCCTCATCACAGCAGGTACAACTGGCCTGCCTGCTGAGAAGTACACAGCTGGGCTCCAGGAGGCCACCAGCTAGCCTCCTGCCACCCTGTTACCTAAGCTGTGCCACAGGTACTATACTTATTGACCCATCTGACAGTTGCTCTGACCGTCAAATACATGTGTACAAAGCAGTTATCCCACAGGCGTTTTTCATCCCCCACAAAATCGGAACATGACTGTCGTAGTCCTACCACATGCAAGTTGAGACAGTTTGTCCCTCAAATGATTTTGGAGATGCTCTCGCATATCAGCAGCTTGTATAATTATCATGTAACATAATTTTCCTACATATATATATATCTGTTCAAACACAAAAAAAAAGGCCTTCCAAAGAAGGTAAGAATATAACACGTTATCACTGCCTGGAAACACACAAACACAGATGTTCTGAAGTCACAATGCCCTCTCCAAAGACATGTAGGCAGGCATAAGAAAAAATGTACAGGTCCATGGCTTTTACAGTAAAACACAAATGTTAATGACAACAAAAAGTATTCACATGAAATCTCCATACCTCAAAAAGTCCTGGTCTAGCATTATTGAAGGCAGTGTTGAGTGAGTTGTTTCGGTACAGTGGCATATTAGGCTGTATGGGTGCACCGGTCAGAGAGGGTCGCTTGAAGGTCCACTCGGGCTGTATGGGCTTAAGCTGACCTCCCCTCAAAGGTCGTTGACGAGCGAGCAAGTTGATCCCCCCTTGCAGTGAAGTGGCACTGCTCCAACTGAAACAAACAAAAACATCTTTGAACAATCTCTCCAAACAGAAAAAAAAAAAACACTGCAACATAGGCATGTTTGCCAGAACATAATTTCACCACAGGATTCCTACATGTTAGATCTCCTCTTCCAGCTCTCAAATTTGATATCTTTTCACAAACAGAATTTGAATTCACGAAAATCCTAATTGTTATTTCAGCATACTGGCTAGCATCACTCAGAAAAAAAACAAGTTATAGAGCTACATTCAAATGTCCAATCCATGATGAACTCTTTTTGACTTGCATGGAACTTGCTGACAGAAATTTTAGAGCAGTACACTGTACATATAAATTGCCTCTTGTGTCTTAACTTTTCTTGTGTTTTTCCTCCCCCTTGGAAAAAGTACCAGTAAAGGTAGCAGAATTTTAGATTAAATGCCGTCCATGCATGTTGACCCACTAAGGCCAAATACGGTCTCTGGAAAAAGTGCTGTCAGTTATAGTCTGCTGTACCCACCTTCGCCTCTGTTTCTCCAGTGCATACTTTTGCATGGGTGGATGCCAAATCTTCTGAATCTGTTGTCGCCATGACAACAGAAGTTTCTTCTGCTTCTGGGTGAAGGCCTGACATGACAAAAATCAACCATCAAGCTTGCTTCTACCTTTGTACAAATTAAAGTTTGAATTTTGTCGAACTCTAATAACACTAGCAGTGAAACAGGATCATTACGGCCACAACCAGTCATGACCTGGTAGAGGTTAATGAGAGGTCTCCTTCATTAATTTCCTACATCTGCTTCAATGTGTCTGGGAAACTCCTATAAAACTACACATTCCGTAATGAGGAGAGAACATAGACAACACATCACCAGTGCAAGTCATCACACTTTGGAATTTGGGATATGACTAATGGAAACACCTGTTTTGGTCTGTTTGTTTTTTCTAGTCACTTACATTATTGAAGGTATATCCAGTCTTTTTTCTTTTTTTTTTTTTTTTGCTAATTTACTTCTGAAAATCTGTTACTCTAAAACAATCTATAAAGATAGAAGGAATCAAAACACACTTTTTGAATATGTATGTAATTCAAGTGGCATCAATACTATTAGAAATTTATTTCCATCAACATTAAAAGCTTCTTAAAATTTCAATTTTCATAAGTTGTATTTTTCTTAATTTTGCATGTAAATAATTTTTGTGACATTTTTCCCCCTTTCAGGTAATAGACAGTTTTTATGTGTGTCTATCTATCACAAAAAGTGAGCACTTAAGTGATGAAACCTGCTATGAACTTTAACTGGATGGCTAGCTAACTAACCATTGGATGACAGGACAAGAACTTACCAATAAAATTAAAGTTACATTCAGGCATGATTAGACAGTCTACCCGAATTGCTTTGATGTAAAACTTTAATACCACGACACATTGCTAGCACTGCAGTGACAACACACATTTATTTACCTCACTCAGAGAATGGAGACTTAATTAGAATACTTTAGGACTTCCCCTTCCTGCGATAATGAAAGTGTGGGTGAGAAGAGCCACGAGTCTGAATGAAAAATGAGGTTTGGAGCAAACCAATGTCCCAGCCTACTATTTCTGGTCACCTACACTGAGTGGAAACTGATGCCCTTCTCTTTTGACTGTCTACAGATTTAATTTATCACATACACTGTAAATTGCTTTATTTCACTGTACTCTTATTTTCGCTTATTTCGCTGATGGCATAAAACTGTGAAAATAAAAAACACTGAAACATGTATTTTAACATTGTTTGAGTAGGAATTATGTCCAAAACAGTGAAATTAAACCTACAGTGAATGTCAAAATTAGAAAAATAAAATGAAAATTTATACACATGAAAATAAAGCTATTTACAGTACATGATCACTGTCTATATGCAACAGCAGTATGCTTCCATGTTTCTTTCAAGTAATACAAACTGTATGTAATGTCAGTCAATAATGACTGCCTTCCATGTTTTTTGGGTTTTTTTGTTTTGTTTTTGTTTGTTTTGGGTTTTCTTTAGCAAGGAAGGGGGTCGGGGATTACATTTGTTTATAAAGCACATCCCCCCAATCTGATGGCTTGGGGTCCACCATTAGTACACAGGGGACCCCCAGACCAATACAGGCACAAGTGCTCTGCACATCTGTGCGCAGATGATGGAATACAGTGTAGGCCTATACAGCTTCATTTCATTGCGTAACTTCCTTTGGCTCTAGCTTGCCCCCAGAAGTGTTTCTCCGCTACACATTAGGGACAAAAGCATCTTTTATTGGTTCATTATTTGAAACACTAGGGTTTATTACCAGGTTCACATTTGGAACACAATCATTCATTCATTCTTTCACAGTTGAGACTCAGGATGATTTATTGATTCTTAGCTTGGGCAAAAGGGATCATTCATTGGCACCACTCCAGTTTATGCAAAAAAAATATCCTTCTTTGTCACAAACATACCTCATGATTGATGCAGCGCTCGATGAGCTGGAGATACATGGGAAAACATTCATCATCGGGCCGACTAGTGACCATCAGTTGAGTGCAGGCTGTCAAACAAAGGGCTGAATTTAGTATGACATGTCTAGGTCTACCTCAGTATGCACCACCTTACATATGTTCAGCATTTAGCATAATGCATGGCATTGGCCGAAGTACCAGACCGTTCATGGTTACCGGAAACTATGTAATTTACAATATGGTACTTGTCAAGGCAGACTTGACATAAATCCTTCATTTTTTTCCCCCCAGATGGCCAAGTCCAGAGGCAGAGAAGGAGTCATTAAGTATATATTTATTTCAAGTATTTTGTACGTTTACAGCTGACAGCACATTTTGAACAATGTCACTCTTCAACTACAGGAGATGAAAGTTTCAGCATTCAATCTAAATCAACTTTTTTCAAATTTTGCCAGAAGATGGCAGCACAAATGGTTCATCACCATCACAAAATGGCGCAGACCATTCCATAAAATGTGACCACGTGTAGAAAACTCTTCTCCCACCACAGTCAGCATCTACTTGGAAAAAGTACATATTTCTACTGGTGAAGTTTCATAAAGAATATCAGCACCACGTAATTCTCTAAGTGAAATAATAATAATATTAATATGACATGAATTGACAGCTGCAAAAGTGTGATTTCAAATATGAATTTATTTCATCATGTATGCAAAATATCCATTTTTTGCTGCAATCATCACAGCCTGATTAAAAAACAAAATCAAAACGCAATTAGAGATAGCTGGATCCATGCCTTCCTCGCTTCATTTATAGCCTTGCTAATCACAGGTCTCATTTCGGAATATAGCCCATAAAAATAGGCTACGACCATGACCCATATACTTGACCTAGTGACCTACTTTCACGCATGACACACCCTTGTGTCCACATACACAGGTGTGTAAAGTTTCATGATTCTGAGTCAAAAGACACTATTTCACAAAGACATGTCACTGTGACCAAGATTCTTCACTTAGTGACCTACTTTTGGCACATGACACACCCTTATGTCCGAATGCACCTGCGTGTAAAGTTTCGTTAATCTAAGTTGAAGACAAGCAAATTACATGTAAAGCCAAGACACGGATAGTGGATGGATGGAAAAAGTGATTACTATATGACCCTCCTCCAGTAGGAGGGGGGCATAAAAAAACCTGTACAAGTCTTACCTTTTCCCATCACTCTTGTAAAATGTCCTGGCACGTCATTTTCAGGGATATTTCCCTCAATCCCAGGAGATGGCAGTGGTGACCCAATGTTGCCATTTTTGTTTTCATTGACATCTGGTGGCGATGTACCCTCTTTTGGCACATCACCACTTGTCTGAGGAGGAGCATAAGCCTTCAAGGGGGTTGCCAAGATATTCTTCATCTCTGTTAATGCAAGCTTCAAGTTTCCACCTTCCATAATTTCCTGATGTGAAAAGAGCACATGCCATAAGGTCCAAAACATGAAATAGGTTTCTTTACAAAAAAAATAATAAGGGCACTATGAAATGATTTTATGCAAAGTAAAGAAAAGTACTTTGCATGCAGTTTAGATATAGATTGTTAATCTAAGGAAAGAAGTTTTACAAATATCAACTTAATTGCTGTCCTCTCCCATTTGGTTTTTGTCGAATGAATAAATTTGATCAGACACACTTGACTCTACAACTCCCATACAATGAAACAACCAAACTGAAATAATTTGGCCTGTGAAAGTACTTGTGTCATTAGTAACATTTGACAGCATACGATACAGCCAAGCAAGTAATACCTTTTCCATTTGTCTGAGCACATTATGCCGTTCCCGCAGCTTGGCAATACTCAGCACGATCTTGTGTCTAGCACCTTTAGTTACATTCTGTAAAAGAAAAAGTTCATATATATTTTCCCATTTATGCCATTATTCTGTCTTCTTGCAAGAAGCTGAATATATTCAGCCTACTCCTCCATTGGTTAGATGGGGCCCCTTTGGCCAGATCATGCTGCACCCCTTATTTTTAACATTTATTTTGTTATTCAGACTGGCTAGGATGGGATGCAAGCATATGGTAAGGACATCTATTTTACATGCAGATGTGTCCTGACAGTATTTCCATCATACTGGCAAGCCAAAGTGGACTCTTAAATCAGGTTGTTTCCAATAGATGTACGATGACATGGACCAGATAGCACCAGAGACAACTGAAAACGGGATAATGGGAACATGTTTATTAGCAAGTTTAGAAGTACATGTATATTTTCATTGCCTCTTCCTTGTAGCAAAGGCGTCTCCTGTGTATAAGATTACACGTCCTGTATCACTTTTATATCGAAGGTTACGGTTATGTGTTTTTCACTACATAATATCAATGCTCTCTTGTATTACAATACATTTACTAGAAATTATGTCCATTGGAGCAAGGGGACAAACATACTAGTGCATTATTTAACTTACATCTCTTCTACGAATACTACTTCTGGGTATTAATCAACAAAGTTCTTCAATCAAAAATGGGGGGTCAAGGTTAAGTCTTACATACAAGATCCAAAACATCAGGTCAGGTTACAGAGGCATCATGGGAAACACTTATCACATCATATCAAATTAGTTTATGTATCAAGAATGTCTGGAACCTTGAATCAAGACGACGTCAACAGCTTTCCTTGTGACACACTGTTCTATTGGGCTCTTCTACAATTCTCATTTATTTATTCATTCAATCATTTGTTTATTTATTTTTATGAACTCTTAAATTGCTAAAAAGAATAACTGAATCAGACAATAATTTACCTTCAGCCACTTTTTGCTGGGTAAAGAGTCAATGTAAAAATATACATGCAGTGGTTTCCCCGTCATACTACCCCTCCCCCCAAACTCCCAAACGCAAGCCACTTGCCCATGCAGCAAGTATGGTACTTTCACAATATATTCCCATGCAACCCATGTTGTAAGAGTCACATTTCCATCAAATATGGGCTAGCCTTGTAACATGGGGACTATTCTATCCATCCACAAATGTATACTGAAGATATTTTTGTTTGTTTGTGTTTGTGTTTTTGATTTTGGATTTTTTTTGGGGGGGGGGGGGAGGGGGTTAGTAACAATAATATATCTGTTGCAGAAAGAATACAGCACCTTTTAGGTAGAGTGTGCATGTTTTACAGGATGTTGGTGACATGCTGTTAATAAACCTGCCTGTGTCCATTCTCTTGTGATCACTTCCATGGCTTAGTGAATACAATGGCAATTAGTGCAAACCCTGGCTGTTTCATAAGCCATCATAACCAAGAACTACGGGTATACATATTTACACAATTCCATTGCACAGCACTGCATGGCCTTGCCAGTGGACACTCATTACATATTCTCCTCCATGACTCACGATACATCTTGTAAGGTGTATCTTTAATTAGGTATCGGTTGCTTGTTATTCAATAATGGCCAATCTGTCACCAATATTAAGATAACACAAAGTCACGGTCAGCTGTCAGCACCACATGCAGGTATTGTGTTACTATTATACTGTGACTTAAACTTATTCCATTGAAAAATATATCAGAAATGGCGAAGACAAAGCTTTTTTTTTTTCTTTTTTTATTAAAAGAGATTCTGTCCCACAAGCTGGGTTGTGAAGATTTTGATTTGTGGTGGGCCCTCCCTTTGTTGTCAAGGAGGTCCATCATAATAGGTTGGTGGCTGCACACCTGCAATGTATCTCTTGTAGACATTATAATAGTGTTCCAAGAAACCTACATTAAATTTGTCCCGTGTGTTGCCAGATGGTTGCAAAGTGTCACACTGGGTGAGACCCTGTCCAGCCTGACATGGTTCAACATCACCAAGGACTTGACTCCATGTCATTACTTTTGTGAATACAGTGGTACCTGTCTTGACAGATCACTCCAATCAGTGATCACCTGCCTTGAAAGATAACCTTTTTCAAGATCTTTACTTTGTATTTTTCATGCTATTTAGACCTCTTGAGAGACCACAATCTGGCCATCCCACGGGTTCGTATTTCAAGCCAGGTTTTATTGTATTCAAGTTGGATCAACCAGAAAAATTCTGAAAAAAAAAAAAAAATCCCTGGAATCTTATCAGCGGACATTTGTGGATTTTAAAAAGGTGTACAGCAAGGCAACACAACTGGAATCAATGATTGAGAATTTTATCACAGGAAATACACTTAATTACAAAATATTGCAAATATAAATGGCTGTTGGCCAGGATAACATTCTGGAAAAGGTTTATGAAGAAACCCCATTATTGGGAATTTTGCATTCTGCACCCACAAGACCAACAACGTCTGTACCAGGTAATGAGCCTTGTTTGGCATGTGCAATTTTCATCATTATCCCCTGTGTTTGGACTTCACCACATTTTTTCACTGTTTGGAGGTTAGGTTTTGACAATTCAAGTTGCAGAAAGCTTTCCCATAATATGCACACAAAAAGCAGACACATCTAGCATCATTTTGTGCATGAGGCAACAAAGCCTTTTAAGTAAGCAAGGACTTGCACATTGAATTGTATCTACAGCTTTATTACATTCAGACAGACTATAGCTACATTTCCGTATTACACTGATCAAACATTGAGTGACTGTGTAACATAGGCTTTGTCAGTGTATTTCTGCTCCTGTGTGTACAAAGCTTTTATCTATCACAAAACTTTCAGTCTCCACACACATTTATTTTCAAGTTCAAACCCTGCAAATTGTAATAAAAAATAAGAGATTACAAAAGTGTACCCCTGACAGCTGACTATGGTGACCTCTATGACAGGGCACCTGAACTAACAAATTTGCCTTATATTTAACCCATGTATACAAATATATAATTTCCAGCTGCTCAGTTGTTCCTTTCTGTGCAGAAAGTACCATGTGTCAAGTACACCTAGCCTGCTCCACACAATATTTCTTAGTTGCCATGGAAACTTCTACAAATCTAACTTGTATCATCTTCTCTTCTAACAGAACAAGTACATCACACTCTACCAAAACAAATATATAATTTCCATGTCTTTTTTTTTTTCTCTGTCAACATTTTTTGATACTGAATACATTACTCTGTTAACAAGATGAATATTATCATGGAATTCTGTCAATATGACAGCATTGATAGAAAATAATAAAGCAACTGCAGATCCACATTAAGTGGCAACATATTTATCAGTGTCCTGTTTCAGTCACTTCCGACCACTCCCTTCCACCCACCAAGCAAGACCAGCCACCAATGACTGGTTGTTTTTGTATTTCCGTCTTTATTGTGCCTCCTCTCACAAGAGAGATTATACTGTCATTGATAACCTTCTCACAGACATATAGATCTGAGGTTCGTGTTGAAGAAACCAAAGCCAAATTTGACTTTCATATTTTTTTCCATATGTCACACGTAAAAAGAAAGTTTTATCATTGATTTCAGTTGTATTGAACAGCCACAGCCAAATTATCCTTTCATATTTTTTGCACATTTCATACACACATACAAACAAAAATAGTTTTGTTATTGATTTGACATAGAAGGTTATCTTTAGGATTTCTTGTGATATCAGCCTTTGCCTTGTTACTTGGCCCTGACTAATAACACCAGAATAGTCCTCTAATGATGTCATGAAGGACATCAATGACAACTCATAAGCTTCATTTGTTAGCTCAAACTCGCAATTCTGCTCAGCATCTTCCAAATTTATGTTATACATTAATCCTTAATCAAATGATCTTTCATATTTGAACATTGTTGTGTATCCATTTTTACACCATAGCCCTTCCCCCACAAAAAAAAAAAAATACTAACTGGGGAGAAGGTACTAGTTAGTTAACACTTGGCTCCTCACACAAGCTGGATATCAAATGATGTCTGCTTAAATATCTATATTCTAGGTTGTGCACCATCAAAAAATGGGCGACTTCTAGGTGTGACCTGGCAGAGCAGCACGCCCCACATTAACAACTTCCTTACCATTGGTTGTACACTTAGCATTGACACTGCATCAAGGAAAACTGTTGAATGAAGTATTAAGCCTTTCCCCCTTAAACCGGCCAAAACTGGCTTCTGGTCAAATGTCGTCTGCTTCGATGTTTTCAGCTAATTTCAACAGTAATGAAAAGCAATTTGACTGAGAATTGAAGATGAAACCTATCAATATAACATGCCCCATGTCAACAGCTTTCCTTGGCATGGGTCGGGCACTAAGTGCCCAACCCATGCCAAGGAAAGCTGTTGACTCAGTCTTAATTCAAGGGGGAAAGGGTTAATGCAAGATGAAAGGATCAAAGCCTCACTCACCTGTGCCTCCAACCACTCCTCGGTGAGATCCATCATTTCCTCATAGGTCATTGTTTGGAATAAATACGAATATTTGTGGAGACGTAGACTCTTTAACCATATTGGCACATCTGTAAAAATAAGTTTGTATATGTAAATGATCAAATTTATATATACATGTACTTTGAATTTATACAACAAGATTATTTTTTTCAACTCATACCATGTCAGTCCTGTTTTTTGTTAACATGCAGTTATTATTTTAATTACTTTCTTCTTTTATTTACCGGTCATGTTTTGATCTCATCAAGTAATCATTTTAAGCTGGTCCAATAGTCAACCAACACTATGACTTTTTTATTTTTTTATTTTTTTTATTTATTTGCACAAACACATACATGTCACTAGTGTATAAACACAGATATGCTTCAGTTTTGAGCTATACTTTCCTCTGTCATACAGTTCATTACAGACAACACTGTCCCTGAAAACCTCCAAAGTTATGGACCACAGACAGAGTGTAACTGGTGCCATATACTGGACGATCAGGAAAACCAAAGAGAGTCACGACAGAGAGATGTTAACATTTAAAACATGAATCATCCCTCTAAACCAGTGAAGTTGGCAGACCCTGTAGAATAAAAACAATGCGTACCTGAACACTTTCAATTATAAGGGCACACATATACAAGCCAAAGACCAGGTGACCACATAAGGGCAGTCAGGATGATAACATGTGCTACTTGTGAAGAAGGTCTCCGTGCACCTGTCCCCTGAACTTTGTACCGTGCCAGTCTCTCATAAACTTACATGATGGATGTAGGATGAACACCTGTGACACGTCGTATCACCGCTCATCCACATCCATGCTGCTATAGGCCTCTGGCAAGTTAGTCCAGTGATCACAACCATTTTTGTCCAGTGATATACATTCCTTCTATTCTACGTGCCAGTTTCAGACAAAACTCTGACACACTATCTTTTTCTCCCACATAATAAATACTAAAAAATTTCTTTTTTACCAAAACTGTATTTTTTACTATTATGTACATTAACATTATGGAAATATTGGTGATCTGTATTTGCACACTAAAATTACCAGATTCCTATCTGTAAAAAAAACCTGTTTCTTTGCATATTTCATGTCTTCACAATTTGTCAGCTCCCCCCCCCCCCAAAAAAAAAATCAGATGCTGTTGGACAAGTAGTATTTTGACATAACAGTCACTCAAAGACATCATTAAAACAAGCATTGCAGACACAGTGATAACCCTTTGATCTCCTTATTTTTTTTCTACCTTTATTAGTTAAATAAATTTGCATAATATATAATTACAGTAACATCACACCTCATCAATTATTTTCTTTAATCTTAGTCACCTAGTTCACATACATTTAATCCCAAAATACCATAAACCCATAGCCTAAATTCCTGAATTGGATTAAAGGGGTTAATTATTTAACTTGATCCATATTTTGGCTTGGTGACTGGAGACAGTAATCTGGTGACTTGTGTGACACTGAAATTGCATTAAAACATCCTAATCACTCACTGAAAAAATCAATGCATACTGAGTAGCCAAGTAGCCACATTCTGTGTTCTTACAATGTCTTGTTATCTCTATGGATACTGTTTAGAGCATGTTGAATGTACATGTATTCAATTGCAATGTACTGTTCAGAGCCTCCCTTCAAAAGGAGATGGAGTAACACACACAGTGCTGTCCTGGCAATCTTATCAGGCTGCAGTGAATGCCCTCCATCCAGCTGACTGCGCACTTACTTAAGTCATTCCACCCTACTGATGCTTTTTCCTGCCATCTAAATGTCGCCTGCTAATTGTATTTAACTAATTTAAAGATTATTTGTCAAAATGTTGGATGAAACTTGCATAGTATCTCATTCCAAATTATATGCCCCTGGTCAACATCTTTTCTTAGCAGCTGGGCACACTGCGCCCAGAGCACCCCCAAGGAAAGCTGTTGACGGTCTTCTATCAGGGTGGAATGAGTTCACTCCACACACAGTTGTCATAACTAGCCATTGGCCAACTACTTGACCAGTGTGTTTTACAAGGTTGTATTTCTACCATCTTATATTACTGTAATGCACTTCTGTAGACCCTGATCAACCTGCTCCCTGAACCTGCATTCAGGCTTGGGAGCCCACATCACATACTACACAACAGCTCATTCAATTTCATCTGATTGAAGCTCTTCATATCCAATTTCATTTTTGAACATCAAACTTCAAGTAGAATTTGCTGATTTTGCATGATAAATTCAGATGTGTCCTCTCCAGAAATTTTGGTGTAAACTACATCTACATGATCCAAATGCAATCCGAGGAGGAGAGGGAGGAGGAAATGGGTTCAAAAATAAGGTCTGGCATCTCTTCATATTGCTGTTCTCTACCTCAGTGTCATCTAAAGTGTGACATATGGCAACTTGAAAAAGTATGTTCAACACAAACAGAAATGACCACTGTGTGTGTCTCAGCAATGCAGGATGATCATGTTAACTTAAACTCTACAGGATTTCATATTTTTAGTGCAGAAACAAAAAGCGAAATTCTGTATGTGAACGATCATTACAATTTTGGGAATTGAAGTTGCAACAATCCATCAATACAGTGCATGACTGCTTAACTCCACTTAATTTTATCACTCTAAATCCCTTAAAATGTTTACGGAACATGAAATTAGGAGCTGTTGGAACAGAATCACATATGGATGCAATGATAACTTAACAGGATTTTCCCTCATCCTTTATGGCAACATCTGTCTGCACTTTGAACCTCTGAAGATTCTGAACAAGCAGAATTTGAGTCTATTTACAAAGTGAATATAACAGAATGGAGGTGTGCCAATTGACTAATTAAGTTAAACAATCATGTGGATGAAATATCACCTGAGCTGAGGTCAAATGACTAACACAGATAATAACATAATCTTGTATCCCCATACTCAAATAGAAATTCCCGTCCAATTACTCCTTAACCTTTTACCACTTGAATTAATCTTGGTGCCCACATGACATACATCACCTGCTTCATGTTCTTTTTTTTTTTTAAATTTATCACTCAAGGTAAATATTTTTTATGAGAATTGTACAGAGGACCTCTTGTGATAGTAAGCTCTGGGTCTTTTGTGACAGTATGCACTGGGTCAATTGCTTTTCTTAGTGCAAGTTGGGTGTACCCAATCCACCATAAAAAAAGCTATTAATTCAATCTGATTTAAGCAGAAAGGGTTAAGCCCACAGCCTAATTGGCTGAAGAGATACTGCAGACAGGTAAACCTACTGGACATTTATCTTTCTCAGCAGGTTTGATGGGCAATCCCTCCACACTACAAACAAGACACCTATCATCCCACTGAGTCATCTGCCATTCACCACGGTTTTTAGAACCTATAATTTCTGCCATTGCTTACCCATCTCTAAGAAACATTGACAACCCATTGCCTTCATTCATGTTAAAATCTCTGACAATAAATCCTGCGTGGCAAACTGGTTGTATCTTTGTCTGTAGGTTTTTTGATGTTGTCTGTTCTTTAAAAATTGCCAACATTGTAACTGTTTATCATCCTCCTTAACCTAATTTCTTGATAATTTATACCAACCATGCTTTTAACCCATTCCTGGTCTGAGTATGACTGAGTCCATAGCTTTCATTGGTGCAGGTTGGGCACAATGCATCAAGGCAAGCTACTGGCCCAGAGCAAGTCATCATGAATGGTGTTTACATTCAAGTAACAGCAAAAATGTTTTCTAATACTGAGAAATTTAAGTAAAAATGTTAAGGCAGATGACAATTTACATCCCGGTGCTTTTGGGCAATTTGAATGTCAAAGGGTTAATGCTGCAAGCCTAGCAAGGCCAAAATGTGCTGATACCTGCTACTGCACAACAGCATGTGCCATTAAAGAATACTAAATTATCAAGAGCACAATCAGCCCAATAATTTACATATATATAGCTGCAGTGGGATGAGATGCTTCTATGATGGACAAGCGAGCCACTCTGCTTCACCAAGTGTCATACACTGTTTGGCTGAAACAGAGCTCCAGTGACTGACAGTTTACTTCTCCCCCTTCTCTGAAGCACAAACAGCCCCATTGGCTCAGTCACTGTACACTTCTCTGGAGCATGAGCAGCACTATCGACTGGCTCGTTCACTCACTTCTATGGAGTACCAGCAGTCCAGCTGACTCACTCTTGTATACATGTACATGAACATTTCTAGAGTATGATAACCTTTCTAGACTCACTATACATCTCTCACTGTATCACTCCCTCACCTCTCGGGAGCACCAGCAACCTCACTGCCTCACTTCTGTACACATCCTTAGTGCAGAAGCAGCCACACACTCACTCAGCGAACATTTCTCTGGAGCATAAGCAGCTCCAAGGGCTCACTCAGCACTAACAGAATTCTCTAGAGTAAAATGTTACAAGCATCATACATTCGTCAGAACTTGCCCTGGCCAACAAAAAAAGCCTTGTGATCTGGACAGGAGCCCCACATCGTTCACCCAATTATTGTCAGTCTTTCTTCTGGCTGGTTCAGCTGACCAGCAGCAGTAGTAACCTGTGAACCAATCCTGAAGACCCTGTATCAACCTGATCCCCCTGCTCAACACATACAGTCTTCTGGCCCAGACTCTCAAGTAGTGCAGATAATTTGCCAAATGGATCTGAGAAGGTCAAGCACTCTTAACTATTCAATCATCCTGTAGCCACACGAGACAGTCTTACTCACAGATCCTGGAGAGGCTATGTGATGCTAGGGCTTGGACACTGCCACCCCCTAATTGCATTCAATATACAGCATGTATGCCCCCTGAAGCCCCGGCCATTGACTTCATGCGGATACACAGACAGGCTTTGCTGTTGCCCTAAAGCTACACACAAGTTGGGTTTTCGTGTTTCGTCCACAGACAGCTCTGCATATTGTACTGTCTACCTGGTTACACAGTCTTCTTACTTAATGTTGACACTGTTGGAAGTCCTGTTTGTCTGACACTACTGCCACATAAAGTGACTGGTTTGCAATCATTTCCTCATTGGCTGCTTAGCCTGAACTTGACAGCAGATATCCCTTTTGTATCACCAGTCTTTACTTTGTTAGATATGGATCAAATCAACACTTTTCCTTGACTTTGAGTGCCCAATTCACCTCTGCCAACCACACACATGCTTTCATGAAATATGTACTCTCAACTATTAATTCTCACAGAAACAATGGGATAAATGTGAAACTTTAGATAAAGCATTAGGGCAGACAACATTAAACATCCAGGTGCTTTGGAGTGGCGTGAATGCGAAAAGTCCTCCACCCCTCCCAACCTCCATCCCCAAAATACTACCTGGGAACCACCAACAATTATAAAGTCTTCCTTGTTTTTTTTCAACAGAAAGTATCACTTTGCATTAATTTAACCAAAATTTCAGAAAAAGCCCACTGTTACGGAGTGTTATAATAGTCAAAATATTTCCTTGACATAAGCCCCGCAAAAGTTACTGATTTGATCTTATAATCATAATTTTGTTTACACTCTTCACATAATATTGCTACTTCAGTCTCAGACTGAAATCCAGAGGTATGAAAACATTACCAATGAAAATCCTGTATCATTTTCTTTAAGTTACATGATAACTTATTGACGAGTCACATCCTCTGTCTCAGTTGCATTGACATTACTACTATCAATAGAGTATTCCATGGAATATGAAAAAAGAATTTCAGACAATTTTATTTGTTTCTATTCTAACATGTAAATAAAATCCAGACATGGATATACCCTTCTTTCTCAGCTTTTAAAGTAACAAAGCTCAAGAAAGGGTGAAATTTCGTTTCCTCAGCAATCTGTACCTCAGAGCATGAGATTTTAAAGGTTTCTTGCATGATTTTTTACAACTTGTTTCATAATCACATACCATTAGATAATTTTGTGTTGAAATCAGAAAAATTTGGGGGGTGGGGGATATTTATTTGCCACACAGTTGACAACTTCTGCTTCTTCTGATTGCGAATCTACTTTCCAAGGTTTCTTGACCCATATGATTCCAATATACAAGTAGAAATGCTGGCATTAGCCATTCACATCTGAATTCAGTCCACGTAACCGGTGATTAGGTGTCACAAAATTGAATTTAATTTCTATGCAACACTTTTGACGGCTATCCAACTCTAAAATTGGAGCCAATTTTTTTCCCGCCAACCTTGGAATAGATGGACATCATCAAGGTCAAGTTAATATCATCACAGCCTCCTCCTATAATATATATTGATGAATAGGACTGAGCTGTACTTGTCTGCAATAATCAGTACACTAACATATCCCAATTCTTATATCACATAGGAAGGCTTTTGACCCCCAGCGCATCACGACCTAGTGTCTCCACCCAATGTCAGCTTAATTTCAGAGGTTACACAAATTCTGATTTAAAATTCAATTTGGGTCAGTGTTTCTTAGCACAAACTAGCCCTTGGGCTATTGTCTCTGGATTGAGCTGGTGTGGTAAACTGACACACAGCATGGTGGATGTATCTCCTGGCCCAAAGGCATGCAGTCACCAGTTTAGGGGGGATTGGGTTATTTCATATCACGCGAAGGCCCTTTTTTATTTCATTCGATATGATTAAATGTTATGTGGTGTGTGATAAGCATTTTTGTCTTTGATACTCAGGAGATAGGTGAGTGGGCAAAATTTGAATTTGTATGATGAGTGACAGCAGGCAATGAATTTCTGTTAACTTTGGCCGTCAACCTCTCCCCCTCAGTTTATGGCACATTCATTCAGCACTGGCCAACTTGCATCCATTGACAAAACTTAATATAAAGACTATGTGTGAGCTGATTAAAACTCATTTTTCATTATGAGATAGGCACCTTTTGTTCATGAATGCAAGAATGCAATTAAAATCTTGAGTATGAATCCCAGATTGTCACTAAGACTACTTTTGAAGAGATGTACATCAGTTCATCTACTGTCTGCTAGCCGAGGTCAACTGTCAAATTTGTCCAAAAAATGTAGAAATGACTGAGGCTGATGATACTGTAAGCATGTAAAATAATACATTACAAATATCCAAATTTCCACGGCAGGTACTTGAAAAGTAACAATGAATTCAGCTATTATCATTCAGGATGCAAGGAGCTGATCAAGCTTGCAAAGTTACCCCATATTATGCATTTCTCTTTTTTTAAATTTGAAACACTACAAAATTAATTACATATATGACATTAAAGTCATTACTTTAAATCTCAGTGTTTTCACCATCAATTGCAGTCCATTCCATATTCGTCAGCTCCTCTTCAACACATTGTTTCATTACATGTATACTATATTCAATCTGGCTCTCCTTTGTTTCCTTGCATATAAATTCTTCGTGCCTGACACTGCCATATCATGTATGAACACATCCCATTCAAATTGTAAGATTAAAATACATGTGATTTATCAACATCAGTTAAAAAAAGCAGAACTGTGAATAATTTTAAGAAATTATGGTGACAAGACTGATAATACACAAGGACTGCCACAAAGATACAGACAACCCAGAAACATCATGCTTCCCTGCCGGCCAAGGAAATAATCCCCACTGGCAAGCTATGTATAAAACCTAATCTCATTAAAATAAGAGGAGATTTTTCAAGATATGAGGAAAAATGTATTTTTCAGTTAAGTAGGCCATGATCCAAGGAAAGTACATGTAGTTTAAAGACACAAATTAACTGTCAGGTACTCAACTTCAATGATGGAGGGGAGGGGGAGCAGGGAAGACAAAAGGATGGACAACCCTAAGGTTGTCACAACCCTAAGGTGATTCCCGAATGGGAGGCATGAAAAAGGTAAAAGATACACTACAGATCTTTGTCTTCAGTGTTATATTAGATTTAAAAACAATAAAATATCTTTAATTTTCACAATATTATTCCACTAGTCACAACCAGAGTCAATAAATCCAAGAAACCTAAGGGCTTTTCTTCCACTTAAAGTCAGGTTGTGGGGGTGGAATGTCAATCATTATTTTGAGCACCACCAAGAGACTTATTAATTCACACCCAGTTTCTAATCACAACTAAACGTGTCAACATCCACCACCTACATGTGCATGATGTGTGCCCGCCCATCCTACCCAGGGAAAAGCCCTAATCTAGGAATCCTCAAGTCATAATTAATGATCTTCCTGTTCGGTACATTCTGAGCTTCCCAATCAATTGACAGTTGGACATAATCCTGTGTTACATGTGGTCAGGCCCAATTTCAAGCTCAAAAGTCACCAAGGGACAAGAAGGACTGAGTCCTGAGGTTCAGTGCTTTCCAGCAGCACAGGATCTTACTGTCAGCTTACATATGATTTGCTGTGAGGGATGCCATGGTATGGCACCTGCATGGCCACGAGAAACCTGTCGTGGCTGTGCGGGTGTATTGTATGTTGGATGCGGCTCACATGAATGAGCCTGTAGGCCAGCACTGATGCCTCCTCACCACACGATTACCCAGCAACTAGGTTGTAGATTGGCTCCCTCCTGATACATATTTACCCCTATCATAACCCCACAACACGACTCAAACCATTGTGGTCACACGACAACACTTTCATGCATTCATTTCAACCTCTACTTCCATTTCCACATTGATCTGTGGACAAAAAAGAAGAAAAAAATGGAGCCCTGGACTTAGGTTTAATATCTGGATAAAGTTTACTGACTGAACTTGAATCTGCCATGTTTAATGCCATGTTGAAAGTTGGTACATTGCTGATCACATTAGCTAACCAAAACCATACAAGAGATTGTCTCAGTAAGATAACGGTGGACTTTTTCTGCATGAGAATAACACTGAGTCAAGAGTTTTCCTTGGAGAAACTGTTGACCCTGAACATGCTACATTAACAGGCATAATCTGCAATTGTCGCAAATATTTTCTACTGACCAGAATTTAAGGAAAAACATTGAAGCAGATGACAGTTTACATTTAGGCGGTTTGGGCCAATCTGAGCAGGAGGGATCAAAACTATTTGTGACAAATGGTCAATTCCCGAGTTGCTCCATCAGCAAACCTTTCCCAAACTGAATGGTAAAACTTCTTCAGCATACAGAAGATCTTGAGTGTGACAACACTCACACATTTCACATATACACTCTGTACCCTTACTCCAATTCTATGACCGGCACTTCAATAGTTCCACACAAATCGACATATGTTCACTTCAGTCCATACTCAATACTAAATTATCATTCCATTTTAACCCTTTAACTGCTGGTCCCTTCCATGGCTGTACAGATTCAGATGATCAAAAGGTGGGTTTCAGTGCTAATCACCCTGTGGAGATGGTTCAACTTCCATGGACAGATGTCAGTTAAGTAATCCTTCCCCACTCAAGGTGTCCTGATGTACAGCGTCTTTTTCATACTTCAATTTCTCGTCAACAGAAGATAAATTTGGTGAAAAACATTTCATGATGCTGTACGTATCATCCGTATCAACAGCTTTCCGTGACACAGGCTGCATGCATTGCAACCATTCTGCACCACAGAAACTGTGGACCGTTATCAAGTAAAGGGTTAAACTTAACTGTATAGCTAGACTGCTTGTGGGGACATTTATTTTACAATGGACTGCACATTTCTGAAAGCTCCCTGTATAAGTCGTATGTCTCTTTAATGTTTTCTGGATGATTACCAATGAACTTCATTATAATGTGTATGGGAATACACAGTTGTGTATTCCACACACCTGTGTATTATCCCGTCACAAATGTGTCACATTAAGTCATGTGATGCCACCTTAACCTTACCCTGCTTCTGTGATTAAACCTTTTTCACTGGACCTCACAAAATGGTTGTGTATTTGCATAAAGTTTATTGATTGGTCTTTTCCCGTAAAATATTCCTTTTTTTAATTTCAGTTGTATTTTTGTAATACAAAAAATTATTCATGTGGATAACAGTACACTATAGCACAGCCATCATCTAAGAAACTTCCATTCAAGGGTATGACAATATATGGATGCAATTAAGTATGGTCACATTTTAGTCTAGGAGTGTTCCCAAATCTGCAATAAACCTAGTAGTGAATCATGATCTTTGTCATAAAACTGTCAACTTGCAAGTCATCCCAATTAAACTTTAGTTAGCCTGAGCATGTACACTTGACTTTTTTTATGTGCCCTGGGCTGTTAAACAATGAGGACTGTGTGTAGTGTTAGGTGTATGCTGCTCTTGCCTGCGCTATATACCACCTTGCTTTAAATTGGTGATGTAGCTTTATTACTTTGACTCATAATAATTTTCCACAAATGATCAGCTGCAGTGGAGACATCACATTTTTTGAACAATTTGAATCAATTGCCACTGCAATATTTTGTGAATGTACACAGCAGATTTTATGTTGGTTACCACCTTCGAACTACATGTACATCATTCATAGAAAATAATGAGCCTCGGCTTAGCCTTGGCATCCTTATTTTCTACGAATGATGTGATCCTCGATAATCAACTTGCAGTCAATTCCCGTCAATGTCACAACTGTGTTTAAAACAAGTTTTCCTTTTAATTTCTCCAGCGATTCACTACATCCCTGTTTCATTCATAACGATCAATCATACATGCAGTTAATTCAGTCAGCTTCTACTATGACACACTATATCATGTTATTACAGCTTAGTTTCTAATATTGAGCCAAAGCACCCTGGACCTAAATTATGTTTTCAAACCTCATATGCATGCAAGATCTGTTAGCAAGTCAAAAAACCCCTGATACTTTGAAAGCGTCCAGTTTACAGAACTTTGTATCAACCAGTCAAACGATTCCACTAAAAAATAGTATTCAACAATACAAGACTAGAAACATTCTTCTGTTTTTCACCCCTACTTGACTGATCAAGTAGAATGCAAACATTACAGGGAGCAAGTCTTACCTTTCATGCCACTGCTGTCCTCCAGAAAGCTATTGCGAACCTGGTGGGAGTGGTCGTCTTGATGGGCCGCATCACTACTGCTGCCTGACGACGTCACGCTGCTCTGCGGTGACAGAGGGGCGTGCGCTTCTGAGTTGACTGAGTGTGAGCGTGTGGTGCGGGACACCATGTCCTCGTGCATGTTGAGCCAGTCCGAAACATTGGAGGTGGGAACATTCATAGGTGGTGTAACCGAGCTGCTGCGCGTCAAGCGCCGATGGAGGTTGGGCTGATTTCCGCCACCTGTCAAATAGGGAACCCAACATTCAGTAAAATACTCTACAGACCAATTTAAGATGCGTACATAAAGCATCGTCAAGATGGTCTGTCTTCAATCTGTCTCCTTCCCTATTGTCACTTAGAGTGACCTACGATGAGGCTCCATCACCACAAGGCAAATATTCCAGCAGCAGCTAGATAGTCTTGCCCAAAGCACTATACACGTGAAGTATGGACAAAATAAATACCTAAATCAACAGGCTGCAACTCTTTCCTTGTGTTTTGATGTCTATGAATATAAATGGAATCACATTCTTCAATATTGTGACTCGTTCTCAGTTATTATCTTTTGACTGAACTATGGCACATGAATTACCAACCTGTTGATTGTTCATCTTTGGTACTTTTAGAATACAAGGTTCATATTCATCTACCTTCCCATGAGCTAAGGAAGTATGTCTTGATAGTGTAACACTTAAATGTTTACATACAAACAGCCACATACATAATGTACCTTTCAATTTGTTTCCCTAAAGTCATTTAAACCAAGGTGACTAGAGAAAACTAAAACCATGTGTTTGAAATCCTATTCTATAGTCAGTAATTGGTACCACTAAGCTATCATGATGTGGGTTGTATGAAATGAAAAGATACCACGGCTGATGTTCATCCCAATACACACTTGTACTCCTGTCTTGACATTAAGGCAAGCCCCGTTGTACAGGACAAGCAAAATTGAAAATTACAAGCCCAAATGGACAACCAGTAATTCCCAGGGGTCAACCAATTATATGGCGCTTCTAGGATTTCAAATGATACCCCTTTTCTTGAAAAACAGCTATGCTGATGTCAAAAGTACCTTGCAACTTCCAAGAACACAACGGAAATTTCAATGCATACAATTTATACAGTTATTTTATTATCAAAACTCAGCAAAGAAAATGCAGAAAAGATCGTGCTGAGCAATAATAAGGGGTTTTACCTACCCATGTTTCAAAAACTTCAACAGAGCTTCAAATTTTCCCTTACTTACAATACAGTTATCTATTTTGTACGTTCATTGAACATATTTTCACCCAATCCTTTCTAGTAAATGATCCTGAAGCTACAAAAAAGCAGAACTATCTCCTCACATTACAGTCCGATGCATATGGCATTTTCAGTAATTCCTCAAAGAGACACTAGATGGCACACTAATCAGTAAGCCTTAACAAGCACTATATGCATTCATGCTGAAATTAATCAATAAAGTACAATAACAAAAAAAAAATTTCAGGAATTTTGTTAGACAGGTATGAACAAAATTAAATGAGATATTTTAATGAAAGACAAGTGTTAGATTATCTTTGACAATTCTGTAAACAAAAGAGGCTTATCTTGAGCATCACTAAAGCCAAAAATTCACAAAATAAAAAATTATACATTTTAAATATAAATACTGTTAACAATTTGTATCAATATATAATCTAAAGAAATCTTGGGGGTCTAATATCATGCTACATATCAGTTGTGACACTGTTATTGGTACTTCTTTCACATATTACAGATGAGTACTCAGAAAATTACAGCGAAACAACAGTAAACAAATAAAACTGGGAAAATAATCAAGATATAAGAAAATACAGAGAACAGGTCTGCATCAACAAATTGATAAACTGGCATTTAAGGCCTATGCTGCAAAAATATGGGAGAGGCAAATTCCTTTTCAGATTCTGTGCAGACAAGTGCATGTAACTTTCTCTGGCAGACGAGTAAATTTACTCTCCAACTTGTCCTGTGACAAGTAACCAAAATCCTTTGTGTCAAGTCCTTAGTACTGCTTATCTACATACCCATTTTCTTATCTCTGTCATACTGTTCGGACAGCAACATGACTTGCAATTTTTGAATGCAAGTTCAATTTTCTGTCCTCTTCCACATACATAAAAATTGGACTTAATTTGAATAACACAAAGTGTAACTTCATATGAAGTGCACAGTAGTCCTTCCTTTGGGAGACTGCCCATGGGACAGGGCCGAAAGTGGTCACATAACAGAGCAGGTGGTCTCTCAATGGAGATCAAATAACAGGGCTAAAGATGATATTGTACCACTGAGCACTGTTCAATGGCCTGTGCCCCCTGCATAGTGCTAATCTGCTGTTGGACTGCCACCACTGCTGACAGAAAACGCAGCTGGTTTGAAAACTTCATGCCACCCTTATTCCAGCTCCTATGGATCTTCCTGTCCAATGCATTTTGATGCAAAATTTACAGTGGTATAGATGTTCCTCTGGCAATGTACAGATTACTGTTGTGTAAGACAAACTAAACAAGTTTGTATCATCATCTGGCTATGTTTCACTTATACAATGTGAACGTCCGGCTCCTCTGCTTTAAGTCACATTGTTTGTACTCTTTTCCTTTCATAATAAACAAATCGATACACTCCTGTACACATTAACATGTTGCAGTTCCTACCTGTGTCCACCCAGCTCTATTACAGTGCACAACAACTTGCCACTCTTCTAAATCTGAGGGTCTAGCCATGCTGTCCATCTGTGTTCATTTGTGCTTTCTGATGAATTTTTTAACACTACCTGGCATCATTGCATCATACCCACAGACAATATTAGCCCAAAGTAATCACAACTGTGCATGACATGAAAAATAAACACTGACAATCATGCAATGCACACTGAAATATTGAAAGATAAGCTGAGGGAAAGCATACTTGATTTTATGGATTACACGTACTTGAAAATTTATTAAGGATGTTTCTGGCATGTGAAAAATAAATAAAGTGATAATCATGCTACACATACTGAAACATTGAACATTATGCTGAGTCAAAGCATACTTCATTTTAACTTATTAGGTATTATTTTTGGTGTGGTTAAAATTTTGTCCACCAGTATATTTCAGCCTTTACTTTCCTGAACTTCAATTTGATCCCATAGAACTGCCAATATTTTAGACTAAGCTTTGTACTTTGTGCAGAAACAGTACTTCACACTTTGGTCTTTTGTGGTTTTTTGTTTTATCTGAACAACTGATAAATCAGATTACATGCATCCGAATGGAAAATAAGACTGTTTTATTGTGATCAGTATTTTAAAAAGTTTATCTTGTGAAAATCCTGTCTTTTTTTTTTTTTTTTCCTCTTTTCATCAAAGATGGAAACAGCACTGAGCGTGAATACAATCACAATGTATGAGTAAAGGAAACAGAACTGACCCCTTTTATTTTGAGCAAACTTTACTGATTGTAGCAACAACATCCATACTTTTTCCGTTTCTTTTTTATCATGCTTTTCTATGAACACAGCAAGCGGGCATGCAGTCATTATTTGTTCGCTGTTGATGCCTGAATGAATTCAGTGGTTATCAATGTCCATGTGGCACACACAGTCAACACCAGGCACCACTGTCCCACTAATGGCACACCTCAATTGCACACCTGTTGATTATGTGGACCCAGAGATGGGCTTTTCAGATAGGCAGGATGCCATTACAATGGGGAAGTGTGGTCGTTTGGAGTGTGAACCAAGGCAGTCTCAGTCAGGTCTCTCCTAACAATGACAGGCAGCATCGTGTGTTCTTCAGGGAAGTGAACTTTGTGTTTCCCTGAGCAAGTGACAGTGACGAGAAGCCAGAATAAATCCAGGACTCATTTCTGTTCTTGGTAATAATGGCAAATGTTATTTGTCTTTGTTGTGATGAGGACTTCAGAACTCAGAGTACCAAGCAGGGACAGCTCTGACTATTGGCCAATTAACCAAATGCTGTTTCTTAAGTTTAGAAATAAAATGTGTGAATGGCTGAAATTTCTAAAAATGAATTATTAAAGGACCACAACAAAATCACTGTAAATTATGCTAATATTTCCAAGTTTTGGCTACAAATATTTGAAGTCTAGATCTGTCCCTGAACAAGGTAAAAAGACAATTCCTGATGTACTACTTATAATAAACTCTAGCTGTTCACCATCATTATCCATGTTTGCGTTTCAGGCTTAGACGACTTGCTGATGGTGTTTACATGATTTAGTTAAGAACATTCAGCTTAAACCATCAGACTTTGCCTCATCAATCTATCAGTCTTGCACCATCCCTCATCCCTAGTATTATACCTGTTCAGCACGCAGGCATGTGTCATTTCGCTGGGCTCGTACTAGGCATTTGCCAATTCGCAAATAGCACAAAAAAAACAACAACAAAAAACAGATGATCTGGTGCAAAAAAATTTGAACAAGTTCGCCAATTTGGCAAAGATAAAATAACACCTGATGGATTTTCCTCTGAAATGTTCCAGCTGAAAACCCAACTTTCATCATCAAAATAGTGGAAAGGAAACTCAATTCAACTTTTTTTCAAAACACATTAAATGTGCTTCTTTCATATGTTCAGGCATAAATGGTTCTTTCTTCTCTCCTGCTGATATCAAAAAGGCAAATCAACCTGGCCAAAAACAAATACTGGTTTTTAAGATCATATCATGACTTTATTTTTATTTTATTCCATAATCTGGGTCCGTTTTCTTTCAATCTGAGTTACAATTGTAAGTATTTTCTAAACTAAAATTCTGAATTAATCTGACAGAAAAGGAGACTTGCATTCATACAAATCCAAAGTGAACATTGTCCTCCATATGCAGCAAAAAGCCCTACCAAAATTCCATTGGAAACTACCTGTGTTGATACAGGCTGCTTGAAATTGGCCGATCAAAAATTCAGTTTTCAAACAGCCAATCACATGCTTGGAAATAGACAATGTGTCTCTCTATATATAGGTGGTTGAACTATATATGCCATGTGTAATAATATACCTGCCACCAAAAATACAGGGATTTATGTGCACCCAAAAATACACATTTCAATTATCCAGGTAAAAGGGCCAGGGATTAAATTAACACATTTTAATTAGTTAAGTGCCTGAGGATTTGTTTTATGACAATGTTATATAAGTATAAGGGTTCAAATACCAAGAAAAGACTGTTTTTCCATGAGACTGTTTCCTCAATAAGCTTATATTTTCATGCAGGTATTATTGCTTGGCTCTATGCCATTACATTGAAAATCAATTCAACAACATACATTTTTTCGTGGAATTAAAACAAGACCAAATGTATGTTCTACCAAATGTAAACTTCATTAAACATTAAAAGATCACATAAATTGCAGATCTAACTGTTATTCGATCAGAATTATACAAAAAATTGGCAGGAATTTTATTGCCTTCAACCACTGCTGGTCTCAGCAGCACACCTTGGATGAGCTGATGTACACGTAGATACATTTGGTTAATAATAGATCAATGTACAAATGAGCCAATTAGTGCTCCCGTCACAAACTTAAGTGTACCTCTCATGTCTCTTGTCTGAATGTAACTCTCCACACTCTGGTGTTTATTATGCAAAATTAATTAAAACCTTTGATGCATATATATATATATATATATATATATGCTTTCAAATATGTTTATGGTGCATGAAAATTAACGTTCCAGTTGTTTTTAGAGACAAAATTATTTGGTGTCGTAGGAGTAACACAGGGCTTCATGAAGACAATTACAGATCCAGAAATGGTTCACCATGACATGTACAAATTATTGCATCAATCAATACATTTAAACGAAAGCTGTTACAAATTACACACTTTTGGAAAGCTTTTCAAAGCAATATGGATTCAACTTTTTTTATTTAAAGGAGTATTGCTTCATTTAATTTTTGTGACAAAATAAAATTCATCTACTTGTCTAAAAAAAGCTAGTTTTGCTCTTGGTACTTTATGTTTTGTTACTGATTTTTAAACATTTGAAGTTGAATAGGCAACTCCATGCTCTACACATTAAAGGGACTGGGCTGACAAAATTAAGCAATGTATTACAAGTCAAAGACACACTTTTGTGATTTACATCCTTCCAATGAGTTTGCCACAAAAATAATGTTTTTATTAGTATCAAGGAGGCTATTATTTAGCCTCCTTGTTAGTATAAACAAAAAGTTGAATCTGCATTTCTTTTTTTTTTTTTAAATGGATGATACATTTCTACGATTGCTGTATAAACACAGAATAAGGGCACATATGTTTGTGTCAGAAAACAATTCAGGATTTTTAGCTTTCCAAAAATGTGTCATTTGTAGTGCTTTTGTTTTAAATCTTTTGACTGATGGAATAATATTATTTGTAGTAAAATTGGTACGTGTTTTTGTGAACAAGTCCTTAATTTAGCATTTTGTTTTGCCTTCTCTGTCATAAACATACAAATCTGGCATCACCATTAAACACTATTGATATCGGCTTCTGCGCTTGATTCTTCAATATCCTGGCCCACTCTTTATCTAAAGTACCAGTCAGCTCTTCATAGATCTCTAGGGGGATGTGGATGCTTATAGTGTGCTGACAAAAACAGGTCTACATTATTTATTTTAAGTCATATCATTTGATATCATAAGAGGCCTGTGTCTGAGAAAGAATAAAATGAAATCAGCATTCCTGCATTTTTCTGGGAGTATATTTACATGGAAACTTACAGCAGACAAAGTTGATACTTTCAATTCAATTTTCCCTGAAAATAAAGCTTGACAGCTCATATTTTACAGCATCAAATTTTTGACACCCAGGTCTTTACCTAATTTTCTCCAGAGCAACAATATTGATTAAATCTGTGTTTTGACCAGGATAACAAATCTTGCTTTCATTAAGTCAAGTTATATGGTGCAGTGCCTAGGCAGTTGATGCCATCTGCTTTATCTCATACAATCCACTGAATAACAGTCAAGTCCAGCTTCAATGACACCTGCATAATATAAGTATACTTATTTTCATTTTCATTTGATGTTTTTTTTACATTTCAGGCATTTAACTGAAGTATTACTTAGGTTATTTTGTTATTTTTAGTTCCTATTAAACCTGTGTTAAAATGATATTTCATGTTTTTGTTTAAATGATTTTGTGCTATAAGGGAAAGTAAGCAAAAATAAAAATACAACTAAATTAAATGAATTTACACTAGTGTCCATCACCCACCTTGCATTCTTGGCCACTTTCAATAATCAGCACTCAGTCAGAATGTATGTTATTGGCAGTTGCAAATCACATCTCGCCCAAGGCAATGCTGTATTTAACTATCATTTCACCCTTCATCTGTCTGTTTATCTATCCTATCCAAGCAATGCAAATGTTTGATGGATATTTTAGAAGTCTGCAAAAGCAGTTCATTGTCAAAAGCACAGTTGTATTTGTTCAGGACTGAGCATGTGACCTTGTCATCCATGTCTTTTTTTTTTTTTTCATTTTAAATTCAGAACAATCTTTCAATGAACCAACAGGTTAACACAATTGGATCCACAGAATTAAAATACCATTCTCATAAATCTTGCATTGAGACGAGACAATGTTGTTCTGGTAAAAAGTTTCCACTGACAGATCAATTTTCGATCATTTTGCCGTGACTATTATATATAATTTAAATACAAAATCTCATTCCACCGTAGTCTCTCTGACTGCAGACATAATTTTACTCAAATCGGCACATCCAAATCTGGAATTTCATTTCAAACAAATACTGGTAAGACTTTGTTTCCTCAACACCCAATTTTGCTTTCTTTTATTGTGGAATTTATGTCCTCCAAATATTTCAATTGAATGAGGGAAATTTTCTCCTTTCTTATAAAAATTTTTCCAACAACACTCCTGCACGAAATAAGATAGGAATGTAAACACTGCACATCTATGATCTTTTAAGTTGTTTTTAAAAAATATACAAGATATTACATCTTCATTTAATCCTAAAAATAATATGCATTTATGTATTTAATTTGTAAAACTACACACAAGGGCAGGAAATTAATGTAATCAACCAGATGAGCCACCAGGCAAAAACATGTATATTTTATGAGACACCTATGTTGGCAAACAGTAACATTAATAAGGTTTTGTTTTTTTGTTTTTTTTTCTAGAAAACTTTGGCTGCTTGGTTCAAACATTTGTAGCTGTAATTCAAAGCTAACTGCCTGGTTTCATGATATACCACCAGGTGGCATCTAACAAATTGGCCACATAATCCACTTAATTTTTGTATTTGTCTGTCATTCACTTTGCTTTTTCTAATTTGTGCACCTTCAGTCAATGATGAGTTCAAAACTGCCATATAGTGGTAATACACAACAACTGTAAATTTTACGATGATGTTATACTATACTCTCTCTACCCTGCACTATGTTTTAAAATGTTTTGCACACGTAACTTTTTTTAGAGAATACATTTAACACCTTCATATTTTTGTCCACTTCTAATGAAAACAAAACAGTGTCTGAAAAACAAGTCTGTCACGTCACAAGGTTGAGCTGCAGGACTCATGAGTCTTCTTTTCAGTGACTGTCACTTCTGCACTGGCAATGTTGCCATGACATGGTCAACGGCCTGGATAGCATGCGAGCGGAACACCATTCATGGCAGGTGTATGCTCTCTGGGAGAAAAACCAACATCTTCACTCAAGTCAATATCACTTTCCTGTCCACTGATCTATCTTTAGGACCAGAGTCAACACTGTCCTGGGTCATTCAGCGGTCTTCCACCATCCAAGGCCACACATCAACAACCAAACTAAAAACATGTGCCCCTCTCTTGTCTTACAGCGTCGCCAAACATCAAGGTGGAAAGGAATGCACAAATTCAAACAAAGTTGTGTGCATAGAACTTACAGGAGATAAATAAGCCTGTGAAAGAATATTAGAACAGATATTTTGAAATGTTTTTGTAGCAACAATCAGGCAGTTGTGACAGCCATACAGGAATACTTCATTCTGTATGGCTTCACACACGGTACTCTTACACCAAATTCTCCCTGCCTGTACGTTCATTTCATCACTTTACATTCCATTTCACAAATAATTTCTGACGGGATTTTATAAGCCCATCAGCCTATTTCCATAGCTGCAAATTGTGTCCCACAGACCTGTGTACACAGAACCAGTAATTGACTGTTTGACCTCACCAGCACCAGTACCCTGATGGCAGTGGACTTGCACTTAATGTGCTGGTATTTTTAACCCTTAAAATGCTAATAATGGCTAGAGTCATTTTCTCATTCTGTTAAACATATCATGGTTAAAAGATTCAAATTCCTCATGCAGATACCTTTCATTCAAATGCCAGCAAACCTAGTCTCAAGCAAAAAGTAGTATTTAAGTCGACAGCTTTCCTCGGGACACTTTGCATGCATTGCCCACAAAGTGTCCCCAGGAAAGCTGTTGACTCAGTCTTAAATCAGCACTTTAAGGGTTAAGGTACCCTTCATGAATGCAAGTAATCTATTAATGCTTTTCTCTCATATGGGAATGATTGGTAAATTATGAGCCGGATATGCCATGTTGGAATGGAAAAAAGAAATTCTGAAAACTTGGCATAAAAACTGCTGCCACCGATGTTGTATTATTTGCTTTGGTCTGACTGATACAGTGATAACTGTCGCGTGTGACCACTGCTGTTAGAAACCATTTGCTGTTTGTGGCCACATTTCTGGGGCTGTAGGATTCAATGTTTTTGTCAATTTACCTTTGGTGAAAGGCCACCTGTTGTATGAGACCACTTTTGACTAAAGGGGTGGTCATTTATACCAGGTATTACTGTATTCTAATATTTTTTGTCAATCCCACTAAATTTAACTACAAGTTCTATCCTTATGGTGAAAGAGGAAACCTTTATTAACGGACTTGCGCATAGTTAACTTGGCAAGATTTTTACTTATATCAAGCCATCTGTACAATTTTTAGTTCGGTCACAGCAGATCTACATGTTGTATCTGCTACCAAACAGGAGCCATCATGTAAGCCCCCAATGTTTGAAATGTACCACATTTTATCATAGAAATTCTTTAATGACAACACTGCTCACTTTATACAAGCAAGAATACTGAACTGTGGGCATATCTGTATGATACATGTCAATGAATGAAGTGTTTTATGATCTTTGCTATTTTATTGCCAAAATTTCATATCCGGAAACGACCCATTCCTCAATGTCAACTGGACCTTGAAATATTTCCGCATACTTTTTTTTTAAAGTTTATTTTTCAGCTTCCCTCTTTCATTTTCTACTTCCTTGCCTGATTAGCTGGAAAACAAAACATCACATCATTTGCTGGTCCTACTAAACAGTGGCCAGTGACAAAGCATGTCTACATGTATTTATCATACAAGCTTATATGTCAGTAACTGTAAATGCATGCACCATGATTTTATATTTTCAAATGCTCCATGAAATTTGCCATTTGTTTCAGATGCATCTACGTCTCCGTTGACCATGACAAACCTAGGAAAGTTCAGTACAGTGTTATAGTGACACTCAGACATATTTTGCAGGGAACATATGGCGTCAACAAATGAGGTACACTGTGCTTTGCATAACATTTTATAAAATGCCAAAACCAAGCAAATAACACCTCCCCCACCCCTCCCAACACACACACACACACACACACACACACACACACACACACACACACACACACACACAATTTAAGCCATTCAAAGCAATGTTGCTTTGTGTCTCAACCCAAAATACTGGCTGCTGAGGTGTCCAGATACCTTTCCCATAAATAGTCAGTAGCATTCGATGCAGATAACATTTGATCTTATGCCAGCATAGGTACTGATGCACCTGGGGGTGTACTTACTTTGTGACTGTGGCACCATGTTGTTGTAGTTGGGCGGTGCTGAGGTGGTGACCTGCAGAGCTACATGGTCAGTGCGGGAGCCATCTCCTGCACCTGAAGAACTGCTGCTACTGTTGGCAGTGTTTGATGTACTCCCCATTCCGTTAGCATACACACCTGTGTTTGAGCTCTCAGGCCCATTCACCACAATTCCCGAGTCTCTGGACCCAGGCTGCTGCCAGCCGTTGAGGCGCATACCTGGCATCGCTTGCTGCTGTCGTAGACTGTTGTATGACAGTGAGGACCCATTACTACCAGTATCCGAGTATTGTGAGAACTGGTATAGGTCCGGGCTGCTACCATTGGACTGTGTCTGCTGCTGCTGGGACAGTCTAGACTGCTGACTATATATGTAGGAGGAGGAGAGGTTGGAGGTATTGGCTGAGGAGGACTGCTCTTCCAAGGGGGCCAGCCAGCTGGTGAACTGAGAGCGCTCCTCATTGTTTATGGCAGGATGGATCAGAGAGTACGACAACAACTGCCGGCTCTCCTCTATATGTATCCCATTTTCAATGGAATGAGTCAGTATCATGGGGATGATCTTTAAGTACTCAGACTTGGCTTCCTTGTTGCCAGGCTTGAGCAGGGGCAGGTGTGCCAGCAACTGTACCACAGCATGCTCCTTGGACTCGCTGCACAAGCTGCTGATGTACGCTACAACATAAAATAAACTCAGTAAGCACCTTCCATATTCATATTGGTTCGCATTGTCAGTATTTACTGCACAAGACACAGTTCTACGTTGTTTCATTGTACAAAACAATTCTGGTCTCAAATTTGTGAGAAATCTAAGAACAAAGAAATAATATTTTCATTTTTCTCTTACTGCAACAAGTAACACATCTATTTCTTTGTTCTTTTATTTCTTTCCTTCTTTCTTTCTCTTTCTTAATTCTTCTTTTTTTCTTAATAGATTAAGCTTCAATCAGCAGTAATACATCAAGATGTGTGTATATATACAAAAGACAGATGTAAACTGGGAGATATATGATGACAAATGAAACAAGCTGCTGATTGGGAAGGGCCCAGCAAGTGAAACCACTGTCATCATCCCCCAGTGAGGATGATGAGAGACAAAAACAGCTAACACTGAAAATTAATGGAAATGAGATTCAACTAAACTTAAGAATAGATGTGACTTTTGCAAATTTGATTCTCTATATTTAACTTCCTTCACATTAAAACTGAAATTCATGGGCTTGCATTAATTTGGAGATGTGAACGAGTAAAAATAAAAAATAAAATAACATTTTCTTGTGGTTTTGGGCACATACATTGTACCTCTCAAAAGCCTGAAAAGAAAATGTGTGTATATGCAGAGTCTCCACCTGGTGGTGACTTTGCTCTTTGCCTGAGTTGCATGGTTGGCATGTGTGAAAGGAAATAATGCAATGACCTATTTACATTTGACCTTGATAATTTTCCTTCAAGCACTTGGGGGATTAACTGTAAGTTCTCACACTGCAAAGTTTATGCAGTCAGAAATATTGCAGCAAGTTAAGTGGAGTTGCAAGGTATCATCATGATGCCTGTCCATAATTTAAACAAGAAATACACTGCACACATATAAAAGTACATGTATGCAATTGAAATTTTCTTAGAAAGCTGTCTGCTAATGCAACACAAATTTCCATATTCTAAAAAAAAAAAGCTCAATTACATTTTGATTTTGCTGTCCTTTTATGATCACAAGACACTGACATTGGTGGCATTTTTTCAGCAGCAAGTTAAGCAACAAATGAAGCATTCCTTTCTTTTTCCCCCACAGACCATGTGATACAAAGATGAAATTGTGGCACATATTGCAGTGTATTTACACATAATAAATACCCAATTTTTTTACAAGCATGCATGATACAAAGTTATTGTGGCACACACTGCAGTTTACTGATAAGAACATGGCTCCACTAGGAACAAGACATGTTTATGTGCATATGGAAAAACATGTCCTGATCTCAATATATTTGACATGAAATAAAACACCAGCTGTATTTACCTTTCAATTGATTACCATGCTGTGGGACACATATACATGAATTTATAAATGCCTGTAGAACAAGTTTAGCTAACAGGAAGCTATCTGCCTATGTCTGGTGAGTGTACCTGACCCTGGAAACTATGGTCAGACATGTCCATGTACTTCAGTAAGTGTTGACATAGATTACTGTAAATTGCTTTTGTTTCGTTGCATTTCTATTTTCGCTTATTTCGCTGATAGCACAAAACCATAAAAATAAAAATACAGTGCAATAGTATTTTTAACATTCATTTGACAGGAATTATATTCAAAATAGTGAAATACAAATTCAATGAAATGCCTGAAATGTAAAAACCGTGAAAATTTATACACACGAAAATAAGTATATTTACAGTATGTGAATGAACTAAAGAGGCCACTACACAGGTATATGATGCAAACACATGTAAACGAAGACTGTTCCCGAGGGTAGAAAGCCAATGAAATAAAATTTGATTGTCTACAATGAAAGCAAATTTGAAGATTCATAGCATCAGCTTTGAGGAAATTTCTTGGTGCTGTCCAAGTACACAGTCAGTTGACCATTTATATCAATGACAAATAAAATAGGCTTCAAAACTGAAACCTTACCATATTTCCTTGGATATTTTCAATCTTAACTTGGGGGGGGGGGGTAATGTGTTGGTGATTGCAATGAAAACAGAGAGTCAACAAGTTCTTTTTAATTCTTTCAACGTTCACACTGCAGAGTTTTAATCCAGAATACAAACTAAGCTGTTAGTATCACCCTTATAGATCAATGAATGTAATTTCAGGGATTTCAGTTAGTGTGAACTGCTAATTGAAGCAAGCAGAGAAGTTGGCAGTAGGTAGCATTATTGGACATTATTTATCATGGTTTACTGCACTGTATTTAATAAATCAATTTTCACTGTATTGGCATTTGTTCTGCTGGCCAAAGTGCCATCAAATCCAGCTGACAGTCAGGCCCTCCGTTACTGTAACCACTTCAGCCATGTATTTGACTGGGTGGCCTTCCTCCTTGAAATCCCTGCCAGCTGGCTTGATACTTATCTGATCAATATTTGAACACCCTAACCATTTGTTGCAACAAAAGATGCTAATTGTCATTCAGTCTTTAGAAAACTTATTTGTGTCCACAGCACAGCATTCTATTCATCAAATAGCAGTACACATTCTGGGCATCATGCAGGGTTCATATACTTCACCAGGTCTCAAATTCAATGACTTTTCAAGCACTTTCCAGGGCAAAATCTATAAAATTGAATGACCTCTGATGGGATATTGGCAAATAATTGCAGCATCAGTAGAATGAAATTCATGCACTTAAACAAAATGTCAAACTCAATTACAAGGACTTTCAAGGACAAACTTTGAATCCCCAAAACTTTCAATCCCTTGAAAATAAGAAACGGAATTCAAGGACTTCCAAGATGCATATATGAACCCTGCATGCTTGATAAAATGGATCAAGACTTCAGAATCTGCCCAACCTGGAGACTTCAGACCATCCAATTAGAAAATTTCAGATGACTAAAACGACATCCACAAGTAGCCTGGCTGTCCACATGCATATTCACAATGGCTTTATTTGTCATGTTGACCCTTTCACCCTTTCAGAAACAACCCTTCCCCTTGCACCAGCCTTAAAATGGTCTGTGGTGAAATAATCTGTGGTCCTATGTTTTTGGCAAATTCCATTATAAATGAAAACAAGTTTGAATTTACAATGAAAGTTGTAGATTTACCATGAGAGCATACTGACCCTTTCCCCCTTACACCATTTACCCTTCCCCCTTGCACCATCCTGACAGCAAAGCCCGGGTCAACAGCTCAGACCTTGCCATGGCTCATGTGCTCAGTACCCTCACTTGTGACACATCAAGCTCCTGATCCAGTAGTAATCCATAGGGAAAGGATCATCAGCTGATGTAGTGTGCCTGAAGGTTTATTACAAGACATGTTGCTGATTAGGTTGTATGTTCAGCACTAATCAACACACATCTAGCCTTTTGATTAGACATGCTACATGTGTATAACAACAATGAAGCATGTTGTTGGCATATTATAATGTAACTAACAAGGCTCATCTGGTCCATAAAGAATGACCAGCTCAATGTCATCTTATAAATGATGTCAGTTTGTAAATATTAACCCCTTCACTTAAAAGTCACTGTTACAAACTCAACTGCTTCCTGCCAAAACATTTGAAGTCGCATTGAAATCTGGAACGCTGTTTAATGTTGATAAGTCTACCTGTTAAATACAATGCTTTTCAGCAGTGTTCATCAAAATCCAGCCCCTTTGCTTCTTAAGTACTCAGGGACTTTACTTATTTATTTGGTTTTTAAAATTAATTATTATCATTATTATTATTTTTTTTTTTTTTTTTTGCAGGTTGAAGGTAAATATGACTCAGGTATGTGAAAAATAAAAGGCTGGACGTGAAAGAGCTGAGACACACCCAGTTTTCCTCAAAAACTATATATAATTGACACACGCTTTCGATGTCTATTTCACTGTCTATTAGCACTGTTACCAACCACTAATATCCAACATAGAATTTCATCCTCACAAACAACCTCCAATTTATGCAACTGGTGACTAATTAATGCCAACATCACGTAATGGTACAAGTAATCTCTGGCATGTGTGGCTTCTGCTGCTACCAGCTCTTTTCTTGACAAAATTACACAAGCTTCCATTGCCCTCTCCCTGGCTGTTTTCTTATGACTGTTGGAAGCATGCCAAATGACAAGTCAGTTGTACAAGTCTGTAGTAACTTGATATTGATATGGTCATATTGCCCCGACCAACCACCCTTACCCCCCCCCCCCCCCAGACACAAAACCGATTTAATTTTGTGTTGATTAGTAAAGTGTTTACTTTTTCTTTAATCCATTCCTGGTCAGCGTACAACCGAGTCAATAGCTTTCATTGGTGCCATGGAAAACTACTGACCTAGGGCGTGCCATCATGAATGGTCTCACATGCAAATCCCTGCAAAAATGTTTTCTAGTAACAAGAAATTTAAGTAAAACAACAAGACAGATGATAATTTACATCTGAGCACTTATGGGTGATTTGAGTATGAAAGGGTCAAATCTCTAGAGACTAAGTCAATGCCTTTTAGGCAAAACTGCACAGAGCGCACCAAAGAAAACTGTTGACGAATCTCCTATATCATTCTTACTAAACAATAATTTTTTAAAAAAGAAAGACACACATGACATTTACCATAATGTACTGTCTGGTAATTTCTGTAGGGTGGGGGAGTTGTATGCCAATGCACTGCTACTAGGACAGTATAACTTTACTTTTCAGAAACATGAGAAGTAAAACCTGACAATGTCTGACAGTGACCTGTGCATAATACAATGGGAAAAAATGAACGAATTCCCCCACCTACTCCTACAAAAATGTAATTTTCCAGAACTGTTTTGAATCTATTCTGATGTGAACTGTATGACACTGTTATTATCCGACTCTGATCCAATTGCTTGGGTTCTATTTTCCAATATATCTTTTTATCGCTATCTTGTGAATTAGTATATAATCCTAACAAATATACATCAAAGTATCTCTGCACTTTTCACTTGACTGTACATCTTCATTTTATTGTCAACCAATGCAACATTTCATACCCACTACAATTTACATGAAAGAATATTGATTACTACTGCAGTATCTGAAGTTGTACTCAGAATATAAAGTATGCTGCCTGCTTCGATAAGCAATAACTGGTAATCCTAATAAGGACTGCCCTCCAATTGTGTCCCTGGTTGCCTGGTAAGTTAATTCCTGACTGACTTGATACTGCTCATATGGCTACTGCTCTGATAGGCCAGGTAACACAGTGTGTACAAACTGAGCCCACTTGAGCTGTATTCATGAGACCCAGATCAGAGTGCAGCAGTCCAGCATAGATAGAGACGGAGCTACTTGAGTCACGACTTAGCCCCACTTACCTACATAGACCCCCCATTCACCTCCACCTGACTGGTGTGAATCCATTTCTGACACACTACCCTGTTAATACTCTTTTACTGCAAGCCTCTCATCCTGGTTCCTTTCAGCACCAGTGCAGGACAACACTCCATGTATGCTCGAACTAGATCTATGTGCACTTTAGCCTAGTGAACCCGGCCAAGATGGAAGACTGCAAGGTGACTGACTCGAACATAATTTTGGCAAAGCTGAGGAACTTCCCCTTATACAACCTTGCTAGTGGCTTTTTCGGAGACTACTTATTGATGTTACTATAAATGTCACTGTAGTTTGATGGAGTGGCAATGAGCAGGTATCCTTTATACCATACACGGTTTTATCAGATTTCAAAGTGATCATTGTAATAGCATTCAGAACCAGACTGTGTCATCTATTTTGTTATCAGTACACACAAGGATGCAAAGCTACTTCATCAGCAACTAACACTGTTCAAGTATGGAAAACAAGATTTTGTTGATTTTGTATGAAAAAATCAAATGTCGCCACCATGATATAGCTTTGTATCTGAAGCAGACAAAGCATGGTATATAGGCACATCATAAATATGATAGAGACCGGAATGATGACCATATCTGCCAATTGTGGTCTGTTAGGCAGCAGGTGTGTGGCACCAATGTGGTCATCTCAGTGACATAATTTATTTAAGAGACATAATATTTGCTGATTATATGTGCATCACTGGCCAAGATAATGAACAGCATTACTGTGTAGTCTAGCATGATTAGTTTCATATAATATTTTAGCAGGTGTTACCGTGGTTGTGGAGAAACATGCATTGACTGCACTGGTTCATGGAAACTCCACCTCTTCTCACACCTGTCAGGCTAACCACTCTAGTTCCACCTGTCTTGATGACCTAAAATTACCAATAGTAACCTCTATCCTACCCTGCATGTAATAAATCTTAGCTGCCTACACTGTACCAGGACATAGCTTCCCTTCTTTTCTATCCTCAAAAAAAAATTAAAAAAAGAAGCCAGGTGTTTCATTTCTATTCTGAAACTTCCTAACACCAGTTAATGTTTTAACTATCTCACTCCTAATTTCAGCATAAAAGCCATGGAGCTCTAAGATGCACATTCTTTGTAAACTCGCCTTTCCCTTAATGGATGCCTACACCTTCACCTTAAGACAGCAGAGACCTTCTGGTCCAAGTCAACAGCTTTTCATCAGAATACTTTGTCTGCAATTCATCCAATGAGCAACAAAGAAAGATATGGACTCGAATCAAAACTTGGCTTTGAAAGAGTTAAATGGCTAAGGTGTGACTGGAGGTTAGTATACCACTGCAGTTGCTGTCATGAAGCCACAGTCAAGACAATTCAACTTTCCCCACTAAATCAAGGAGCTCAGTGCACCTGTTGCCCACCAGGTGGTGCCTATTTCAAATTTATCCAATTTGAACCGCCTTCTGCTTGCAACTGTTTCCAAAAATTTTAAACATACAGTTAACAACTTTCTTGTCTGACATGCTTCTAATCCTTGCCTGGAGAATACGGCTGAATCCACAGCTTTCCTTGTGGTGGGGTGGGCACAGCGTGCAAACTTGCACCAAGGAAACCTGCTTGCTGACCTATGGCATTCTATCCAGATCAGTATCATCCACAATTTTTGTTCAAAATGTTTCCCATTACCCAGAAATTAAAGTTAACATATTGCAACAGATGACATTTTACACCTGGGTGCTATTGGGTGGTATATGTCAGATTGACTGGATCAAGTATGTGTGCATACATGTATGTACACAAGACACCTTCCATTAAAATTTTTTTGTCAACTACTCATACACCCTGACAGAAATTCAATTGCAAGACCTTTAATTCTTTTTGACACGATGGAGCTTTAATTCCTGATTTCCTCCTCTTTACAGACCAAATCAACCTCAAGTATGCAACCATCTGTAAAAACTGCCAGGCAGTACAAAGTGATCTGATTATTGACACAACAATGTATTCAGAGCAGAACATGACTGTCTGGCAGTATTATATTTTTCATATAATATGATGTGTAGTAATAGGCACCAGACCCACAGAATTCAGTGTAACACAGCATCAGCCTAATCCATACATATATAATCTTGTGCCATCTTAAATCCAGCTGATTGGCTTCATTTTCCATTGAAGGTAGACAGACCAACTTCTGTCCTATCTACACTATATATGCAAGGCAAACTTGATTAATTGTCAGTAACTGTAAAAATATCAAGATTTTGAGTTCCATTAATTCTTTCTACACGTAGCAAAGATATGAACCAGCTAAAACAAACCTTTCTATTTTCTGTTAACTTATCACCCAAGTCTATATTTAGACAGCTGAATTCATCCAGTGTTACAAGACAGGCACAAATTTTGTTGCAAATCGCTCAGAGCTCACACAGAATGGAAGCTGACTGATGCTAAGATATATACTACACAAACCCTGGAAGGATCAAATAACTGGTATCAAGATCACTGCTGGCAAATCAACAGGTTCTACACTTTGTTTTCCGTTATCTTACCCACAAGGTCTGTACTTTGGGTTAATATCTAGGTTAGTGCTAACAGTACCCAAAATGGCCAACTGCTACTAAAACTTCAAAATGGCTAGTAAAAGTAGCAAACGGCTACTAAAATTTCCCAAAAATTCTTTACTTTCATGCAGAAGTTTAACAGATTTCAAGTCTGTGTAGGTCTTTTCCAGAAAAATTGAAATTTTGGCTACTAATTTTAAAATCCTAGCGCTAACCTAGAATATGTACATGTACATGTATCTTTATTTGACATAAAAACTTGATTACAAAGATAAAGTCATTCACACATACATTGAGATACAATACAAAACAAATACACATACAGAGCCATGTTAATAGCGACTGTCAAAGAATAAAAAATACGCAATATATAATACAATAGGCAGTGTCTGCATACTTTTTATTGCTCAGTATGGAGGGGGTAAAGGGGTTTTGTGTACTGGTGGACTTGCCATTTTCATTTGACTTTCTTGCATACTGGAAGCTCTTAAAACTTTTTTCATGATTACTTGTAAAGTTTCTTATTTTCTAAACCTTGCACTGGTACAAGATTATTACCTGTACCAGTGTAATTGGACCCCTCCCCCTTTCAATATGAGCATGTACTAGAACCAAGCCATATGACCCTGACAATCAACATAACCCATCTCAAGTAAAAATTGCCAATAAACCTAACTGTTGGCCCAGTTTGTTTTGCGTGCTGGTCACTGAACTACCAACCAGAGCACTACTAATAATAGTGGCAAGCTATGTCATAATATGATGCCACGTTCTGGCAACAACCACTCACTGGTTCTGAAGGCCTGAACACACTTGCCTTGGATGATTTGACCATACATCAAGGATGATCTCACTTGATCCTGTGATGGTAAGTGCCTTGGCCAGTGGTTTTTGCATTGCCTGGCAGATGCATCAGCACCAGCAATGCAAAAATGCCAACTAACGACCAGGGACACGTCTACATGTAATTGAATCAAAAACTCTTTTTACATAGAATTTCTATATGTGCAATTCCTGTAGCAATCGCTGCTATAACGCATTTGTATACAAGAACATGCTTCGGAAGCATGGGACCACCCAATTCAGTCACACAACACATACATTGTATTGTGATGTGTCAGCTGATCCAGCCAAATGGGGGGGAGGAGCCTTTGGAGAAGAGTCATGCAAGGCAATCATGTATGTCTTATCATGATTATACTCTATTCACCTGGGCTCCATGTCAATATTTTGTGCTTCCAATTCATGTAAAAAAAGCTTCTTGGCTTTCTGTCAAATATAAATGCTCCTTTTTATCTTCTGTGGAAGAAATCATTCTTCTGAGAGATTTTTTAATCCTGCTTCCACTATTCATTGTGCTTTTAATGGGATTTTTTCCTCTGCCCTTGGCCACAAGGGGAAATTCAACTGAACTTTGTTGTACTCTCATCAGACCAACCATGAAATTAAGTCGTATCCCATACTCAGCAGAATATGCTGCATGTTCCTGCACTTTATCTGACGGTCAATATTGACCAACTTTTGTGTTTGGCCACTGCTTTAACTGTGTCACAAACTAAGGTGAGCTGTTCAGCAGGCAAATAAATGTACAGGCCATGTAAATACAGTAGCGGAAGGTATGTGGTAATTGTAATAGGTCATGTCTGATGCTACATGCGATCAATATCACATACTCAGCCTCCCTCTTCTGCCAAACCTCCTTTCCTAAAAGATATATAATGACATGCACTGCCCATCCAGATACATGAGTGGGCTAGGTGATCAGACTGGGACTGGGTTGACGCCAACTGTTGCTCTTTAGACACAGCATGATATAACCCTGAGTTGAACGGCATACTGTAAAAAACTTGTTTTTGATTGATATCCACCACCAAATCTTTAAAATTTAAGCTTACATTTACCTATCTATAGAAAGTAATCAATAAGCAGTATCAGCTCCTGTGTATAGCCCTTGGTATGTTTTATCTTCATATTGGTCTAAGTAGCATCCACACCTGGTCTGCAAGACCACTTTCCCACCTTTCCCTTGCCACCACAGCCTTTACGAGAGAACACTTCTGCCTATCTGCCTGTCCCACCTATCAAACTCTATCAGTCATAATTTCCTCAGGACTCTTTCATGTTTTGCTTCCCTCCTTCTTTGAATCAAGCTTTCCAGCAAAAATGTGTGGCTTCATTCTCTCTCTCTCCCCCCTCCCTCCCATATAAATGAGATATGCAAAAGCAAATAGAGATGACTTTGTCACAATTCTTGCAATAAGGTTGCAGAAAATGGAAGAGGAGGACAAATTATTGACTCACAATCTCTACCAGAATCAGGGTTTGTTGTTGTTGTTGTGTGTGTGTGTGTGTGTGTGTGTGTGTGTGTGTGTGTGTGTGTGTGTGTGTATGTATATATATATATATATATATATATATATATATATAATTCTCGGAAACTTTTATTCTGTTTCCTACCATAATAAGTAGCAAGGTGGCCCACCTTTCATCTTTTGCCACTAGAATGTATGATACTTTCGTAATATATGTTGCTTCATTGACCTAAAACAAGACCTTAAGTTAGATGTGATCCTGTTTACCCCCTGTTTAGCTCCAAGTCCCAGGGTAAGCCCCACCTCATATTCAGAAACGTCTGTATCCATTAAATGGTCAGTTTGTCAGGGTGCTACAAAAGCCTTCAAGGCACTTTCCAGTGCCTTGTCTTCCAGGCAAAATGCAGCATAACCTCCAGCTATATATGAACTCATTTCAAAACACACTTCACAACCATGCTATCTTAGTCATTTTCATCTTTATCATGTAGTGAGGCTTCAATGATTTTATCAATTACTATCCTCACATCTAGCTCAGATCATGTTAATTAAGAATTGTTCACTGAAGATGTACTGGAAGCTTATCAGGCTGAAGTTAAAATAACTGATGTAGCTAGAAGGCAAATTGCTGAAGTAAGCGCGGGAAATCCAGCTTTCTTGGCAGTTGCATGATTGACAATATTAAGAAGCACAAACTGAATGGATATATATTTTGAGGGTAATTGGTACCAGGACACATCTGCTACCAGCCCAATTACCAAGTAATTGTCTTACGGTCCTAATCACAGTGAAGCATCCCACCAAAACAACAGCAAATATTCAAGTGAAAAGTGCTGCAGGCTTTTGAAGGCCTGTTCATGAAAAGCTATGATATCTTCACTGAAACAACAATATTTTTAAATGACTGTTGTACAGTAGTCCCTGTCAAAACAGACCCCACCCCTCAGGCCTCTCATGAGAGACCACTTCACAAATTACCAAGTGCCATACTTCTGATATCAATCTACCTGTCATATGACTAGTTGTCATTTAAATCTTTCAGTGCCAAATTTTGGATTGAGTCAACAGCTTTTTACGCACACTAAACTGTTAACTTGGAATATTTTCTCTGGAACTATAAGCATGCTGGTACTTGAATGACAGGTCTTTTTACAAGAAATACAAATCTGAGTTCTTAATGATAATTCAGACTAGTTTGACTATAGCAGATCGACTTAAGATGTCATTCGCACTGAAAGAATTAATATATTCCTGGTCAGAGTAAGACGGAGTCAATAGCTTTCCTTGGTGTAAGTCGGGCACAATGCACCCAACCCAAGCCAAACAAAGCCACTGACCTAGGAAGTGCCAGCATGAATGGTCTTACATATAGATCTCAGCAAACATGTTTACTAGTGATGAGAAATTTAAGTAAAAACTCAGATAGCAATTTACATCTGGGTGCTTTTGGGCACTGTGAGCAGGAAAGGGTTAAGACCAGGTTCTTTGTTGAGGAGGGGTGATCTGTGCTGACTGAGACTACTGTTCCACCAAGCAACAGTGTGGACATATCTAGACTACCTCTTCCCCATTTCATCTCTATTTCTTGTCAGTACATGCACTTAGTTCAGTCACCTGACAGTAATATGCTTCAAAACTGCTCAGCTTTCTCACATCACATATAAAGACTAAGTTTGGTCCATTGGCGCAGTCTGCAACATGAAATCAGACATCCTCATGCAATTAGCATTATGAATAATAAAGCGCCTTGTTAATTTTTTAACAGTGGTGCCACAATGTGTACAGGTGGTGGTCACTTCCATGTTAAACTACCTTAATTGGCACCAGGTGTTTTCTTCCTGATTTGCTCCCTAAATTATCAACCACAGCACAAAGGGTTAAGCATAATCTATCATGCAAATTAATATTAATAACAGCTCCTGACCTTATCATCAGCATTATGCTAATTTCCACACTTTTCTCATTCTTTTCCCTTTCTCTTGTCTTTTATGTATGATAAATGGCCTCTTTAAACTTGACAAATAATAGACCCCCACCCTTTGCTTGAGGACAAACTAACTTTCTTTTAATCTATCATGGAAATTAAGAGCATGAAGTCTGTATCACAATGCTGATTTCAGTAATTTTGTCATGCCATGATCTGAAGACAGCTTATTATGTAAAAAGGAATACTTATCATAAGTGAATTCTCATTCATCTGGTCTATATTTACATGGTTAAGTTGTTCTCCCCATGATACACAGCAATATGCTGAGAGTAAAATTAATTTCCCTGTGACCGAGGTTTGACAGTATTATCAAAGTGTGTTGGAAAGATGCAATCATATATTTGCTACAGATTGTCATCACAACCAGGAGTACTGTTTGATGGATGATTAGAGTATGCTTGTTTAGAGCCCATATTTTGTGGTTTCAAAACTTGAGTTCTTATATTGATAAAAATAGCCAATTACGTTTTAATGCCATTTCACTTTGGTGCTGTAACAATTATAACAGTGTCTACTGCCATGGTGTATAAAAATGTGGGAAATAAACAACATAAGTCTATCAGGTTGTCAGATACACATTGACTTCAAGTGCTTCTCTTGGTCCACTGACACAGTTAATCTGGGAGGGCTCAATGCTGGGCAACTTCTGCTGATGCAAAAAGAAAATGTTCTCAGGAACATGAAACAGCAGTAGTTTACACATTTTTCTAATTATTAACATATACAAATACACTTTTTGTCATAAAATAGGACTTTGCAGTAAAGTGAAAAATTTATTGCTGGTCGACATAAATGCCAATAATATTTTACATGTCATTTACACAGCAGTTATGCGTTTCTCTGGTCAACCACCTGTTACTATTGATCAATGTGCCGGGCCGCCATTGGCATGCATGCTGCAGAACTTTTTTCTTCATGTTTTGGTCACCATGCACCACAATAGTAACTTTATCACTCAGGCAATAAATGTCTGTCAGTAAACTTTCCTACAGAATCAATGCAGTGAAAACTGTGGCCTTAAAATGCCTGGTTGTGACTCATGACTCACCTAGCCAATCACATACTGCTGGGTCATTTCATTTACATATTTACGATGTGCTACGAGCATTCTGTGCATTACTTTCTTGTCTTTTACTGATGTTTTCTGGGTACTTTGCAATGTAGTGTGCCAAAAACAGCATTAGGTTTGGAAGGACGGTCTACTGAGCACTCACTGTACTGAGAGAAAAGTTCAATTTGCTCAAGAAAAATAATCAACGTTGACCAAAACTGCTGCAGTCAAGTTTTGTCATGCTTCTCAAAAAACAAAAAACAAAAAAAAAAAGAAGCATGCTGGAAATGTTTTGGCATCAAAGTTAAGGGGACTGGCCTGTCTGTGATATTATAAGTACAACAGGTCAACTAATACATGTACTATGCTGACTTTTTGTTGGCAGTTCATAGCATCCAAAGACATCCAGGGTAACTTCTATAATGCTATCCTGCCTAACATGACTCAAACTCAACTCATGACCATTTACCTGCTTGATGTGACTTGAACTTAGCATGTGACCATTTACCTGGTTGGTACTGAGTGCAAACCTATAATGCATTCCTTGATACACAGTAGAGAAACACATTTGACCTGGTCATCTTACCAATGCAAAGACCTGCGGCCTGGTTGGACCTTCAAGGGAGTTTTATAAGGATTTGGGGGGCAGGGGGGGGGGGAGGCTTTTATCTCCTGGGAACTGAGATACGTATCTGTCAATTTCGATGAACAGAATGTAAAAGAATTCTTAGGCATAGGAAACATGGGCTTGTAAAGGACCCATTGATTTATTTGTGTCTTGTTGGGAACAAGGCACACTGGGCTGTAATTTGGGGGCACTGGGGAACATGGGATCCTTGCACCCCTGAAGTTGACCCCTCCATACATGTACAACTGGTTAAATACCTTCTGCACAATCGTGAAGTGTGGGAGGAATCACTGAAGCAACGCACTTTTACCATCAAAACACACAGACAGCACCCAGCATTTTTGTCTCTCTCACTTTTTTCATGCCACTCGGCAAAGGGAACCATTCCTGTTATGGAAACCTGTGGGCGTGCAATACAAAGAGAGTTATTTCAAACTGTGGCTTTTGATGGCTGCAAGTTTTGGCACATGAAGTGGTCCCTGAATAGGCTTTTTTTACCATATTTGTCTTCACTTTTGATTTAGGTGCCATGGGTAAAGTCAAGCAAACATGTTGAACAATATGCATGGAAGTATTCCCTACTACTGCCTTTTACTGCCAATTACAGTGAAACCCTGTTATAACACCATCCCTTCCCTGTAAAATGTGTCAGACATCTAAATATGTCAGATAAATGAGTGGAATGGCAAAGGCATTTGACTCTAAGTCTGTCAATCCTTCTGTCATTTAAATAATTATGTCAGACACCCCACCCCAGTGTTGTTGTAATGATGTTTCACTGTACCACAGTATAGTTTGCCAGGCCTCTGTCAAAGGCCATCTGCTAATATCAGTCACACAGTCTTTGATGAAGTGAAGCAGGCCTGGACCATACCATGCTCAACAATAAACTCTCTAATAACCTCAGCAACATTCCATGTATTATTGATTATAGTTGTCCAGTAAGTTAGTGAAAAGTGAAGTGCAGTTTTTTTCACAAAAAAAAAACAAAAACAAAAAACAAACAAACAAAACAAAAACAAAAAAAAAGTGAAAAAACCTACAACATATTCATTTTAATAAGCACACACTCCCTAATAAGCGCAACCCCCTTTTTTGCAAAGAAAGGACCTCCAAAATATCCCATAGTTTTCAAGCAAGTGGTACAATCTTTTATTACATCTAGAATCTACATTTTTTTCAGCTTTTGTGGATGAAATTTTTTTTCAGCGCACTGTGCGCTTATTAAGATGAGTACGGTAGTCTATATTCATAAAGTTTCATGCTGATTCTTGCAAACTCCACAATTTGTACCATTCCATTTGTGGAGTTATGGAAGCATGCAGCCTTATCGTTCAGCAAGAAACCGATCTTCAAGAAATATTAACAATTTCCTTCTGAATACATGAAACCCACATACTCAACATATATTTAAGCATTCAGTGAGCCAGCCTTGAAGTCTTGATTTTGATCAGTTTTATTAACCTTATCCCTCTTTGAACGGCCGGTACCAGCCACTGGTCAAACGCTGTCTGCTTCAATGTCTTGGGACTAATTTCAAATAACGAAAAATAATTTGTAAGGAATTCATAGATGAGACCTATGAAGATAATATGCCCCAGGTCAACAGCTTCCTTTGAAACACAAGGACAGCTGTTGATTCATTCTTAATTCAAGGGAAAAGAATCTCGCTCTCTCTCTCTCTCTCTCTCTCTCTCTCTCTCTCTCTCTCTCTCTCTCTCTCTCTCTCTCTCTCTCTCTCTCTCTCTCTCTCTCTCTCTCTCTCTCTCTCTCTCTCTCTCTCTCTCTCTCTCTCTCTCTCTCTCTCTCTCTCTCTCTCTCTCTCTCTCTCTCTCTCTATATCTATGATTAACCCTTTTGACCAGACACCCATTTGGCAAGACAGTTAAACCAGAACATTAATTGCCCCCACTCAATATGCCCTGGGCAATGTTCTCTTTGCCTGAAAAGCACATAACCCCCAGTCACTCCAGTAAGTATATATAATCATCTCACAACAGAATGTTGCTTCCAGTTACGGGGAAATATGTATCAGCATATATCTGTAGGCCTGCAGGGCAGTATCCATGGATTTACTGAAAACTAAAATGGCTTTCACAACAAAATGACCCAAAGTAAGTTTTGGTACCCTTCCCTGGGTATGTTCCAACTTGCATCACCCTTGAAATAGCTTTCCCTGGGTATGTTCCAACTTGTATCACCCTTGAAATAGTCAAGTCCCTCTCCTTCTGAACTTGTTATGAGAATCAACACATAAGGCAGAGTTCAGTGTGTTTTGGGACACACAGTTTGCTGGTGCTAGATATGAGAATGGTGGTAACCAGTGAACGAGCCAGGGTCCTTTTCCTTTGACCCAAACACAGACTATGTATCTGGCAAAGTTCCCTACACCAGGGTTCATACTGGTAAAATCAAACTTGGATTGGGCTAATCTTTAGTCTCCACCTCACCAATGGAGTTTTATTGATCAAGCTAACAAATAGTGATTATAAAGCAAAGCAAGTGAATTCTTGGGTGCAATGAGGCAGATCATCTTAAAGCCAAGAGGATCAGCAAGCTGCTCAACAAACCTTCAATCCCTTCTGACAATAAAGTTAGTCTTCAAATGTGAATAAATCAGTATACAACACCACCCTGCATCAAAATTGTTGTCCACAAATACAGTATGAAAACAAAACAGTCTATTAATGTGTACAAATCTGTCCACAAGCCAGTCACTTGAAAAGACAGTATTCAAGTGTGTATGAACTAGGATTTGTTGTCGGGAACTGATCGCAGCATCTGGAGATGATCAGGCACTTTAGCCCTCTGCTACATAGCCCCGGCCAAGATTTTTGGTACATTCCGCCATTGACATGCTCCACATCTATACATAGCAACTTGTCTGCCTATTTTAAGGACCAAGGCTCCTCCCTCCGGTTGCTAATTTTTGCAACCACAGGACCACAGCCAAGTCATATGCATTTAAATTGCTAAAGCCATACTAGAATTACTCTGTACACTTTCTGACATAATGGGTGGAAATGAACTGGTGAGGTTTATGTACACCCACTCATAGGCCTGGGATGCAGTCTTGTTGGCCCAAAACCACTTCAACCTATTTCATATCAAAATACAGCAAGTCTCATACTGTTTTTGTGGAGGCATGATACATGCATATGCCAAATTCTTACTTCATCCTTTCATATATGGCAAGTGTCTACCTCTCATACATCATGAGACTTGTAATTTGTCACTGTTGTTGCTTCCCTTCTTTTCAAGCACATTTAACCCTTTTCAAGCAGATTGAACCTCTCTTTCAACCACTGACTAGACGGGCCTGTAACTTGTGAGGAAACCAGAGTGTCTGAATTACTTCCAAACATCATACAAGAATGCACTGATTCAACCTAACCCTTGGAATTTCGCCTACAAAATCTACACATGGGATCTACAGTCTGCTTGGCAAGTCACTACATCTTCTACTCCACTTTTTATTGTACCCCACTTGACAGATTTCTTGCCTGCACAAGAGACCTGACATTTCACTTCTTTCGTGTTACAGGCTAACACAGTAAGCAAAACTTTCAACAGCTTGAAGGCTCCATAACATGTTTATTTGGAGCACCACAATGTATGCAAATCAAAACTTCCCTGTCTCTTTATCATGGTCATAAAATTCCAGACTCTTCCAGGAACCCACAAGGAACAAACAGTTCAACAATAATTTGCATTTTGTCTCACATGCTTATTGCAATGCATTTACATCTCCTAAAAATTTCATAATTAACTGTTTCATTTTTTATCAACAAATTGCACTGGGATGCCCAATTTATGTCGTGAGATACATGGAAAGGGTTAAGATGACGAGGAGTCTGCCTGCAGTTTTATCCTGTGGAATGCCTGACAAAAGACAGAAGGCTGGCCCTGCTTGAGATACTGGCTGCTGCAGCAGGTTGGCACTTCATGTACAGTGTTCCCCCTACTGTAAGGCCCCTCTTACCGGAGATCACCCCATCTTAAAGACTGTTATACTTGTGCAGAAAGGGTAGCATTTCCATTCCCTCTACACATGCCACCCCTCTTATAAAGACCAATTCTGTACTGTAATTGGGCTGGCCTTATAAGAGGGGGGGCCACTGTATTGAAAATTATACAATTGTACAGAATCTCTGTTGGGGTTTTCAAACTTGGACCAAGGAAGAAGCTTCAAATGAACCTTTCCAGTGCTCACTCATATAAACTGAGGCAGCTGTGCCAAAAGAATACACAGGAATACTGTTGACCTCCACTATTTTTCCCTTTGCAACAACTGACATATTGTTACTTGACCACTGGTGTTTTTACCAGAAATTTCAATCTAAAATCAGTATAATTCATGTAAGCATGAGTATTGCCTTGATAGCAAAGGGTTATCAGAGGCAAGGTTAGAGTGCTAATGCAAGTTTCCTGCCACGTGTCTGGTTCCTGATATCGAAGTGCATCTCCACAGATGGTCACCGCCTCAGACACAATGGGACAAGAGTTGTTCCTGTGAACTCAAATCAGCCTTTTTAAAAAACTATCCTGCTTAAATCACCCCCAAAGCACCCAGATGTTAATTGCTATCTGTTCTACCTTTTTCAATTAATTTCATATCCAAAGAAAACATTTTTGCTAAGAACTGTAAATAAGACCCATCATAAATGCATGCCCCAGGTCCATAGCTTTTCTTGGCATGGGTTGTAAGGTGTCCTGTCAGGCTTATTCTGACCATGGCAGGGTTAACTCTTTCAGTAACAAATTTTGGGATCAGTCAACCGCTTTTCTCGGCTTGCATTCGGTTCATTTTGCCCACTGTGCCTCAAGAAAAGCTGTTGACCTGGGATGTCCTCTTTGCAACCTAAGGCATACTGGTCTTGAATCAAAGGTCTTTTTACGAGGAATACGAGTCTGGGATCCAGATGATAATTCAGAATAGTTTGACTTAAGCAGATCCACTTCAGTCGTGACTGGATCTGAAACAGTGAAAGAGTTAAATCTGTGTTGTGTGACTGAAAACCTGTCTGACTGTAGTTTCTGGATTTTGCGTGGGTTGTAGCAGTGCAAAATTCCAGTTGTGTCAAGTGAGATTAAGATTTTAAATTTTTGATGAAGCACCCTTGTCCCTTCTTTAAGTTCAGCTGTATACAGAATGTAGCCACAGTGACAAATTGATTTGTCAATTGTATTGCCATGGCAAATTGCTACCAATAACAACTCGCCCTCTGAATACCTGAGCCCAATATACTTCAATACACAACAGTGGGCCTTTTGACTTTTATTTATTTTATCACCTTTGCAGGTTGTTTGGAACAACCAATCACACAGTGAAATACTCAAGGCCCATGCCAACATGATTATCAAGATTGACAGAACCCTAGGTTTCCCATGCTAAAATAGAGCCTGGCAGTGTTTTCACTCAATGTGACTTGTGTACAAAGTCAACAGCAACCAGGAGTATGCAGAAACCATGGCTTTGTTCTCCTCTATAAAATGCTGGGAAATATGTTCATATGCTCATGCTGGACAGTGGTGACTAAATGACAAAGTAAACATTAATGATCATGACTTGGTCCTACTTCCACCTGCCTTAACACACCACCACCTCTAAACTGCCCAGCGTCAATGCTGCAAGACTTTAACACATACTTTCGAACTACAGTCAAACCTCTTTATGTTCATCTTTAAAACAAAAGTAATCACATTCCAATCATAAATAGTCGTGTCCTATCCAATTGTGAAACTGTGCCTCTGAAATCCAACAGTGTCCTAGTGTGACCTTACTTAATCTGGTATCCTAATTGTAATAAACGGGACAATTTTGGAGTTATTTATTCTTTATTCCAATGATTAAACAGAAAATACCCCTTTACACGTTATTATTCTGCAATGCTGATGATTAAATTTCCTCTCATGTGATGTTGATTAATAAATTCTGTGCATGAATAATTCCACAAATGTTTATAGTTTGTTCAACGCAGACATCAGTCCTATAAATGACAAACAATTTTTTGACATGTATTTTCCAACCATGACATATAAAGCAGTTAAAACGAAATGTACGTAACAAGGCTGCTCAAACTGGCACGTTCCATGTGTAAACAACTGGACTCACACGGAGTTATATTCTTGTTGGCAATACCATATTCATTCTATTATTACCCCCCCCCCATTCTCTGCTCTCTAATTTTTTTGTAACATGTCACAACTATGGATTCTACAAACTAGTTTACCTGTTTTTACACACATTTTCCAATTAATATCATGGACATTAAGCTTAAACTTTGCACTAGTACAATACGCTACATATAATATATATATAGATATGTATTTTTTTAAATTGTGCCCTGGGCAGTAATTAGGAGAAATATGGTATATGTACATGTGTATACTGGGACTTCCTTCTCGGGTTAACCACAACTGTGTACATTTACAAGTTCCTTTTCCTGATAATTTAATCATGTGGAATGTACTCAACAATTTCCTGTAGTTATTAAGGTTTAAGCCAAATAACCTCTATTTTCCCAAAATATTTCTGCTTTTCCGTGGAAAACAGATGTACACTGTCCATACATCATGGCAACACATGTTGCTTCAGAATACTCTGTACTAGACCAGTATAATTCTACAGGTCACACTTGCTTACTTCCACATGTACGTATATCCATTTTTTTTTATTTACCTTGTAATACAACCATTATTTGAAAACTTGTGCAAGCAATAATTATGGTGACAGCCTCCTTTCTTTCTCTTCTTTTTTTTCCAAACAAGCAGGCTGACTCCAGCAAACATGAAGATTACTATTCCAGGAAATATTTTATTTACATTTACATTATAATTTGTAGATCCAGAAAAATAAAATGTATTGTCAACATGTCAACATTTACATAAAAAAACAAGAAAGAGTAGATGTACTAACAGTGAGCCTGCATATGACATCAATGACACGTAGCAGGAAAACAAAGAAATGACAGCTTGTCTCACAAAGGTCATGACTGTGGCCTGAATGATCTAGCTGCTGCAACAGACAACATACATGTAGCTCTACACCTCTACACGGAACAATTCACGTGAGTTACACAGTCACTATCCAATGTGCCCCACACCCTGAATGTTCTGTACACATTGGAGGCATATTTATTGAGTGTTCACAAATGCCACCTAATCCCCTCCCCACCATTAGTAGTATGTTACAACAATCTGATGGATCTGAATTCTCTTTCTCTCCCCACAATCTATGTTATGACCATGAATGCACACAGAATCTCACAATGTAAGCACCTTTATTGATCTGACCACCCATCAAATCAAAATAAGCCACATAATGAGGTGAGTGGTCTGAAGATGGAGAACTAGTTGCTACTGAAGGCACTGTCCTTCCAAAGGTAAACTTACAGTTCTGGGTGCACTTACTTTAAAGAAAAAAATAATAATAATATATGGAGTTTGCATGGTGTCCTGAGAATTGAAGCAAACTGTATTCCTAGACTACTCTTTAGCTCTGTGTTTGTCACTTCAAGGACTCACAACCTGGAGATAATAATTAGTGTTTTGGTTCCATCATAAGCGATTGATACAATGTTACAACAGATGAAATATCGCTAGCCATTCAATCAGATTCAGCTCAGTGACCAAAGAACTTGCTGCAAATTTGTTACACTATCGAAGTCCATTTGCCTGCAAAGCAGACTAAGTTTCATGTTACTAAACTTGGAGTAGACAAAATATGCAGCTTGGGTCTGCTTTCATGGTAAGAAGTCCATTTGTATTTTTCAAAGGCTCCTGTGGTTTTATCACCATATCTGTACACTAGTCACGAAAATGCTTCAAAATTCAATCTCAAAGACTTTCTGCTCAAGCTCTCGACAGCAAATGAATACAAATTGTAAATATTTTACTTTAGATACATTTTTCATCAGTGCTCCTGATCTAAAATATGAAATTGACTGACACCTGCAATTTGTGTGTTTATAAATCATGGGGGGGGTTGGGGGGGGGGAGAGAGAGAGAGAGAGAGAGAGAGAGAGAGAGAGAGAGAGAGAGAGTATATTCCAAATGCCTCTACATGCCAGTTTGCCAAGTCTGCATCTGGCATGTTCAGACAGGTCTTACCATACATGAACAAATGCCGAATCAGTGTACAGTAAAAAGGAAGTGTGAAGGATATCACAACACTTGTATGTTTGTTGTTCTTGTGACCTTGTACACATATCAAGGTCATCCAAAATGACACATGTATCAAACTGCCAAGGAATATTTTACAGTAGATATTGGGCAATCTGGTTTTGAAATAAATATGTTAACATCACAACATGGTGTAGTATCAATACTTGATCCCCACCGATTCTTGAAACATTCAAAGAAAAGCCTTAAAATGACATGTATATTCATTGTTCCTGTGATACATAAAATAGGACAAAGTAACTCAAAATAATACATGATAAAAAAAAACAACTTTATTCTGCCATCTTAAAACATCAAGTTCAAATTTTAGAATATTGATTCCTTCATTGAAAGTCAAATTTGACTAATGAGGTCTCTTCATGAATATTCAATACTCACAATTTTACTACAATCATTATCAAAATATCATCCAATGCATGAATAGATTTGTCTCAATATGCTATTAAATCTTGGGAAACCTAATCCTGATAGGCTGACTTGATGTCACTCAACCTATCAGGTTCAACTCTGACAAGCAATGTACATAAAGGTGCAAGATTTATTTCTCCTGGGTTTTAACAATCATAAAAAGCCACAAGTATTTTGCAGTCAAGGGGAAAAGGAAGATAATTGTAGGGGTGTGGACACTATTGATGTGGGATTGCCAGTTGGTAACTATGATAAGGAACAGTTGAACATTACTATCCTCTGGGCAGGGGTTAATATGATAGCGGTTCACTGTGTCTTCAGACTTAATTTGACAGAGGTGACTGTCTCCCCTCCACACCTCTCTCCCATTTTGGTGATAATGTCACCCAAAACCCCCTTGGGTGAAAAGATCCTACTTCTGAGGAGATGTTTTCTCAGCACCCTAATTCACAAAGCTCAGCCCAACATAACACCCACCATTTTATCTTGATAAAAGGTCAGCTTAAGATAGTTTTGTCATCACTCACCATTAACCCTTTGCACCTAAAAATGTCTGTATTGCTATTGAAAGATTGCAGGTCATTTATCATATCCCAACAAAGCTTTCTCATGTTTATGAAAGGGAAACTGATCTCCTAGCAACAAGTACATGAATGGCCTGATGACCTGGTCTTGACCTACAGTTCTTGACGTCACCTAATGTGTCCACTATCATTCTATGGTGCTCATGATGGAACTGGTACAGGTGATCCATCATGTATGTGAGCTACTTTTCATTTCCATGAAAAATTAGCATATTTAGCAAGTCTCCTGGATCTTTTCCTGCTTTATGAATGATCTCCAAATATTTTATTTTTTAACACTATAGGGTGAAGTGTTTTCACATAATCATAGTGAGCATCCCTGACAGACCTTCCAGTGAACAGTCATAGTGAGCATGCTCCAAATGCTCCACAGGTGAGGTGGTGTGTGACATCCGGCCTATCACTGATGCTGCCAAGGATTGGGCAATAACTTACTAAAAAGTAACAAAAATCACAAAAAAAAGTGTTTTTGGTGCTTTTTTTTAAATTTTAGTTTTGTTTTTTTATACAGACAACAAAAGAGGCTCTTGCTGAACTCAGACCAGCCCTGCTGATGCTCACATGGTCAGATTCTTTGGATCCTACTTTAGTTTTGAACAGACGTTCCATCATCAAGTTGACTGCAACTGTTTTCATGCCACAGATCCCATGTTTTATGTGCTACAGTGGTGTACAGGACATGACCAGCATGCAAAGGTTGACAGAGCCAGACAGCTGCTAAACACGACATACATAAATTATACAAGTAGATATGCATGTACTGTCACCTCCCTTATGCGTATATTATTGCAACTCACACCAGGCCAAAAATATTCCACTCCCACAGCCTCAACCACAAAGCCTCTTAACTACTGTATATGTCCGAAGAATCATGTCCACCTCAAACTTGCTTGTTTGTGCATTAGGGTGGGTTTGTAATCATTATTAATACATCAAATGTGATGTGATCCAAATAAATGTAAGCACAGTGCATACAGTGACCACCCACCACCCACCCACCCCCGCATAGAGACACTGCCCCTTTGAAAAGCAAATCAATCTATTAAGATGGATGGTAGATAATTAAAAGCAAGAAGAAACAAAGAAGGTAGGACTTCACATAGTAATTTTTTAAGAGCAAGCAGCCACTCATGACAGCAGTCTCTGTTCTTAGGGACTGCTGCAGTGTGTGATTCAGCAGTAAACCATGCAAGTTTCATATTGTAAAAGCATAGTGTTCCTCCATGCCAACCAGGGAGCCCTGGAAGAGGAATGCTTTGGTCAGGCCACCTTAGGGAACACTCTGTAGAAGTGTCCACTGAAGATCAAAACTCTCGATGATAACCAGGAAGCAGGACATTTATTTATCATTATTTAATTTTTTTATTTTATTATTTTTTTTTTTTTTTTCTTTTTTTTGACAGCATAGAGCTGAATGATATAGCTCAGTATGTGCACTTGCAAGTTAGTAGCCTTGCTTTCCAGGTGTCCATTTCCCCTCATGGCCACATAAGCTCTGTCAAAACCCTATCTTGTCTGCTGTTACCAAGGAGATTTAAATATACATGTTTTAATACAAACTGTATTAGCTGGAAATTGTTGCAATGCCACAAAGAAACTTGGTCAACACAATATGCTGAACTTCCATTTTTCTTACATTTTCTGCATTTAACAGTCAAGGACAGAGCATAAAAAACTGAACCTAGTAATCATCTCGATGTTGCCAGGGCCCACATGTATTCCAGGTCACCACCACAGAACCAGCCCATCCACTTGAGCTCCTATCGAGTTACATAATATGACATCATCGGGGTTCATAACCCCTTGAACCTATATAACTGTATCTATAGTCAGTGGTAACAATATAGCCCACTGTGTTATCACAAAGATTCTCTCTATGCACCATGTACTACCAAGACTGATTATAAGCTACTGCAGTATTGACATTAATTCAATCAACGACTCATTTTACTCTCGTCAACTACTTCAGTAACAATGTATCAAATTAAACTTGCTGGTGACCAACAATCTGTGTCTTAAGCATTTACTAGCAACTGCACAACAAATGTATCTGCCACTGCTGAAAACCATGACCATACATGTCAATTGCATAAATGATCAGTAAAACTCTCTTTCACAGAAATTAATACGCATGTCACAAAACACAGGCCTACACTCACGACACTTTGTATCATTGATCTCTATACACAGCACTCCTTTTTTCAGAAATTATAAATAGGAAAGTTTGCCCTGTGATGAACACCCTCCCTATCTGTTTTCATAGATATTATCAATGATCATGCATGAACCTCTCAAAATAGAACATGTTTTAATAGACGTTGTCAACAATCATGAACGAACCTCTAAAAATAGAACATGTTTTAATAGATATTGTCAACAATCATGAACAAACTTCTCAAAATAGAACATAATGCACCATGGTGGTTGAAAATGGACATCCATGATTCCATTTGAACAAGGCTTTTTCCTTTTTCCTCACTTGCATGAATCTGATACATATATAGGCGGTGTTGGACAATTTTATCAGAGTAGCAAACAAACCGTCATGATAAAAGTTCTCTTTCATGCCGTGATGGTAAAAATATTTAACATATACATGTATGCTAGTTCATGGCATCTGTTTCCAATCACCAGAACTGAACCATACCTCAGCCTAAAAATGTCTATATACCAATATACACACATACATTTTGCATCTCAAATGTACAAGAACACTCAGAATATGACACCAATGTGTGTGTGTGGGGGGGGGGGGTAAGGTGCAGCAGTAAGGGTTAACTGTGCACTGAACTGCTGCGGTGTTAATTCAGTGTTCAAAGGTCACCAGAATGACCAGTTCACAGTATCCGCCTCCCATGCTGCTGTGCTGGTTGGGGACAGTCTCCATTCTATTTCTGCCCAGTTCCAAGTTCATTTCTACCCCCAGTGTCCCCTCATCAAACTGAAATGATTAACAGCAAATATAGCCTAGATCCCTTCTGGTCCATTCATCAAGCAAGCGCAGTACCACATGTACAATATCACTGTCAGGTTACAAGTGATATTGTTGGAAGCATGCAAGATGAAAAGAAAGGTGCAGCACCACTATATTACAGCTTGCTGCCAATCTCTTTAAGCTGGTGATAGTATGCCAGAGAGTGAATTTGGATCTTGGAATTGTTGGATATAGAGATCACTAAACATCAACATGGAGCTGGCCTTTCATAATGACGTTGCTGAAAGCCTTCTCTTTCTTATTCCACCCTGCACATGCCACATGTTATGTAAGTGACCTCTGTGCTTTTAACATGAGGTGTACGCAAACCACAACTCCATGGGGCTTGGCTGGGGGTAGAACTGTTGTCCCAACTTCCTTGAAAACCCTCAGCATCAGAGCATGGTCTCATCGATGGGGAGGATCATAATTGGAGGTATTCTGACACAGCTATGGTGATGGCAAAGAAAGCAATACATGTACTTCTGTTTCCAGTTACTGAAGCTACCTGCCAAAAACATTCAGCCGCACTGTATGTCCAATGGAGTTTGAAAAGTGCAAATTTAATGAAGTTTGAAAAGTGCAAAATTTAAAATTATCTTGTTTTAAACGTTAACATATGATAAATCAGACAATAAACAGTAGAAACCAGTGAAAATTACAGTAAAAATCCAAAGCAACAGCCAAAAAATGGACTTACCAACACACCTTGAATATTTAAGGCATGTAACAAGAAATATAGGTATTTTGGGGGGTATGCAAGACTTCAACATACCATGTTCTGCCATTCCACACAAAAGACGACTGACGTAATAAAAAAAGATGCATGTTCATTTGACAAGATAAAGACTGTACACATTTCAGTAATTGGTCTTATAAACATTTTAGCTGTCCACCCCACACCCCTTAATTTCAATTTAACCCAAACATATAACATGACACATATACATTTAGCCTAAAAGTTTTTCTTTTTGTGTCAGTGGTAAGCAATTTTGTAGAGTGGACAGGGTGCATAAAAAAATTCATGATGGAAAATGTATTGATCTCACAAGGCATCCCATATGCCATCATTGCTATGATTGGACAGGGTGAGTCTCATTTTGCCAGGCAATAGCATTTGTATTTTCATTTCAGTTGGATCATTATAATGAACTGCCTCCAAAGCAAACCTTGTTTCACACTAGGTTTATCTCTACAATGCTTGCAATGCAATAAACAAACCAGGCAGTTCTGGTCTGCTTTGGAGGCAATAGAATGATATTTTATCAATTTTCCCAGTTTGAATATCACGTTTGTTTCAAATTTCTACCTTATTAAATTATCAATAGACTAACTTTGATGAATGCTGTGCCTGTCTTATCTGTATGTTTAATATTCACCCTCCCCCCCCCCAACACCTTTCCACCAGACTAAGAAAAGACCAGTAAATGGGTCTCATGAACAACCATGACCAATGGCCTCAGTTTACACTGCTGACAAAGCATGACCACACCAACTGCCGTCCATGACACCCCTGTGGTGCCCAACCACAAGATCCTCAACAGCCTACTCAACCCACAACTGGAAAGTATGCCCTGTTTCCTCATTTGACAAAAACAATAGGACTACAACGACTGTAGCCTAGACAGCCTTTCATTATTGCTGAACAGACAACATGGTGTGTCAATGCTAGCCCTGGCCACAATTGGTCTGATAGAACACTAGATTTCATCTGAGCTCTTTTGCAATAAACAGCAAGAACTCCTTCTAGAGGCTGGTTCATTTCTTTATTCCATCGACTGAAAATAGAGTACTTATCTTCATGAGCCAGACTGCAGAGACACAAATGACTTATCTTGATCTTGAAAGAAGGTTACAGCTACAAATTCTCCTTTGAGTATCAAAACAGAATTAGCTTCATTTACACTCATTAAAAAAAAAGTCCTTTTTATCAAACATTATCTAACTTTGACTAGTGATTATTCCTATCAAATTCATTATCCTGCTTACAGAAGTGATATCTCTGATCTATGCCCTTGAGATGCAACCTCTCTGGACTTGCAATGAATGCCCCAAAGCGCGCTACTGGCAAGAAAACCATCCAAGGAGTGCCTATAAATGCAACTAGTCTCCACGGTGTCTATAACTTCATGATCTCACATGACATGTGCATCTATAAAATATTCAGTGTATCTGTTTAGCAAATGTTCCTAGTCTTCTAGACAGGCTATCAAGAGTTGTGCAGAAGTTTTGTTTTGCACATACACAAGTACACTTTTTCTCTTAAGAGCCAAATTTTGGACTCAGTCAACATCTTTTCTTGGCATACATTGGGCACAATGCATGCCAGAAGCCGTTGACCTGGGATATTTTCTCTGGTACCAGAGGTTTGCTGGTATTTGAACGAAAGGTCTTTTTACCAGGAATACGAATCAGAGATTTTAATGATAATTCACACTAGTCTGACTTCAGATCAACTTTAGAAGTGATTGGCACTGAAACAGTTAAAATCTACCCCTCTATGGGCATAACAAAACATTTTGTAGGCACAGGAACTATGGCTTATATGCCTATACAGGTGTACACAGTGTAGCAGTCTCCTCAGAAATAATTTCATTTTTCTTATATGCCCCCCCCCCCCAAAAAAGATGTTAGTTATTCATAGGAAACTAGTATATAGACAAATACATAAATGTGTATTGTATAGCAGCCTCCTCCTGAGAAATCATTTCATTTTCCTCGTATCAAAAGTATACCAGCCTGTGTGTACCTTGAGCACATGCTATGGACAGTGCAATTCTGAGGAGACTCCTCCCTGGGAACTGATCTGAACATTCATATCCAGCCATCCACAAAGATTCTTATATCTGCACAAATTGGGGAGCAACTCCCTTTTAGCATGCTTCTTAGGGGGCCTGAACCGAATGTATTCTTCTACTTCCATAGTCCATGTCTGTGGTAAGTCACCAGTACACAATATTAACCATGGACAGGCATTAAATGATTGAGAAACTAAATAATGACAATGATACCTGAAGTACAAAAACGCTCAATAGAAACCACTGGGAGAGCTCTGTAAATCATTGGCCTTCGCTACAGTTCACTGATCAGGATTTACAATAAAATATGACATGGGCTTTTACTGATCTGAATGAACATCACATGAGTCTTGTTGAGAATGTACCGTTCAGGCTCCATGCATTTTCACTCCACCAGAAACATGCCTGTGCTTGCTTAGTCTGCTTGGGAGGCACCTAAAACTAACCTGCTCTGGGGAGATCTTCTCAATGCTCTAAGCCTATGTACAATCCTTTATAAACATGTATTTCTGGTTCCAAGTATTTTTCATTCCCATTTGTACACTTGCATCTGAAGCAGACCCTAGTTCAGTGTTGTAAGTGCAATAGAGATAACACAGAGTATGTTGGCCTAGGAGGCAATTTGTACACAGACAATACCTAAAAAATTTTTGTGCAATAGTTCTTGCCTGCTACATAGGCTAATCTCGGGGTTTTCTCCATACTATTTCAGTGTAGTATATACCCAAAATACATATTTAACTGCATTATAATGCACTATACACATTATAAACCATTGTGGGCTCGTCAGGAAGACTACAATAAATGTGAGGAACTCATTGGCCACATTACTAAAATATACACTCTCTGAATCATGCTAGGTAGGCCTAAACATTTATGAACAACCTTTCAACCTTTGTCAATGTGAGTCATTCCTGTATCACTGCTCATATTTTACAACACATGCTCAAAAATTATTAGTCTGTCTAGTTACTGATGATGTGATGTATTTAACATGCATCCCTGGCCTTTCAAATATGTGGGCACTTAGCTAAGTGTCCACAACAAATTTTCCAATCAAATGTTTTCATTCTGAGTACATAGCTGATGAAGTTCCATGTAAAATACAAAAGCCAAAGTCCTCAGTCTGCTCAGGAGGTTACTTGAATAAGTTTAACAATCTAATTCAGGAAGTGCAAAATTTAGGTTACATATGCGAAAGTGCTAAATTGGTGGTCAAATGCTTCCAAGGTTTTTTCGAGTTCATAGATGCATACAATTTTATGATCAAATCATAACAGGAAATTGGTTGACTGACTCGAAGACTGTGCTTATCAGATAGCAAAATTCTGAGTCTGATTACCTTGTAAGGTCATGGGCAAAACAGATCCCACTCCACACATTCTTCACTCTACTATGTTTAACCAAATGTTGCACACAAAGTGTCCCAAGGAAAGCTGTTGACTAAGACTACTTTTTGCTTTAGACTATGCTTGCTGGTATTCAATTTTTTTTTTTTTTTTGCATCAGGAATAGGAATCTTTTAACCATTATATGTTTAATGGTAATGAAAAAACGACTTTGGCAGTGATTAGCGCTTTAAGGGTTATCATGGAGCCCAGTCAGCCCAGGTGACAGTACCGAAACTGGATGGTCACACTGCAAAGATATGATATGTTGCCAGATCATTCAGCTGAATACACAACTCAATACACACAATTCCTGCAGCTAGAGCTGCGTTTTTCCCATTGGATGGTATGTTCAAGTAATCTTGAATTAACTGATTACTTTTTAGGCTAATGTCAAAATTTTCAGAATCATTTATACTACACGCCTAGATCTGCCATGAAGAAAGATTACTACAACATGCATTGATGTTTTATGTCACCAGGTTGCAAGTTTCAATGGAAAGCACTAGGAATACAGGAACCTTCTATTTTTGCACTGTTCCTATTTCAAAAGTACCAGATTGCATTATTCATCAGCCATATGTGAATGTAGAGGTAGTCCATCTAAAGGTACACAGGAGATAAAAATGTTACACACTAAAACACTGCATATTTATGAATATTCAAAACGTCATGCTTTGTGATGTTAAGTATTGCTGATATGCGTGTATAGCATACCCTGTTTTTACTTTCTATTCTGGGAAAGTCACTCCATGGGAACACCACCTTTGAAAAACTGATAAAAGCTCCCTTTGCACTCTATGCACAGGAAGGGATCTGACCAGTCAGGATGTTAAAAGCAATTGATCCACTGCACTGTGGGATCAATCAAATCTTAACTGGTGTACATTTTTATCTAAATAGCTATCTGCATAGCTCAAGCTATGTTCATCAGATAAGGACCAAATTTCAAAGACACCTATCACTGTATAGTGTTCACACATTCTAAATATGGGAGAAACATTGGAGTAATATAACAAAGATAATTAAGTCTTATCATTTAGAGTCAATAATTTGAAATGGCCATATCAAATCAATGGAATATCACGTTTACCATTTGTGTATTTCAAGGTAATTAAGATCTCTCAGCCATAATTAACCACTGAAAAAAAGATGCAATTAGGAAGGCTGTTTTAAGATATCACAAAAACTCCTTTCATCTCAAACTTAACAGGAAACCAAATTAGTTATTCCTGTTCACAGTAATGTGAAGTCGACTTAAACTACATTACCTTGCCCTTTTGAAAAAAAAACAAAAACAAAACAAAAGATGCTGAACTCAAACTAGGTGCCAGCGAGCCTAGCACTTTGTATTCTATATTGGGAAGAACTGTTAAACTTGACATGAACGTCACATTTTTATTTTTTGGATCATTTTAAGGTACTGCGTGGTCAGTGGACTCTCACACAATCTCTTCAATTTTACCACATCATAGAATCATGTCAAAAAGTACCCAATCATGGTAACCCTAAGATGCAGTTAGGCAGGCCACCACAAACATACATTACATGTTTCACACTGTTAAATAGCTAAAACATGGAAAACATAATTGTACCTTACCAACCAGTGCAACTGACTTAAATAAAGGAGAGAATCAGAAAGATGAATGTGAACCTTGGCCATGCGACTTGATGTGGATAAGTAAAAAGCAAGATGTAAATGGCTCGAATGTATAAATCTTTTCTCCCTTACTTGCTGTGGCTAAAAATTTTAAGAATGAAATGCTGGCATAATGTCAGAGAACGATATTTATATTATTCAAGCTTGTTTAAGGGACTGCTTTTTTTCTTATTTTGCACAGGCACTGAAGCTGTTTCCGTAAATTATGTGCCCAACTGTCAAAGCAAGACTGCAGGGAAAATGTAGTTTTTAGTTCCCTACTTGGGGTTGTCAACGGTCAACGCATCTGCAGATTGTTTGCTTATATATATATATATGATTAAAACAGTTTTGCCTTGCATTCACCTTAATGGAATCAATACATATGCAGAGAGACCTTCCATTCATTGACTGCTCACACATGGGGATAACACAGAGAACAGTTTGATGGTGACAGAAAACAACTTGCGACAATATTACTATCATGACGGTTCAATCAAAGCAAAATTTCACCAAGCCAGCTGTCCAAGCTAGCAAGGTATGAGTCACTTTGTGTTCTGTCTTTTTCATTAGCAGTTAGATGTTTCATCCACATGGAAACACAGCTGAAGCAAATTGTATGTACATAACACACTGAAACCTCATTATAACAACATTCAGAGATATCCCCCCCCCCCCTTTTCACTTAAGGACACAAGTTTTGAGGGACAAGTCAAATTCCCTTGTGATTTGAGAATCATTAATCTGACATTTTGCATTGTACAGATGGTATCTTAATAATGAGGCTTCACTGTGCATCACAATTTCTGAACCTGGGTCACCAGTTGCCTGCGTAAGACTCAAGTTCCGTTCAATGTATACTCCACTCCACAGTGGAGTGCAAAAGGAAACCATGTTTCGCTTGCTGACCAACAGGGTTCTAGTAACCTCAATCTAATTCAATATCTAGTATATGTATTGGTCATTCATGGAGGGGTTGACCATCTGTTACTACAGTAAAATTTGCATATTACTTTTTTTCCCTCATGGGTACCAAACACACTGAGTTGTTTGAGGGAACTCTTACAGTCAACAGAAAAAGTTTAGAGTTCACAGTTGACATTCTTGTACATAAAAAAGATAAAAAGAAAAAAAGAATGAAAACTGTTACAAATATTTTGACTTGTCCTTGCTTTTGATGCCTTTCTTTTTAACACTGTAATCACTCAATAAAAAGTTATGCCATCTCCACCCACACAGATACTTGTGGTCTTGTTAACTGTCAGAAAAAAGTGTGAATGTCAAAGATTTATTTTCTCTTTGGGGGTGGCCAAACCAGTAGGAGGCATTCTACTGTAAATTCATGAACCTTCATTGCATTTTTATTTTTGTTTATGACACAAAAAATTGGTAAATAAAAACACAAATAAAAATTGCATTTTAACATTGATGTTTAACAAGAAGTATGTCCAAAATAGTGAATGAATACCTGAAATGCAAAAACCATAACAAATCATAGCAGTGAAGATATGAGCACTCACAGTTAATACCTCTTTTACAGTCCATACATCATACCTGATTGGCTGCAAAAGACTGGCACTGTAGAAGGCTGAGCAAATCAAGGTCATCCCCGTACAAAAATTACACTTCAATATTTATACGTGTACATAAGGAAATACCTGGTCAGCTAAAATACTTGTGAATGTGGAAATGCACTGGCTGCAACAAACATGAACAAGTTGAGCTGCAAAGTTAACCTATTCACTGACAAGAACTCTATGCCCCAAAAGCTGCAGGTCCTGGTCTCTGGTTTCTATTGCCTGGAAAGTTATTCTGCCACTGCCGCATGCCTTACCAGGCAATTTAAAAAAAGCACCGCCACTAGATTAAGTATTTCATTGCATGAAACTCCTTCCATGAATAATATGAATACAGTACTGCGACCATGCAACCCTTGTTTGAAATCCAGGTCAAAACATAGTGGGAAAATGAGATTGGCACAGAGTGGGTTAAAGTGAGGTGGCCCCCAGGCCACTGGCATCTGGTATTTGTAAGCAGCCATAATCCACACAAGGCCATCACTGACCAGCCTCACATCAACATTTGAATGGACTAGTTCTGGCACCTTTAAATCCTGTTTAGAATTAGAGCCTATGGCTATTTTTCAACCAACTGGTATGTTTATATCAAACTAACATATGAAGCATTCCTGTCTGTGTGTTTTGAGTGGTCTGGTGCTTCCATGCATAATTCATCATTTGACAAAATCATCAGTTATGTTAATCTATATTTGCCTGCTGAACAGATGAAGTTTGATATTTTCTCCACTCTTCACCAAACACGATGCTCAGGATGCTCCAGAGGCCAAACCCATGCAGCATGTTTGCGAATACATGTGGATGAAACATTTTTATTCCAAATGGTGTGCAAGACAAAACTTTTTTTTTCCTTTTCAACAATTTTTTTCCAAATCACTTCATAGCTTTAACTCACATGAGTGATGACAGGTTTTACCTTTTTTAATGAGTGTAAATCTGTGCAGGTGCATCATCCATATATTCTCTAGTCTGTTGCATTTGGTAAGATTTCTGAACTTCAAAATTGTGGATGACTTGCATGAAACTGAGCAAGCTTGATTACTTCTTCACAGAAAAGCCTGTCTTTTTCATATACATGTGACCTTTTTCATTGCACTCTGTTCAACTTTTGACATTCAAATTTTAGTGATGACACATGTGATCATGGGAAAGTAGGCCAGCAGTTGAAATGAGAACCAGAATATGCCCTGTTTTCCCACACACAAAAAAGGTTATTGCCATCTTGGGTATGGACAATCCAGGAAGCTATGTCATGGCGTACCCACAGAAACAACCATCCAGCACCAATGAGCAAACTGACAGTCTTTCATGTCACCACCAGCCCTGTTTAAGTGGTGTATGGCCCCCAAAATAACTACATTAAATATCAAACATGTGAGCTTGCCAGGGACAGATCTGAACTTTGATCTAGTTTACTGCAGACAGAATTGCAAATATAGGTATAATTAACCAAGGTTCTGTCATGGCCTTTTAAAATTAATTCACTCTAAAATACTTGAGCCATTTATATTTTTTTGACCAAATTGAAGAAACATTATTAGCATATAGTAGTGGGCAGTCCCTAAGCTGTTTAAAATGAACCTTTTTTTTTTTTGTTGCTGTTTGCTCTGCATATGAACATTTTTAATTCAAATGTGACACAAACATTCATATTTCTCTTTGACCAAATTAAAGAAACATTATTAGCATATACTAATGGTCAGTCCCTGAGCTGTCTACAATAAAACTTTTTTCTTTTTGCTGTGCATATGAAACTTTTAAATACAAATGTGTCATTGTGTTTTCAGTTCATGAAAATTTATTCATTCCCCCCCCCCTGCAGAAAGCATATTAATGCTTTTATGCAGAGGGTTCTGAGTCAGCTGGACAAGCAAGGGATGTTCAGATGGATGTTACCTCCCACCCATGGCATCAGAGATCTGACCTCTTTGTTTGCTCTTTATCTCTCTGGTCTGCACATTCACACAGTGTGTTACCACAGCAACAAAATAAATACACTGGAATGTGGTCCCATGATGGGAATATCACTAACAGCTAGGCAGCAACAAAGCCTTGAAAATTTCAAGCTTCTCCAATAAGCTGTTTGGTGCATCTTCCTGGGTAACCCCAAACATTTTTCTGGGGGGGGGGGGGGTACATGATCACTGATAGACCATAAGAGCATGTATTCTACTGGCATTGTCAAGTAACAGTGTGTATGTGTCTGTATGAACATTCATGAGAAATTTTACAATCAGTGTTGAGGGAACTGAATGTTGTTCTGTGCCATCTCTTGTAGATTACATATACATGTGTCCATGCTGGCTTGCTCCTGCCAGCTGACTCCTAATGAAATTTGATACTCCCCATGTGACCTGGCTGCTATCAATACCCACTGTTCCTTTCCTCTTATTAAAGCTTGCAACTGACAGATTTTCCAGCCTGAAGTTACAGGAGCCTGGCATACATGTTCATATAATATGTGGCCCAGTCTCCCATTCATGCTGGACTGGCTACTACCACAAACATCCAGTCATGGCATGTGGCATCCTCTGGAAACCACAACAAGGGGAGGAGAATGCCAGAAGAGCAAGCATTCCTCTGCCATGCTTCATCTGTGCTGCCCACTTCACACATCCCCAGCCAATTTTATGGGTTAACACCCATTGTGGTTAGGATGTTATGAACACCATGTTAATAGGTTTATATCCCCGCCCTGATGCCTTCACCCCAACCACAAACTTGTCAAGCTTTAATGGATGGCTACTGATGATAAGACAATACTGAACCCTCTTTATCCTGAGCCCCATGATCTACTGGGTGGTGAATATTTATGTTGAGTAGTACCTGCTGTATGCAGCCACTGGCATGACAGGTCACCTGATCTTTCCAGCTCATATTTTTTCTTGGCTGCAAGACCCAATTCTCTTTACCTGTGGTGACAGGTCACCTGCTGTATGTGGCCACTCTGTGGCAGAAAGGGTGGCCACATGCAGCAGGTACCACTGCATATGAAGAAGCTAGTCATTCAGTTTCATTGAGAACCAAAGGCTCTTGAATGCATAAAGCAGAACAGTCAACACATGGGATACTTTGTCAACAAAAACATCTTTGCATGTATAATTTCTCCCCAAACTGGGTAGGAAAGTGTGTGCCAACATCTGTGCCATGTTGATTGATTAATATAGGCTTGGCCTGCTTCACAATCCATATAAAAGATATGGGTCTAGACTATTTTTCCCAAATATTCCGAAGTCCCTTGCAGCATTTAAATTTGGGAAACTAAAAAGTCATTTCCTCCTGAGGAAAAATGGAAACAGTTGCAACTGCAGTGGATGTGACTGTCCAATCCCATGGCAGACAAGGCACCTAGACTGCCATCAGAGCGGGCTCTGGGGTCCTCACTATGGGAAGCAACAGAATTGGGGAACCTATCTGCCCTGGCAAGCTGCCAACCACAAGATGTTGTTACGTAACATGGGCTGGGAGCATGTAGCTGAAGTCTGCCAGCACCAGGAGGCTCAACAGATTGGCCTCCCACTTCACAATTCAAAACAGCTACCCCTGAAATACAAGCACGGCTCCTATTCTTTCCCATTATCTGGGTACATTCTGTGTCAGATTACTGAAGTTAATGCATTCTGGTGCCAAGAATATGATCCTCCACCCCCAATGATACATCTCTCCAAATACTTCCCCTTCCTAGTTTCTTTGTTAATATGCCATAGCACCATGTGCTCCACTAACCCTGCAAAATTTTCACAAAAATGTGCTGAAAGGCTAGCCAAAATATGAAAACTGATGACCATAACTGACCAGTGATTGCAGCAGCTAACAGTGAGAGAAAATTACCAGTCAATGAGATTTCATAACACTTGTCTTTGCCCAGTGATCATGTGAAGCATCCTATCACTGTCCTGTCACAATCTCCATGCAATTGAAAAGTGACTAGTTTAACACTTTCAAGTCCAAAGTGTCAGACATTTGACATGCACAAGTCAACCATAGACAGAAATAATATTTCCTCTGATGTGGGTGTATCACTTTCATAAGGTACATGCATTATGTATAGATCTAAGCCATGGTTCACCTGTTGTAGGAAACAAATTTCACATGATCAATAACACTGGAGGCTTGATCTGCTTTCCATCAAGTTTTGTCAGGTGCCTAACTTATGACATGTATGAGAAGCTAAAAGCAAATTTTCTCAATGTAGTCCTAATTTTTGCATTCATATATTAATACTAGAGTTTTTTTGTTGGTTTTTTTTTTTTTTTTTTTTTTGCATTTCAGGCAATTTTTACTGAACATTTTAGTATAGCAACATATATTAAGCATTGTCCCTATCACATCTATATAAATACTATTTCATGGTGTTTTTATTTTCACATTTTTTTGTTATCAACAATACTCTGCAAAAATAAATAAACTGCAAAATCTTGTGAATTTACAGTTACTGAACTTTGTCAAAGTGAATTTACAACAACAGAACAAAACTGGGGCATCACCAGCAGCTGACTGTGACCAATGAAAACTTGTATTTCTAGGGGTGGGTATGTTAATTTTAACTGAAGACCATTAACATCAAAAGAATATACAATGCAGGCACAATCATGATCAAAGGGAATCTATCTTACCAGGCCCTATTTCCCCACTGTCAACTTTAATGAGAACATGCAGGTATTAGATTATAATACCACCTCCAACCAGCACCTCATAAATGGGCTATTTATTTGTCCATCGGACACATGACATCATCAGCAAACCATTGGAATCTCAGACCCAACACTGAACTTTCCAATCTCAGAAATTGAACGGACCTATCCTGCAAATGTTTTCCTATTTTGTGCAAGAGCACCAAGGTGACCCTCCCACATGAAAAAAAAAAATCCCACTGAAAGAATTATCTGCATGAAGATCGTGAAATATGAAGACTCCTTGTGCACACTAATATTTCCCGTTATTTATGCCGCTTCTGGACTGATCCAACCTCTCAGCAGTAAATTTGTTACCAAACATGGCTGTGGTTAGGCAAGCACACCCGAGGTTCTGGTTCAATGACACAGAAGACAGCCTCCAAGAATGCATGTCCTTATCTGGCCGTTCTTCAATGAAATAAGTGCCACAACAACAAACATGGGTGGGGGAGGAGAGCCATGCACCAGGTCACACACAGAAAAATGGGTCTGTTTCCAATGACATCACTTTGAAACTCATTGGCTTACTTAACTTACCCAAAGCTTTTTGTACCAAAAACCTACTTACATATATCCAACCTGAGCAGTTTTTTCCCCCCTAAAAACTACATACACTTTCGATATTTAAGTTTGGTTCGGAGGTTTGAGTTGTTTACTTTCATTTCAGACTGCCAAGTCTGTATGTATATGTATAATGATGACAAGAGTCTCTCTGCTGCATTATTTATGTGCCAGACATATGACAAGCATCTATCTCACAGTGTTTAACACATTCTGTATCATAGCTTTATTTTTGTTGCATTTCAATACTTACACCAGCCAAGGGTCACTTGGGGGATCAGTCCTGTTAATCAAGACAAGTTCACAGAATGCAAGGGCAGGGAGTGACCAGCATCTGGTCCTGTGCATTTCCACAACAAAAAAATGATGAGACATTTTTGCCCCAATTCAGTAGTGTTGTGTTCCAATTTGGGGGATATATTTTCTCACTACTATACATTGCTTTAATTTCGCTGATTGTTATTTTTGCTCATGGCATAAAAACAGTGAAATAGTATTTTATCATTGCTTGAATAGGAATTCTGTCCAAAACAGTGAAATTAAAACTACATTGAAATGTCACACTACAAATAAAAAGGCCATGAAAATTTAAACATGCAAAAAAAAAATCAATTCACAGTGCTTGAAGTTGTGTGTACTTTGCCTCATTGTCAATGTAAGTTTAACATACAACCTCAATGTTTTTATAACAATTTATCACATAGAATTTCGTGTACAATGTCCTATTTATAATTCTCAGTAAATATGTTTTGCATTTACTTGAAATTTTAAGCAAAAACATAAAATCAAATAATTACATCTGGGTACTGTACTTTTGACCGATTTGAGCCACAAAGGCAGGCTTTGCCACCAAGCCCTATAGCCCTAGAATTATGAGATTTCATATCAATATTCAGGGCTTTAAAAATGCTCCACACAGTACAACTTAATATTGAATAGGAGGCTTTGGCTTTGCTAATCAATCTCCTACTCTTGACAAATTTTGTGGGGCAAACTTTGGAAACAGTTAAATGAATGTTGGTTCTATCTTCTTCACGTCAGTGTATTTACTTTTTTATTGGGACACGATACAGAAATATTTACATCCATTTTCCCCATTAAGCTGAGTTACTGGTAACAAAATCTATACTTTTGTGGTGATCCTATACGCTTTAGCTTAACCCTCACTTTATATACTTCATGGACACAATATACAGTATTCAAGTCCAGTTATGTAGTAGTATTCAAGCAGCAAAATATCATGTGCAATTCTCAAGTTCAGGCAACATTTAGTGTTACCTCTACTTATTATTCTACAAGTCAGCTGTTACTACCGACAAGACCATCTATATATATATATATATATATGTATATGCATTTATTCAGCAGGAAATCGGGTGTATCAGTATCTATTCTAAGTGGCTGTTAATGTTACGCAGAATAATGATGAAACATCTGTCAAACCTTATTCACCCACCACATGTGCATTTTTGTTCACATGTGTAAATAAATTTGTAAATATAGGGTCCAGAAATTACTTTATACATACAGTTTAGTATTTGGTACTGGTTGCAGCACTGACTACAGTGCTACAATGCAAGAACTGCATGTACAGTGGCACCTTCTGTCTAAGACCGCTTCTAATACCAGACAACAAGTGGTCACAAACGGCAGACCGTCTTATATTAGGATGAAGGATGCAATGTTTTTTTTTTGATTAAGTGTAAATTATTTTAAAAGGGTGCTCTTAAAAAACTAATGCAGTCTCTCTACTAAAGCAATTTTTAGAGCAGGTGCCACTCTATTAAAAATCTGCACTCTATAATCCAATTGTCTTTCTGTCAGTTCAACCTAAAGGATGTATGCTCACATATATTACTGTTGTTTCTGTGTACAGGGTTATTGCGATACAGAGAAACATATATTCAAAATGTCAAGACATTCAATCCCACTTGTGATTAAACACTCTATACACATAATTCCTGCCTTACTCACTGTGACCTTGACAAGCTTATGTGGATGTCATGGTCAATATTTAGATTCCTGTATACATGAATCTTTGTAAAGTGGCCTTGAGAGACCTGAGGTTCAGTCATGTGTGAGCCAAGAGTTAAATCTCACTATAAACACTCCACCAACACAGAAAACTTGCCTGAAGGCTCAGCCAGCATAATTCATATATACTCACAGGTCTATGACTAGTATAATAATATAAGCAGCTAATAATATTGATATTCCATGACTTGACCACACTTCAAATAAGTACATGTATACAGACACTGGTAACTCAGACCCATCCTAGAAAATTCTGTTGGGAGAAACACAGTCTGTAGAATCTTGTCATGTACGTAAATATTTCATGTGAGTGTGTCAATATGACATGTCATCAGAGTTTTACCTGGAATTTTCTGTGCCTTTGGTCTCAGCATATTTACACCTTCAAAAAATGTCATACCTTTTGGTTAAAGTCACCTGAGCTACTTTGATTGAGATCTTTACAAATATTAGCTGCATTATGGTCCATTGGGGAACAGATGGAACTTGTAAAATTAAAGTTAGTTTGTTCCCTTTTTTTTTGTTTGGGGGGGGGGGGGGGGAAGGGTAAATTTTCAAGGAACATTTTGCAATTTTGCCTGTTACACACTTTTGTTACCTGGATACATTGCATGCAGGTATACTGATTCCTTCCTCAAAGACAACCACATTGTCACATCAGTATTACAAGACTTATCATATTTGCTTCAATGTTCACATACAGATGACACAGCAATAAAACTGGAGTGTCCATTTATAATAAAGTCTTAGTTTCCCGTCAGATAATCATACCAGTGGCAAAAGGGATGATTTTCCATATACGGCCACTGCTGTTCATAAATCCAGTGTAATCTACTTAAACTCTTGTATTGGAATCTTAAGATTATAAATTGAGTAGCCCCTCTTTTGAGAGACCACTCCATCAAGACCACCTGCTTTTAAGACCACATCTATTTAACATTAACCCTTCCTTTTTGATAACTGCAGTGGCAGCTTTCCTTGATATAGGTTAGGTGCTATTCCAGGGCAACCAAACATACATGAACAGACTTATCAAAATTTTTTTTCAATAAAATATATATTTATTTATCTTCAAGTAGCCAAACGTTTACATTTTGGTTCAAAATTTTATGTTCAATTGTTGAAAGCTGGTAGAGACAAGTACACACATTTTCCCTCTGCAGAGAATCAATACCAGACATCTATGCCATACATACACTAGTACACTAATTATTTGCTTTCAAGAAGTGTTGATGCTGCAAACAAAACTACATGTATGCTCTTTGGTTACAGTGTTTATTATTGATTTACTAGACCTGTCCAGATGCAGTGGTTCCAACAGATCTATGTGAAATATTTAAGTCTCTTCCCCCCCCCCTTCCCCCTCCCTATGTCCTTCAACTTCAAATATGCAATCGGAGTTGGAGGATGAGGCACTACAATAACAGCACACATCTAATCTGTCTGATTACAGTCAATAGGAAATTGGAAAAGATCGGGAGCGCCCACTATTGCCTGGCTGCCTTGACAACACGGTGTACAGTATGTGCACAGAGATCTCCACACTTGTCACCCTACTATAGCCAGCAATGACATCATAAAATGCACAAACAGGAACCAAAATATTTGACCACCCACTGTTTACTATATTCCCATCAGATGTTTTTGTGCACTAATTCAGGATTAATTTAGAATAAATAGTAAGTAAGGTAGATGGAATACACTTCTTGCATCTAATGGTATCTTTTTCCCTTGCCACTACACCTCTGTTAATGCAATATATTCCCTGCACATGGGGTGACTCCACTATACCAACAAGGAAAGGCAACATCAGCCAGATCAGGACCCCCACAAGACATGCAAAGAACTTTAATTTCGGTCTGCAGGGTCAAATTGATGCTGTCCCCTTGCTCACTTCTCTTTGAAGCTTTCCATATAGTAGAAACTCCCAGTGTATGAGGAAATATGAACCTGTTGATGGTGTATCACAATGACCACCTGAAATATTCTCGCCAATTTCATCTTTTGAGTATGGCACATCACAATGATCATCACCATTTCAAATCAGTCATAGGTAAGATGAATGGACATCAAAACTGCATCAACTAAATGGCCCTAAAACTGTTCCAGCCTAAACTGAAACAGTTAGATGCTTATTTCCAATTTATTTGATGAGAATACACAACCATGCACAGCATTCTTGCGCATACTGTAGTTCTTAAAATTTTTCGTGTTCAGCCTTATTTGGCACTTTTCACACTAGCATCTGGTGTGAAAAATTAAAATGTGCTAGTACTATTAAATTGAAATGATTAGTATTTAACAATGATGCAGAGACTTATTAAGAAAGCACTGATTCTGTTGGCCTGTTCAGCTTTCAGTGTCAGTAAGTTCACCTGGTAAGGTTCCTTTCAACTACCTTGCATACTGGTATGCTAAACTTAATTTCGCCGTGCCTGTAAACACACAAAAATAAAATGTGCAAAATTTTCCAATTTAGCCAAAATGGAATATGTGCAAAATTAACTACACACGAAAATTTCTAGAATTACAGTTTATCTGTGTATTGAATATATAAACAATGTATACACATCAGTAATCATAACTCAGTGTGACTTCTTAATTTCTTCACAGAGTACTTGGCTGCACCATGTTACTAGAATTCAGATGAAACTGACAATGGCATTCAGTCAATTTACCTTTGAAGGCATCCATGTATAATGTCTCATAAAGGTGTGACACTGTGTCTGCCCATCACAGCATCTGTGATCAAATACATGGTACCAGGCACAGGTCAGGCAAACGTCTTGTTCATCCAAGTGCTCTATCCCATACCATCATTTTGATTTCCTATTACTAGAATAAAAAGCTTGTCACCTTTGAATGCCTTGCACCTCAAACCTGAAAAAAAACCTTTCTCATCCCATCATAACACAGAACAGGTAAAAATTTGTCCTGATTGCAAATCAGATTCAACAGTATGTATGAGTAATTCATATGTGATCTTACATATTGGATATTTCTTTTTGGAGAAGGGAGAAAGGACATTAGTTGCTGCTTTGCAAGCACGTATGATGTAATGCCCACAGTTAACAAAGATAAGAGGTCTTTTGAGCACGGCACTGAACTTTATTTTACAGAGTGGTTCTGGTCTGGTCAAAATTGATCAATGAAATAACCAACCATGCAGTCAAACTTGCTACATGCAGTTACTGCACAACACAAATAACTCAATGACCTTGGACTGAGGCAAATAACACCCAATAGTTGTGGTGATGCATTTGCCTCCTTAGCTGTATCTAGTAACCTGTTAATAGTTTGATGCATAAACTAGCTGCTACCTTGCTCTGGTTGGACACATCCTATGAATATCAGTATGTAGCCCTACCACAAGGGGGGAAGGGGGGATTTTTAAACTTGCCCAATTTCTTTCTTTTGCTTCATTTTCAGAGTGTTTTTTCTTGCAAACCTGGTGATACTAGGTAAGTATATTTTGATTGTTGAAATAAACATATTTTCTATGAGGAGTCATTACATTAAGAAGTATTTATATCAACTTAAAATCCTGTCCTGTCCCCTATCTCGGCAGGTTTGCAGTGATACAGTTGAACATCAATATGTCCTATTGAAATGTTAGCTAAATGAACCCTTTTGAATTAAAACTGAGTCAACAACTTTCCTTGGTACTCACATGAAATCTAGCTGTATAACTTAAATGATTCTAGAAATCTCCTTTCATAAGCAACAGCATTTACCAGTCAATTAATAGTTAATTTCAAATACAATCCAAGGGAAAAACACAACTCTGGCCAGCCAAAAAAGAAAAAAAAGTGTATTGCAATCCCTATTGACTGGCACAGTAACAAGCAGGAATGTATACATTAGGCGACAAGTTCCCAAAGTAAATAATTTGTATAAAATCAGGGATGCAGAGCATCACCACCCAGTGAACAACTTTCTTTGTCCCTTCTACAAGGTACATTTCTGCAAAAGTTCAGCACAATGTCAAGAGCAGTTTCAGAGATGTCAAAAATACCTTTAACACAACTCCATTAAAAAAGGAAAACAAAAGACCACAAGGCCATCTGTTGAATAAATTATGGTTCAGCAAATCTCCAGAAGTGTCCTTGTGCAATTTTAAAGCAATAAGCTAAGCGGTTTCAAACAAAATTTTCAAGATTTGGCAAAAAAATCATAATGAATCATCAACAAATCATCAAGGAAAGACCAATAAAGTCAGACTTGGTACAAATTCACCTTAGACAACCCCCCCCCCCCTCCAGCTTGAAGAGAATCTGGCCAACAGTTTTGGACAAATCAAAAAACTTAAACTGAGAGAGACAACGCTCAATGCACCATCCTATAATCTCCCTCTGCTAACTGACAAGTCAACTGAGGAAAATAAACAAACAAACATACAAAAAATGCATTGAGTTGTATTACCAGAGCTTTTAAACAAATTCAGTTTCGTATAATGCATTTGACATGGTTGAATTTTTTTTAACACTGCAAAATCATCCCCCCCCCCCCCCCCCCCGCAGATAAAGCACACTTTCAGAGCTACATTTATCATTAGAGTCCTAGTACTTGTTATTTATGGGGACCTAGTCTATGAACCTTTTAAGCAGCTGCTATAGTTTGCTCATTTTTCAAACAAGTTCTAAATCATCCCAATTTTCAACACTAGTCTTCGACAACTGCCAATTTCCTATATCAAAATTGATCAAATAAAGCAAATGTAAGTGCTCACAATGTCCAGGAGGTTGTAAAATATCCTTCAGATTATTGCAATTGAGGAATGTCTGTGTTCTCCAACTTTTGCCTATGTTTAGTCTGACCCCTATACCCATATCTTCAAGTTATCTTGTTTGTTACAGGTTCATTAGTCCGTTAAAAATGCCTCTATTGCCCCTACATATGTGGTATGTTTAGTTTAAGAAAGAAAATAAAAATCCTTGCTACATCAAATTGTTTAAGGCTAGTGTAAATACACATAAAATGCCAGTATGACATGTCATTATATAATTTTGATACATATTATACGATTATCACTTTCTAACAGTAATTTTGAAACCAGTCAAATGTACCTGGCATGCAGTCTATGACAATAACATGGGTCATCTTGCAGGAGGCACTAACAGATCATGTCACATGAAAATGCCAAGTTCATTCAAGGAAGTAATTTATGCATTTACACAAAGGATTAGTTTATGTCTGCTTGTGTGTGTGTGTGTGTGTGTGTGTAAAGCATATTAAAAATTAAAAGGTTTCTCTTGTTTTGTTGACCTTATCAACCACAATTGCAACAGTCAATGATAACAGTGTCCCAACTCATGGGGATACAAGGGTTAAACTAATTTTGATAGGGCTACATTGATACTACTTCCACTAAAAACTTGAAAACTGCTTTCCTAAAAGCACTGCAAACAGAACCTACAACTTTCACTTTGAATGACACACTCTGCTTGTGTAAGGAAAAAATTCTCATGATTAAATAGCAGGATCAAACTAATTCTATTAGCATTTGGTCACATGAGTGCACATGCAGCTTTGAGTATGCAACCAGTGATACATGCTTCAAAACCTTTTAATCAGACCTAATGGCACCATCTACAAATATATCAATTAAATCGTTTGTTTTTACATTGACCAATGACTGATAGTTATTTAACAATAAATGAAAGTAGTACATGGTTCCAAATTGTGCATATCATGTATCTTCTTCATAATTTTCCCTGCTTGAAAAAATAAATCATATCTGTATTTTTTTATACAGTTATATTTGCCAAAAAGGTCATGTCTCTATGCTGCTATAGACCTACTGAAGGGTGTCCTTACATGTGGATTCCCCATTTATGTCTTACTGATGGGTCACGGCCACATGACTCAATGCCTCAGATGGACACATGAGACACAAGCATATGTCACAGAGAAAAGTGGTCTGAGTATTATTTCCAACTTTAGCCAAAGTTTTTATATTCAAATGGCCCATGTAAACACTTTGTTCAGACATGTGACCTTGGGAATTAGGTCAAGGATACTCAATACAAAAAAAAAATTTATTTGCATTAAACCATGAATATATAACCATTTGGTCTTATGTTTGCATCTAAAAACTAAATGTACTTGACAAACACAACCACACAAACAGGCATAGGTGATAAAAACTAATTGTTTTGTCCCCTCATCTAACAGAAGGAAAAAAAAAAAAGAGTGTGACTGGCAAGCTTTTATTCAGGTACTACTTCAAACGCACTACAAGGTCTTCCCAAACTTATGTGACTTGCTTTAGTATCCTTCCTCCCCACAAACAAGAATTACTGCCCTAACTGAGAATTTATACATAACAAAAAATTAGGAACTCTTGTATACAAGAATTTGTATTGGTAATAAGCATGAAACGTGTCTAGGCAGGGAGTAACATTGATGTCCACTGTGCAAATACACACAACTTGAGGGCATATATACATGCACTATTACCACAGGATTTGTGGGTACAAAATGTATACTGCAAACAAAGTCTACATAAAATCCCATGTCTCACAAATGATAATGTGAATTTAAGACCCGAGGCCAAAGTTGGTATTTTCATTCAGGTCAAAGTCAACCTATGATGGCAATATGCACTGACCTAATATTTAAACATTACTACATACAATTTAATGACTAGACAGCCAGGCTGTTGCATTTGTGCATGCATGATAGCTATAAAACCATCAGTGTACAAAATGCAAAAAAAGATTAATTAAGGTTTGGCACCAGAAACCAAGTGTATATGCTGAATAAATATACATGAGATTTTCCATCTTTCATCTTCCCTGCATCAGTAGTGGTGAAATTTTACCCTTCAAAGACTTAGAAGTAGCTACTGTGCCTTTCGTGTCTCCCTGCCTTGTGTTATATATATATATCTCATCATGATCAACTGATTGGCAAGATAAAGAAACAGAAGAAACATATGTAATTACAAACTGCATCAAAAGCAAGCAGGACAGGTATTCAAAATTTTTGTTAATCGACCAAAAATTGAATTTCAATCAAAGACATGCACATCCATGCATGCAATGTGAACATGGCTAGTCTGGAAATATGATACAGAGTGCCTCAGGCCACAAATGACCCACTCCCGTCCCACTGTAGGCCATATGGCTAGTGAGAGGCCTGACATGTATGCATGGTGTTCATGGCAGACCTTTGAATGCTAAACTTTGTCCTGTTCCTGCATGCCTTTGTACAGGTACATGTGGCAAACAAAAGTGCAAAGCTCATATAGTCTACAACCTGTGCAGCTACTCTTCAAGAAATGTTTCCATGCATATTTCCTTCATGGCTGAAAAATTATCATTAGAAAGTACAGTGGTACCTGCAGTATGCAACCACTGTCGTGAGCAGCCGCATTGCTTTTTGTGGTTATTGGACTTAGACACAAGTAAATTTCTTTGTAAAATTTACCTGTAGTGACAGGTCACCTGTGGCTATTTTTTCTTGGCAGAACGGGTGGGCACATTCAGAAGGTACCAAAGTACATGTATTCTTTTGTTCCCAAAATAAAATTATCCAATCCTGTTGCAATTGTATGCATTAAAATTCAACATATATTAAGAGTTTGAACATCTAGTGGCATCAATTTAAATTCAACATAATATGTAATGTCTGTTTGCTATAAAAAAAACTCACAAGACTAACCACACGCCACCATTTGGAAATGAAAATAAACAAGCTCAGCCCTCATGATCATTTTCTATCCAAAATTAAAGAATTCCATGCATCCATACTGAACATTTTAGGCATGATGCAGTCCAAACCAAGCTATTTTTTAAGGGTAGACCCATATCTTGCACTTTTCTATGCTATCGTGCCCTGATCCGACTGGTGCCTCTTCTCAGTTGGGATATATCTAATCCACATAAATGTAACATGGTTTTAGCTCCTTTCACAAATCTAGGCGGATGGAGTATAGAAATCAGACCACACAACCTGGACAAAATTAACAATGAAAACTATGGGCTAGTTAATGATACAGTAGTGCACCACCTTTCATGGGATATTTTAACCTCTATCAGGGACTAACTTAAAGAGGTTTGTAAAAAAGATGAGGGGAAAAAAAATCTTGGGAGACATCTTTCCATCAGGTTGTTTTGTCCCAAAATTACAACAAAAATTTATTGTGATCCTGTAATATATATGTGCCACAGGTAAAGAGTTATTATATGGCTGACAGAACGTTCGTTGGTCAGGAGGGCTAGCCTAGTTACAGTTATTGAGCAACATCACAATGAGGAGATAACCCAACATTTAAGCAGCATTTTGAGACACTGATAATTTTTCCTTCGTCAGGTGGCTCTGCATGTACTTTACAACAAAAAGCAAGACCTTCCCTCCTGACCAACCATCTGTTTGCCCTATGAATCTCCGTACCTGCAAAGCATCAATATAACACAATCACATTCAATTTTTACAATGATTTGGGGAGACAACAACCCAAGGGAAGAAGTTCTCCAAGGTTACATTGACAGTGAAGACAAGGTTGAATGAACAAGAGCCCTCTTCATTTGTGGGGGGTAAGGTATTAAACAAGTAGAGTATGTTCATTTATCATGATATTAAAGTACAGACATATACTTTGCTTTGATCCATCAGCAACTGTCCACATAATTTTTGACAAGTTACGGCAATATCCTCTATTATAAGCACACTATTAAAGTAACTTAACTGTCATCATCCAACTATTGATGTACAAATTGAGTAGGGGTCACCATTTGTGTCGGAGTACAATTGGTGATTGTGTTAGGTATATTACACATTTCACCTTATGTGTGAGTGTTGTCTGAGCAACTTTTGTAGTAAATATCATCCAGGTATTGTCAGAGTTACTAGGAATGTGAATGATGTCTCCTCCACCAGCAGCTGCTGGGATGACCACCGTCAGTGCCAACATCACAATCTGACCCACAACCATGAGGAGGGTCAACCTCTTCAACCATTCCGCTCTCTCCCCCCACCCATGGATTACACCTAAGTACCTACATACAAGTTGTAATGTGCACATTTGAGGTTAAAGCTTTCCATCTTTGGAAGCTCAACAATTTGCAGTTCTAATTACCCCGTGTATTAATTTACATGCTTATCTTTTTGCATATGTAAGTACATCAGGGAAGTAAAAGTAATTTACTGCTACAACCTAGGTGATGAAATCCACCCTATGCTTAACTAACCAAGTTTATCCTTGGTTTGACAGCCCACACCACTTAAATTGTGCATATTATCACTTTCCCCTTAATGACCCATGACACAACACTGACGACTGAAAAGTGTTTTTTACAGTTCAATAATGAAAACAGTTGTCCAACATTGTTGTTTTTAATCATCACTTCCAAGACAACACATGGGTGTAAATCAAGAATATACACACTATTTTTGGGGGGAGGGGGTAGTGACCTAGTAGGGGTAGCTGGCTGTGTTGGCCAGTAGAAGGGAGCCAGTGATCTGACTAAGGACCCTGCCATCTGTCAAGTGACCAGCTGCCCCTTTCCTTCACACACAAGAGGAAGTCATTACATCCATTTAGAGAGCAGCAGCTGCTCAAACACAATGCTGCTCTTGCTGACATGTCTTGTCCCCACTTCTTTCAGTCTGCACGGAAGCCCACCCTATCCACTTCTTTGTTACAAAGCTGCCTCCATTTCCCGCCAATTCCTGGCCAGTGACAGATACCAACGTCTCTGGTGCTTCCCAGGTGGTTGGTTATCTTAATGCTGATAGGCAGCAAGCTCACCATCATTTTCATTTAGATTAATTTTTGATATCCTTATCCTGCATAATTTGTCCCTTCGTTCTGCCTGACTTGAGAACTTCCAGAAAAAAAATGAGGAAACAACAAAGTTTGCTGACTTAATGTAGCAGTTGTCCCTGGAGGTCTGAGCTTGGGACAGACCAGCCAGGCACCTGTCCCCTTCATGGTTTACCTGGATGCATTTGCATAACAGTGTCTTCTTGTAGTGATAGTGCGGGAGGCCAATAATTGATAAGCGGAAGTTTACTTTACTACCATACTACTCACAAAAAGGTACCATCAGTGTCCACCATGTAGGTACAAGTTTGTAAACAGCTAATAATTGTACACAGAGAATTCATTCATTGAACCCATCAATAGCCCTGGAACATTTGGATGCAAATTCAAGCTAGACACCAGCAACAAAAGCCCTGAGCAAAAATTACAGATCAATACATCTTTTGTTTTGAACAGCAGGCTACATGTAATCAATCATTTGTACTTACACCATGAAAAAAATTATCCATGTTTTTAACATGCACACAAAACTGGAAGATATTATCTGCCACCCAGTGGTGAATCACAAATTCTTAACCACTTTTGTCTTATGCTGCCACTAAAAATGCTCAAATTTCTGCCCCATTTTACCACAATGTGACATTCACACCACCCACCTACATTGGAGTGAGATTTTGAACTGTCTGGGGAAAAACATGATGTTACTGGAAGCAGATTTTGTTTTTGCACACTTTACCCAGCTACATCTACATTCATTTTTTTGTCACGCAAATGCCTTGTTTGAATGTTTATTGAATATTGGACAAGGTGCATACATGCTGGTGCCAACCTACATATTAACTTCCTGTTGTCTTGTCAACAACCATGATGCCACAGTACTTGCCTTGGACTACTGATACCTGTCCTCCCATTTCAGTTAGATTGCTGAATAGTTGGAGGATAACGCTGTTCAAAGTCTTTCAGAAAACCACACGTGGATCCATCTTCTAGTGTTTATTGGTAACCAGCTAAATGTACATGCACAACACTGGCAAAACACACTTTGTTTTGCCAAACCCGATGTAAAATGTGATGAAACAAAGCGACAAAGTTATTCAGTGGTAACTTTACAGTCCGAAGAGATAGTCCAAATATTTTGGTCAAGTTAAAATTTGGATAAAATAAATACAATTAATTTAACGTCCTTCCTGCATTAAAAAAACAAAACAAAAAAAACCACACCTTTAAGTGTCATAACCAATTTTTTTACAAGCCAAATATGCTGGGAGTGTTCCACTAATTATGACCGATGGATAATTCTTCTGAGCCTTAAGTTGTGCTACTTCCATTTTTTTTCGTTGATTGCTTCATCAGTTTCTCTTCCCTGCCATCCACAATGCAAGCTTTTGTGAAAAATATTATCAGTGCATGTTTAACATTTTCACAGGTTTTGTTTTTAAAGTGACTGATACTTTGAATACAGGGAGGGGGTAGGGGTGAAGCCTCTACATTGTTGATGATGTTTAAAAAAGAGAACATTTTACGCCAAATCAAGTTGTGTATTCTGTTACGGGTTTCTGCTAAAAATAATCACCTTCCAGGCGGTAATTTGTGATTGGGATACTCGGGGAGGGTGCTAAAAAAGATTAATATAATAAATACCACTTAAAAAAGGTTATGAAAGTCTTGACACATCCACTATAACATCCTTGAGCTGACTAATCAAAGACTTACACAGCACTTCATTGTCTGGGGCTTATTACATTTCCTAAAAATGGACAATCCCACATTTTCCCCAAACATTAACACAGATCTACTTGCCATTTTACCTGAATTAAAGCCAAATATTAATGAACTTATGCAAATCTTTGCACAAAATTTAAGTTTCATTGACTGATTCATGCCAGTTGGACCAGATTTGAGTTTGCTGTGAAGTGTATTACACCACTATACATCATGTACCATGTCACACTGGTCACAAGATGACTGCTGTTATGAGCAAATCCTTGGCAACTCCCTGTGACACTTCATTTGTGAATGAATTCAAAATTTTGAAGTTATGAATAATATTTCATCATTCCTGGTGGACAGAAACACATGTCCATCCTTTGTAATATCTAAGAGCTAAATGGCTTGATCATCCAGTCAAGTTGTCAATATGTGATCAAGATTGCCTTATACACTGCAGCATGATCAGATGTTCCCGGCAATGAGCAGTATGTACATTTCTTGACAACATATGATGGGTATAATATTGCTTGATTTGTGTACAACCAGGTTCACACAGGTCACTTAACTTAAACAAGTCATGGGTTTGGTCCTCTTATTATGCATTCTATCAATGTTTGCCTGTCAGCACCTTGTTCCAGATGTTGGCTCAATGTGTCAACACCATTCTGTCACAACACAAGAGGTCTTCCACCCTACTGACACACATCTTATTACACTTACCTGCTGTGCAGACTGACACACAAAATCCACAGGTAGTGTAACCAACAGTGGCTGACTATCTCCTGTCTTGTGATCCACTCTTTAAAAATTACCATGCCTAAAATATGCCTCTGTTTTCCTGATGCTAACTTTGTCGAAACATTTACACAATTCTTTTGTCTGTTTGTGTGTTTTTATTTCTAACAGCATACATGACAACCAATAGTTACAACTGGTCACTGCTCCGATCTTACACTCAGTAAAAATCTATATCAACTAGAGGGGTTTTTGATGTACAACACCACTGTTTATTGTCAACGTGTTTAGATTTCAGTTCACTTTAACGCACAACTTTTGAATCAATTATATCTGGGACAGCCAACACAACTTTGACACAACCACCAGAACTATGGGAATCAAACTTTGAAGCTTATTTTCTTCTGAAGTCCAAACCTATCATTATGATATAAATCTAAATATCTGCATTAAATCACTTTGCTTATGGAGTTCATAAAACATGTTGGATGCAACCTCAATCAAACCTTCCATCATTTACACCTGATAGGATCAGTGCCACCGTTGACTTGTGTGGTTAACACAAAAGAATGTTTTCAAAACAGTTCACATCCCCCATAGTTCACCAAACAAAAGTTTCTTTTTGTACTTGTGGCGTAACTTTGTGTAGTGTACTTAACAATAATAACATCAGGCAAAAACAACAATAAACTGATGCAATTTCCATGTGGTTGACTCAAGACACACTCTTAGTCTTTTGTTTGGCCTTGGTAGTTTTGCAAGTTCGGCTTTGGAGGTGCATACAAATGAGCTGATCTCTGATGTTTTCAATGGGCTACTGACCACGTGGTCATGCCAGGGCAGAGCATGGGAAGCCTTAACAATACCATGGAGCACCACTGATCTTAACATCCATGACTGTACCTAATCCCACATAGGTCATGTGTTTCTTTAAAGTGAGCAGGAAACAAGATTGTTGCTCATAAAACATTTAAAGTTTCTCGGAACAATAACATGTAATAGTACAAATAATTGGCACCTACACAAACTGTAATTTCCACTCTCACATAACTTTTGCCACAAAAATGGAGAAATATTTTGCAACTTACCTGAACTGTTGGCTTGTCTTTCTAGCTGCTGTATTTCTGTGCAGTCCACAACACTTTGTTGCAAAACTTGAAGTAGAAATTTTGCCTGAGTTGGGGTAATAATTCTGAGCAAAGAGTACAATGCCACAGTCTGCTCACATTCATTCCAAGCTGTAAACCAGCCAGTCACTGTGTTCACTTGGTCACGAAACATGTATGTTGACTTCATCATGATTTTGTAACTGAGTTCTGTTCCATTTAGTTGTCCCAACTACTATACACTCATAACTGACAAGCAAGTCGCACTACATATGGAATGTCTTCTGAATCCTGATACATTTACACTACACACAGAGCTTGCTCACGGGACAGATCTGAAACCAAAGATAAAAAAGTACTGATATAAACAAGATTAATAAACACAACAGAATGTCCAACCAAAATAGACATAGACTTATTTGCACTACAGATTGATCGATCTTGCATTGAAATGTTCAGTCAGTGTCCTTATCTTTATCAGGCAATCCAAAATTGAAAGGACTACCAAATTTATTATTGCTATAATCAGCCTACTTTCTTTATTCACTCTAGTTACTTGTCCCTGTAAAATTAAAAGGCATACATCTGCGATAAAATAGTTTCAATTAAACCTGTTCAAAATGTTGTAAAAATATTTAAATCAAGTTGGGCTTGTAGTTTCATGCATTCTCAGTTTGAGTAAGGATGGGCATGCATTGTCACGAGTGCGTGTACATCACACACCCATGCTGCATCTAGCTTGCAAAGCATGATGTGACACTAAAATTTACCCAAATAATGATAAATTCAAGCTCAAAGACACCAATAATCATAGCGTCAAGGATTGACTGTATCAATGCTCGAGTGTTGTACACTTATTTGCCCACTATGTAGTGATAGAGGCTGATATCAATGAAACAATGCAACACAAGGTCCACCATCTCGTCTTTCCCACCCATGTCTCCTCATGGTCCTGACGGTTTGAATGATAGCTGCCGATCTTAAATTTCCTTTCTCTCCGTACAGTTATTTTCTCTGACAGTAGCAGGCGTGACTTCATCTAACTTAAATGTTACAAACTAACCATACCATATGCTAATCAGACGAACATTTTTCGTTCAGCAACTGAATTCCACATTGCAAACTGTGTCAATGCTGTTGACATCGGTCGCAGTTGTGACGAGAACAACATTGACCCAGCTTCCGGGATACCTCTTCAACGTGACAATGAAAGACCTTTGTTTCCCAGCGTTTCGGTTTTCCTGCAAACACGCTCGTTTCATTTAGCGGTGACAGTGCCGATGTTCAGATACAAGATTAACACCACGAAGGTCGAGTTCGTAAAAACTGACAGTGAACCATGTTCGCCCACACGGTATCCGAGGTATTTTTCAGTCCCAACCAACCCCTTCTGCACCAAGCCTGGACCAAACCGTACGAACAACGATATTGAGTACTCACGGTCATTGTCTATGCCCCTTTGCCCCGTCATTTACCTCCATATCAACGGCGGAGGCCTTCACCCACAAGTATTCATCCATATTTACTGAGCTCGCTGTCCGAAAAAGGAGAAAACAGAAGAAATCCTACCCGACGATGTGCCTTCCCTGTTATTTTGGTTGCACATGTTGTACTGCTATGCTAATCACGGTGACGTCACACGCATGGCGGGTAATCAGTGAGTCGTGATGCAGGTGTTTCTTTGTTTACTGGCCACTTTGACACCCGTCCATGTTCGATGAACCGTGGAAACTAAATGACTAACACTACACTCTGTGTGTTCGAGGATCAATAAAATACATTTCAATATTACCTATCGCATTTTCTCCCAAAATGTCCCTTCTGCTTCAAATGCAGCTGTCACAAAATACTTTCGCACAGCGCCGCTCGATAGAAAGCGCCATCTGCTGAGCAGATAGGACACAAGCACTTTACTGTTACCAATACCATCTTATCCAAAATCTCCCACAGGACATTCAATTTATTGAGTGGCACACGCACGTGCTCACAACCTGTATAAGACAGATGTCAGTTGCTTTCCACATCAGTGAATGTCAAGTTAAGGCGGGAAAATATACTGTCATGCCGCTCGTGCCGATGCTGATCTTTGATTTCCCCAAGTGTATTGGACAAAAGCCTTAACAATATTCAGTGGGTAATTTGCCTATTCATGCTCTTCACCTGAAACAGGTGCACAGGCCCTTCTCACGGTACTTTCTTTCAGTTCTTCCTCTGTCACAGGTCGTCAAAGCTACAAACCTGACCCCTGACCACTTTTATGTGCATGTGTGAGTGAAATATGGCCTTATTGTCGGTCAGCATCAGTAGACTAGCATCATTCATCCCCAAAAGTGTTTGAAAGAAAGCTACGATGAATTCGAAAATAAAAATAAGAAGGCTCACATCAACATAATGTGAAACTGAAGATTGGCCACATGAAGAACCAAAATATTAAATCGTGCTTATCTATGATAATACATCAATGCAGACAAAGTTCAGCAAAATTTTGTGCATGTTCCAACGCTTGAACAAGACCTTGGACACACTAGAAGCGTGTCAACATGCACACTGATATTTATAGTGGCAGTATGCATTTGGTAAGCGTATTTCCACTTTATATAATAGCATTGTCGACATCCCAAAGGTCCTGTCAGAGGGGACGAAAGAAATTCCGAAGGAGACAAAGGTTTAAGCATACATTTTGCATTCTTGTGGCACTTATCTATTTTTCTTCAACCATAGTTTTAACATATGCTGGGCCTATAACACAGTTATTGGTCAATATATATATATATATATATATATATATATATATATATTAAAAAGTGATATGCCGAAAAAGTATATTAGGCCTATTGGTGATTCAAATTAATAGTAATCATCATCTTCAAAGTAGCCAATAAATTAGACTCGGGGAGGCATATATATATATATATATATATATATATATATATATATATATATATATATATATATATATATATATATATATATATATATATATATATATATATATATATATATATATACACACTTCTGTGCTACATATGTAACCTTTTTCCAGGCATGACACAATGTTATCTGATCATAAGGGAATCAAACTTTGATTTTAATTTAATTTCAACATATTTATTTATACTGGATTACCCTATGGTACATGAAATGGCTTATATAATGGGTTCTCCAGACACGGAGAAAACGCACAATATATGTACAGTACATACAGGACATTCCAAACTATGTTACCAGATTTTTTTTGTATATGTCAAGTATGCATGTCGTGATATACGAGTAAATCGGAGTAGTAATACCCAGTACAGAAGATATGGTAGAGGTTGCGACACAAGTCATATTGCATCAACTGTATACAAGTCCCTGAATCTGTACGTGGGCCTGTAATAGGGATATATAAAATGCACTTTAAAACGTGCAATTCCAATAAAGAATATACCCAAGATGGTTTTTGCTTTCTTTTAAATGAAACAAGGTTTACACCCTCTTCAAGGCGGAATCAAACTCTGTATTTTCTGCAGTCCACGTAATATTAGTGGCGAATACGCAGATCGTGATCCGCAGAGCGGTCAATACTATATAGTGTTGCATGTCCGTGTTGGCAGTCTACACTTGGAAAGTATATCATTGTCATCATCGTCAGGTACTTTTTGTTTCAAAATATTGAAAGTTGTCCTACCTGTGCTCCAGCCAGTAATATACTTTTCATTAGTTTGTGGGCATTACTTATATAAGGACCAGCTATAAGTACGTGCATGAATGGAACCGACAAACTTATGATCTACGCAATGAGGCATCTGAAACAATGGTGCGTATCGACAACAGAATCTGAAGACAGCAGTGAATTGGTAGCTGGCATGTGGTGATGAGTGTAATGAAACAGCTGATTAATCTCGATCTATATCTACAGTTTGATGTCCGAATCTCCTCACAATGAGCCACAAATATCACGCATTAATTTTTCTACCCTCAGGGTATTTTTCTGCAATAATTGACTCTGCATTATCGCAAGAAGATATCATTTTCAGCTGCATGCGGCAATCACACCAAAGCGAATCTCACACGATCTCTTTAGTACAAAACCTCGTTTTTCATTATAGCTTTTGTGTTGCTTGGCTGTTGCTTCCTGTTTGACCACAAATGACAAAATAACAATCACAATAAACATTGTTTGTTCACTAATTTCAGTTAATTTCTATCCTGTCAGTTTTAGTGTCTCTTACCCTCATATAAGCCTGTTGAAAGCATAGACATTGATATGGGTCTAAAGGATCATAGGTTTAAGATTGTTACAACAAATTCTCTTTAAATTTGGGATGGAAAATCTGAGATACGAATACAAAAATAAATGAACGTTTCAAAATTAACGTTCGATTTAATGATAGGCCTACTATGACAAAAATAATTCGTTTAAAGTTACATCAGAAGGTCCATATCTTAATTTTAATGAAAAGTCGAACAAATAAATTTAAGGAGCGCCCATAAATATTGTAAATCAAACCCACTCATAGTAATAATATAAACTTAGGCTTGTCCTATACTTTCCTACACTTTTAACCCAAAAACTGTTGGGGGGGGGGGGAGAAAGAGATGGCGTTACAGCAAGTTGACACAACTGAAACGCTATGAAGTTGTTGGAGAAGCTGTAAAATGGATATACTCTATGTGTTTAATCAGTCAGTCATAATTAACATATTTCATTTGCCCTATGAGGACATTGCGTTTAGCTCTCTCTCTCTCTCTCTCTCTCTCTCTCTCTCTCTCTCTCTCTCTCTCTCTCACACACACACACACACACACACACACACACACACAAGCAATCAGCATTTTCAACTGTGTTTTATACAATTTTATTTTGACGGAAGTAGTTTTGGATGTCTGCAGTGGAAGAGATCGAACACACCACATGAGAACACCAAACATTATTTCATCATGGCTGGATGTCCATTTTTGCAGTACTTGTTAGGATTTCCCTTGATTTGTACAAGTGGTTTAGCTGTAACTGTTTATTTTATAATCATTGGGACAGAATATAATGCCCCAGTTCGTTTCTACTTCAGATATTCACTGGCAGGTGGTTTAACTAAGGTAAGCTAGAAAGGGTACATACTGGTTCAAAGGTAAGTAAAATTACTCTCATGTGAACTTGTATTACACAAATTTTAGTAATTATGTTTGGTTTGACAGGTATCCTTTATTCATACTGAAGCTCTGCATTCATCAGCAAACTTCACTTATTTAGATAATTGATTGATATGTTCATATATTTTTTCATTATTATGTGGGTTGTCTTTGTTGAATATTCAGCTTAGACAAGGAGCCGCCAGAGAGACATGTACGGGTACAAGCTCTGAAATATGTTCTGAGTAGTTACCCGCTGAAGACCCTTTAATTTATTTGGGCTAATGCAGCCTAAGTCAAAATTCTACAGAAGAACGTGACAAAAATACCTCGTTATATATATGTGTGTGTGTGTGTGTGTGTGTGTGTGTGTGTGTGTGTGTGTGTGTGTGTGTGTGTGTGTGTGTGTGTGTGTGTGTGTGTATTTTAGACATTGGCAGGTGAGCTTATGGAGTGTAGTTTGGACTGCGGAATAGGGTAGTGACTTCCAGGAAAGTGGTTCTGGATGAAAAGACACAAATACAATTATTAATGAAATGCTTGGTAAAGTCGTTTTTTCTCCCTTTGTTGATTTTGTAGGGTGTAATATGTAAGGAACGGCAATAGTTTGCAATTTGATTGTATCCCAAAGGCAAAAAAATAGTAGAGGATTTTGCTCTGACCTTTCTACAACATTAATTTGTACCTATTGCATTATTCACGGATGCCACTTTGTTATGGTGTCTCATTTCACTTTCGACCGTGTATCAACAACTCTCTTGATCTGATCTCTGCTTCAATCGACCATCTATCCATTTACTGATATCAAATATATATTTATTGGCACTAAATTTGAACACAGAATAGACGGATCAAATAGCTCTTCTGAGGAGATCAGAGGGGCCATGAATGTACGGGAGGGGATGGGCAGGTGGAATTCATTCTACATGACAGTGCAGCTTGTAAATGTTCACCTTTTGGTATGTACCTTCTACAGCGGATATGTACTTGTTTTCATCTCTCTCTCTCTCTCTCTCTCTCTCTCTCTCTATATATATATATATATATATATATATATATACATATATATATATATATATATCCATGTTTGCCTATCTATCTATCTATCTATCTATCTATCTATCTATCTATCTATCTATCTATCTATCTATCTATCTATCTATCTATCTATCTATCTACCTGTCTGTCTGTCTAATTATCTATCTATCTATCTATCTATCTATCTATCTATCTATCTATCTATCTATCTCCACTTTGGCCAATGAGTCAGACTGCTCAAACAAAGTGACGGTAGTTATACATGTATTCCAACGATTCGAATTCTTATGAGAACAGCGTACGAATAGAGCATGTCGGCTAGTTCTTCTGCATGTCTGTGTGTTTTTCATACAAAAGAGTTGAAGTGCTTGGGTATATATCCAATTATGTCTAACGTTTGAGTCAAGGGTACTTAACTTTGTTGTTATTAGCACAATTCACAATTTCATGTTGGAAATTAAGACACAAAGACACAAAGAGCTGTCATTTCCATATCTACTGTAAACGCTCTTAAGATATGGACAATTATACTTGCCATTGTACTATTTTGGTATTGAAAACATCATTATCTCGACATATCTATAAGATGAAATGAGCGCAGACAGCCTCTTCTATTTAAATCATAGACACTAATTCGGAGTCTTGATATATATATATATATTATGGAAAGTCTCTTTTTGTTTGTTTTATTTAGTAGTTAGACATATCTCTAAATCATTTGTATTTAAATTTATCTTGATATGGATTTAAAGATGTCTTTAACCCAATTTGAAGATATGTTTCAACATATGTAATATTTGCTGGAATGTCCATATATTTGAAGATATCTATTTAAGGATATCTCTAAATAGAATTAAATATATCTAGAAATGGATTTAAAGATATCGTTAAATGGACCCAGAGATATCTTTAATTCAAATTTTACACATCTCTAAATCCAAAAATATTTGAAGGTGTCTTTAAATATATTCAAATTCTTTTAGAGATACCGCTAAATATTTAAAGATATGAGAGATATAAATGAAACAAGAAAAAGGATGTATGTATGTATGTATGTATGTATGTATGTATGTATGTATGTATGTATTGTTTGGATGGATGGATCCTTCTTTTTGGGTGGGTGGGTGGGGGTAGTTAATTTGCTTTATATTTTAACACGATTCATCCTGTTTTGTGTTATCCAGTTCAACTAAATATGACTATGTACATGTAACCTGTTAATGTACAAAGTTAGTCTCACTCGCAGCACGTGCGCGAACAGGACAGTTCTGCGAAAGACTGCATGTGCGGGTATTCACTAGATGGCAGCACGTCATAACTGCAAGATGCTGCTATTATAAAACTTAGCCAAGTCACAACCAGCAGAACTTGTTTTACTATGGCTAAATATTATAAGTGTCTGTTATAGCTTTTGTTCCCGATCCCTTCGTACTTCGTTTGATTATACACTGAGAGATGCTATCCTAAAATTTTGAATGTTCTCTGCAGCAGTAAACAATCGCAATTAATTTTACGATAGCATAGTCATAGATCTCTGTCTCAGCACTTGTTCAAAAATATTTGTGCGCATTGTCTGCGCAGGTGCAAATATGTTCGCTAGAGGGCAGCAGCTAACGGTATATGACTTCACCCGCTAGAGGTCTCCAGCCACAAAAGCCATTTGGAACTTGTGGAGCCAGCCACACATTTGGCCAGTGTACAAGTTGTTCTAGTATTTAGCTGTAGATACTTTTACTGCTTCTTTGTTCTCCCTTGTATATAGTTCAGTGATGTGATATTATTATTATCATGTCTCGTGTAATTGTCTATATCATGTACGGAAGATGTACACTTGTATTTGATTTTTGTCCATAAAGAATCTTGAATCTGATATGCCACATAAGAAAACAATAACTAGAAAAGAAGATTTACTTCAAAGTAAATCTGTCTGTGCGCCTTCAAAAGTTGTAAATATTAAATGCTACAACTTTTTTCCTTTGGCACATCACATCACATTAAGCTTATGGCTGGATGCAAATTTCAAAGTTCAAATGACCTTGACCTTTCACCTTTACAGGTCACATTTAATGTGCACAGTGTTACAATACCCACAATTTAAGCGTGACATGAACAAATCGAATAAAAATAGACCAAGTTATGACAAGATGAAACTTTCAAAGGGACAAATGACCTTGACCTTTGCCCTTTTGAGACGACATGTTCTTATTAAAATGTGCAGTGTTGCAATACCTAAAATTTGAGTCCAACAAGATGAGAATTGGATGGAAATTGGCCAAGTTATGACTGGATGAAACTTTCAAAGGTCCAAATGACATTGACCTTTGACCTTTAGAGTTCACATGCAAGTTTCAAAAATGTGCAGTGTACATTAGCTTCAGTTTGAGCCCAACATAATCAAAATTGAAAAAAAATTAATTAAAAAAAGTTATGGCTAGAGGAAAGGCACCACCGAAAGTGGCCTCTGACCTTGAAATGACCTTTGACTTTGAGTTGACCTCTGCCTGAAGTGAACCTTGACCTCGAAAATGACATTTTGGGTTAAAATTGATCTTTGACCTTGACATGACCTTTGACCTTGACATGACCTTGACATTTGACATAAACTTTACCTTGCTATGATCGTATACACTCGGAACTACATCTACTATAGTATATAAGATATTGAAGATTTAAAATTTCAATTTAGCCCTCATTTGCATAATTTTGAAAAGAATGACCTCTCATTATAAAAAGGCCAGACTTTATCTATAGAAGTATAATTGTGCCAAGTTTGGAGTTTCTACGTGCTATACTTTTCAAACGAAATGTCGGACATATTTGCCTGTAAAGAAAGAAAGAAAAAAGAAGGAAAGAAAGAAAGAAAGAAAGAAAGAAAGAATTCCTAGAAAAACAGTATGTCTGTGTTCGCACACAGACATAATAACAACGGTAACACCAAGAATAAAAGTAAGTACAAAAAGAAAAAAAGAAAAGGAAAGTTATTACGATATTTAATTTGCTTCCACAGTTGCGTCAGAACAGATGTGGAAATATAACTACAAGTCAAACAATTTAACCAGGATCGAATTCTCTGGTTATCATTTTAAATATTAGGAGTTAGGTCATTTTTATGAGCGAGAACAGTCTTGGGATGTGAAGGAAAATTAGAACCAAAAAAAAAAAAAAAAACGAAAGAAAGAAACAACAACAACAACAGCAACAACAAAAAGAAACCATAACAAAACAAAAACAAAAACAAAAAACAAACAAACAAAAATAAAAACAACAACAACAACAAAAAACAAACAAAAAACAAAAACAAAAACAAAAACAAAAACCCCAACTGAATAACTATTTATTGATCTTTCAAAAGACGCTTCTTTGAAGGTCTATCAATTTGATTTTAAAGGCATTATTGATCACTTATTTACATCTAGTGGTGAAGAAGCATAACATATCTGTAATTAAACGCAAAGCCACTGTTATTATTTTCTTGATTGACATGTGGGCTACCATCGTGATACTGGAGTTTTCCTGCTGAGATAATTATTAGAGGCTTATCAGCAACACAAACAAGAAAGGCAAGAGACAAGACTTTAAAGGGGCTCACTGACTTAGCAATGTGATTGACAGGATATGGCCATGACATGACAAGCTTTAAGGACTGATGTCTCAGGGTTTAAATGATGTTACATCCCTTTCTTGAAAAGTGGTCCACTTTTATCAATCTATTTTTAGTGATCCTCTTTGCCTTTACTTGGTGCTGTTTACGAAATTGATCGACAAACAGAAAATTGTACGCTGAGAAATGATAAATCATCTGCAAGTTAGTTTATATATATGTCAACACTTCGTAAGTTAGTGAAAATTTCTTAATTTCAGTTATAGTTCTAATATTTGTTTAACGTGGATCACATAACCGTACGTGTCATGTGCTAATTAAATGGTTTTCCAGGCGAAGAAGACATACTTATCATCTGCAAGTTAGTTTATATCTATGTCAACACTTCGTAAGTTGGTGAAAATTTCTTAATTTCAGTTTTAGTTCTAATATTTGTTTAACGTGGATCACATAACCGTACGTGTCATGTGCTAATTAAATGGTTTTCCAGGCGAAGAAGACATACTTATCATCTGCAAGTTAGTTTATATCTATGTCAACACTTCGTAAGTTGGTGAAAATTTCTTAATTTCAGTTTTAGTTCTAATATTTGTTTAACGTGGATCACATAACCGTACATGTCATGTGCTAATTAAATGGTTTTCCAGGCGACGAAGACATACTTAACCGTATATACAACATACACAGGACTTACAAAATATACATTTACAGTACTAGGGACGAGTACAGTTTTTACAATAAGGTTTATAAATGTACACACAAGTATTAGACGTTATCTAAAAGAGTGGAACGATTGTGCGAGTTCATCAATCGACAAAGTACATACAGTAAATGCAAGATGGTAGTGATAATGATTCATGAATTCCTACATTATTTAAGTCTGCGCCAGCATAAATATATTTTTGATTTATGCCACCAGGCTAATCATTTAACCATGCATGGAACAAAATATCTGTTTAGAATCAATGAACACGAGAGAGAGAGAGAGAGAGAGAGAGAGAGAGAGAGAGAGAGAGAGAGAGAGAGAGAGAGAGAGAGAGAGAGAGAGAGAGAGAGAGAGAGAGAGAGATGGTACTACATTTATCGGGAAAATGTCGATTTAGAGGGGTATATTCCATGCATGCGCATAGATCTGAGCAACCTTTGCTTGCCAAGCGTTTACCTTTAAAATGGTAAGTGGAACGTCATCGCTTGCTAGGAGAGTTTGCTTCAAATGTAACCGAAAACTATAACAGAAGATTTGCTTCAAAGCAAATCTGTCTGTGTGCCTCCAAAAGTTATCAATATGGCTAGATGAAAATTTCGAAGGTCCAAATATGGCTAGATGAAAATTTCGAAGGTCCAAATAACCTTGACCTTTGACTTCTAGAGGCCACATGTAAATTACAAAAATGTGCAGTGTTGCAATACCTACAAGTTGAGCCCTACATCACCTTAAATTGGATCAAAATTGACCAAGTTGTGGCTAGATGATAATTTCAAAGGCCCAAATGACCTCGACGTTTAACCTTTAGGGTTACAGTTACGAATGCTATCAAAAGATTATGTGAAAAAGCAAACAAAGCCCTCGGAAGATTAAAATGTATCCTTCCAATCGATAAAACAAGCTTTAAACAAAGCCTAAGTTTGTTTGACAAACTTATATCTCCAATATTACTTTATGCATGTGAAACATGGGGTGCCTATACAATATCACCTGAAAAAAAAACATTCCTAAACAACAACTTATCTGGCTATTACAAACTAAGCTACGAAAGGTTATATATGAGTTACTTAAAATATTGTCTAGGTGTTCCTCGCAAAGCTTCTAACGTTGCTGTTTTAAGTGAACTTGGCAAAACACCCCTTTCTAGAAAAATTATCAACCTAGTGTGTAAAAACTTCTTCCGAATAACAAATATGTCACCCGACAGCTTATATACGACTGTTATTTGTGTAATCTAGACTTCCCTACTAATCTATCTTCTCAATGGGCCAGTACTACCAAAAATACATTTTTAGGTTTAAATCTTGAAGAAATTTGGCATAATCAAGGAAACAGTTCAGGCATATACCCTTCAAAACTATTCAAATCAGCAATCAAAAGTAAATTCTGTACTCAATGGGGGCAAGATTTAAATTCTCAAGGTGATCAAGATAAAAAATTGCGAACGTATACTCTTTTTAAAACGGATTTCAATTTAGAATTATACCTTCACAAGATAAAAGATTTCGATATACGCAAATATATAACCCGCCTTCGCATAAGCGCACATAATTTAAGTATTGAAACTGGACGCCACAAAAGACCAAACAAAATTCCTGTTGAACTCAGAGTTTGTGATATTTGCAAAGAAATCGAAGAAATCGAAAATGAAAAACACTATGTCTTAAAATGTTCTAAATTTACAACTCCCAGAAACAAATTTTTGAGCGAAAAAAAACCCCAGATTTTTTACTTAGATAGCTTTGACGATGAACACTTATTTATATTCATAATGAGTTTAAACGATACAGATTTGATTTCAAAACTTAAAAGAATGTACAGACATCAACGGACCTCTATGACATCAAATTACCTTTCACTATTTTTTTTCTACTCGCTTAATTGCTTCATAATATATAATTGTTTGTTGCATTTGTGTATGTGTAATGTGTATCCCATTGTATTTCTTTTTCAATGTTGTTATTGTTCTTCTTGTTGTTTGTATGTATGCATGTGACAGATTACCATTGTAAATATTGGTGTAGTCAATAAAGTCCAAAGTTCCATATTTAATCACAAAAAATGTACAGTGTTACAAAAGCTACAATTTAAGCCCCACATGAACCAAATCAGATGAAAATTGACCAAGTTATGGCTTGATAAAAATTATAAAAGGCCAAGTAACCTTGACCTTTGACTTCTAGAGGTCACATATGAATTACAAAAATGTGCAGTGTTGCAATACTTGCAACTTTAGTTCAATATGATTAAAATTGGATTAGAATTGACCAAGTTATGGCTAGATGACACTTTCAAAGGTCCAAAAGACCTTGACCTTTAGCGTTTGCATGCAAATTACAAAAATAGGCAGTGTTGCAATACCTACATTTTGGATCCAACATGGTCACACTTGGATAAAAATTGACAAAGTTTATGGCTGAAAATTTCAAAGGTCCAAATGACCTTGACGTTTGACCTTTAGAGGTCAAATGTAGATTACAAAAATGTGCATTGTTACAAACCTACAATATATAAATTGGAAGTTCGATTGGTTACCCGCATCTGTAATAGTTTTGGAGATATTCAAGATTTAAATGACCGTAATTTGCATAATTTTCATAACAGTTGAACCTTTTTACAAGAGCTCAAGAGTTCATGTATGGAAGTATAATCATGCCAAGTTTGGAGTTTCTACGTGTAATAGTTTTTAAGCTGTCGAGATTTACATGAGACTGGTTGAAAGTTATCTGTTACATAGATAATGGTACACACGCCTGGGCATTTCTGGATCATATGATGTTTTGGGTACTTGGAAAAACCTTGTAATGAATGGGTGTACAGTTTGTCTTTGATGCATGGTGCTGTATTTTTAAAGAGAGATGGGATGAAAAACCGAACACTATGAGAACTTCTGTTTCTATTTAGAATTGGAAGTTGGGGTAGATGTTTGTTCCTATAGTTTGGTCTGTGTTGGTCACACATGGTAAGGCATAAAGGTTATGGAAATATATAGCTTGTTGGTTATTGATATATTTATAAAAGAATTTCGCAGTCAGAGCCTTTAGTTTAAGTATATCTTGAACTTTTAAAACAACTAATAATTTGAAGAGTGGGTCTGTGTGACCGTAAATTTTTTCATGGCATACAAGTCGAACTATAGATTTTTTAAGTTTAAAGATCCAGACGCATGAGTAACCCCAGCAAAGAATACCATAATTCAAATGAGGCAAAAATGAAGAATTATAAACGGTCTGTAAAATGTGTGCTGGTAGATATGTGTGTAATATTTTGAAAATTCCCCCATTACCTGTGATAATCTATTGCCTACATATGTAGTATGCGATTGTCAATTTAAATTTCCATCCATAACTATATCTAAATAATTAAATTCGGGTACTTTTGATATTAAACTATTATTTATATTTGAATCTAAAGTGTTGAACCACTTCGTTTGACAAGCAGATGTCACACATATCAGAAATATTGTACACTTACTCCAGAATTGGAGGGGGGGGGGGGCTACCATGCAGAGATATAAATTAGTAAGACATCTATCGATAATTTTAATTCTAACTTTTTGAGTTAGGCCAAACGCCCCGATGCTTAACTTCTCATCGGTTCAATGTGCTTTTTTTGCCAAGGACAGATTAAACTTTATTATTACCCCCATTTCTGAGGGAACATTAAAAAATAGAAAAATGAATACAATCGACACATCAAATAAAGACAATACACACACAATACGCATAATAGAACAAGATCAAAAATATAAAATCACGACCGGGATTTAAAACATGAAAACATATTGGTACACTATGCAGAACCTAGTCATAAAATGCTCGTAACCATGCTGGCAATAATTGCATATTACAAAACGCAGGTTAATTTTTAAAAGGCTTTAGTTCAAAGCGAAACCAGTTTATATTCCATTGAATCTCTGCTGGAATAACGATCAAACTTGATCAGAAAACGAATACTGTCGGATACTCCGTCGCCAGCGCAGACTGTTGGGTCGTCCGTCAAGTCATTGACGGGCCACTATATGAGGGCCCGCGCGGGCGACACCCCCGAGATATATACAGCCGGCCAATAATGGAGCCGACTGCAGATTTTCCAGTGGTAATAAAGGGCTAAAAAGCGAATACAAATATTTCTATATTTTAAGGAACTTCAAACACTTGACGAGCTAGAAAAACAGTTTCCGTCGTTATAAGTTGTTGTAGTTTGAAAGTACAATTTAGTTTAAACATATTTTATTTCACCAAGTGAAAAAGGATTGGAGAAAAAGTGCAGAGCACTTACATGAACTCCTCTCCGTGTACATCAAATGAATTTCACAATCTCATCAACAAGATGGTGGGTAATATATACACTATATACATTGTCATATAAAATAATGCTAACTTATGGTATTAATGCATTGGTTTCACAGATGAATACATTTATGCAACAGGTGAGATGAAACTTTTCACATACACACTGACAAGTTAGAAACGCTTAGTCTGAATAAGTAAATCATGGACTGTTCTAAATAAGTGAATGTTTACACTCGCTGGTTGGCTGGGGTCGCCGTATAACATTAAGATCATGAAGTAAAGATGAATGATAAGGCCTATTGCTCATACCAAAAACATGTATATGCCTGCCTGTGACAGCTGGGTTATGAACCATTTCGAACACTGGTGCCATTGGCAAACATTTCGATGTCTCAGAAAATATTCACTAAATCAATGATAACAACCAAGAATATTAGCGGGACCCAATATGGTCCCTTGGGGTACTTCTGCTTCTACAGGTAGCCAACGTGGCTACTCATCTTGCAGAGCGTCTGTCTGTCTGTCTGTCTGTCTGTCTGTCTGTCTGTCTTTTTCCCCCACGCACACACAAATGCATGTGGATGGATATACATGTACATATGCATATACATTTTTGATATGTTTGGATATATTTATACATGATGCCCCTCGAAGTCGCAGACTGTTCTTCCACGGGTTCCTGTGTAATGTATCAGTAAATACAGACAGTGAATTGTAATATACAGAATACAACGACTTAGCTATAGTAAGCACGCATACGAAAAGTTATCAGTAATGCAATAAAGGATCAAGAAAAGCTAGAGAAGCAACATCAAAACGGAATGGCTAGTTACAGATACGATGACAATATGGATCATTAAAACGTGAGACGTACATACGCTTAAAATCATACACATAATCACAATCCTTTACAAAATTGGAAGTCTATTGAAGATGCAAGCACCTATATACATACACAAAGGTATGCTCCTAAACACGAGGAAAATAGTTTTGCCCATGCATAGTTAATGGATTCTCGGTGTTGCATTTTTCAAGAGTCGAGCGTTTACCTTTTTTGTTTCTGTTTTTTTCTTTCAAATCGTCGGTGTGACTAATAAGTTTCTCCAAGATGTCAGGCTCATTTAAAAAGAGTTGTAATTTTCTGAACAAAGTTGAGCAAAAAATTCAAGACCCCATTTTTTTTTTAAACTAACGATGTTGAAACCGCATGCAACTGTGGACTGAAACTTTACTTTTTTAAAAAAATGATTTGTCTATTGCCTTTTTCAACATGTAATACAGAGATTCTGTGCAATTAATTTCCAGCGAGATACAAATATATGTTGCTTACTTCTATTACACATAATATGCCTCTCTGCCTCTAACTTATTTTTAAAGGAACGAAGGAAGGCTCGAAATGAAACCCTTTCTCTTTCACATACAGAACAATGGATAAAATGTTTTGCTCGTAACCAGCAACTATTAAGAGCATACCTTTCTGGTTCATCAAAGTATCCAAACGTTATATCTATTTCTGTCAGATTAATGTTACAATTATAAACACATGTGTTCCTCCATTGTTAAAATAATTTCCCCAAACCAGCAACATGATCACATCTACAAAAACGATGAATGATGGTGTCTTTTTCTTCACAAAAATAACATTGTTCTGATGTTGCAAGTTTATACTTATATAACTGAGCATTATGTGTCACAAATCTATGTATAATAGTGAACTGGACACTTTGCAGTCTGGTTTCAAAAGTACATTGAAATGGCAAAGTATGATTTTTTTTCCCAACTGTCTTCACTAAGATTTGAGTTTTCCATCCAACGCTGCCATGCAATAGGTTTCAATTCAGTATTATCAAAATATACTAACGTCCAATAAAATTGTTTACATCGGGTGAAACTTATTTTGCTTTTCTTCCCCTCTATGTTTATCACCGGCTCATCAAAAATATTTCTATCATGGTCACTCAGTAATAACTGTTTCCATTTTGATGGAATGGACAATCGAATAGACAAATATTCCCAAAAATTTGTTTGTGGACCAAATTTACTCTGCAAAATTTCCTGTGACAAAAAATTACCTTCAATGTCGAGAATACCATTGATTCGCTTAATATCTAATTATGTCTGTGTGCCAAAACAGACATACTGTTTTTCTTTCTTTCTTTCTTTCTTTCTTTCTTTCTTTCTTTCTTTCTTTCTTTCTTTCTTTCTTTCTTTCTTTCTTTCTTTCTTTACAGGCAAATTTGTCAGATATTTCATTTGAAAAGTATTACACATAGAAACTCCAAACTTGGTACAATTATACTTCTATGGATGAAGTCTGGCCTTTTTATAATGAGAGGTCATATTTTTCAAAATTATGCAAATGAGGGCTAATTAAAGTTTTAAATCTTCAATATCTTATGTACTATAGTAGATGTGGTTCCGAGTGTATAGGAGTTCGATCATAACAAGGTAAAGGTCATCTCAAATGTCAAGGTCATGTCAATGTCATGTCAAGGTCATGTCAATGTCATGTCAAGGTCAAAGGTCAATTTTAAGCCAAAATGTAATTTTTGAGGTCAAGGTTCACTTCAGGTAGAGGTCATCTCAAAGTCAAATGTCATTTCAAGGTCAAAGGTCACTTTGGATGGTGACTTTATTCTAGCCATAACTTAGTCAATTTTTGTCCAATTTTGATCATGTTGGGCTCAAACTGTAGCTATTGTACACTGCACATTTTTTGATCTTACATGTGACCTCCAAAGGGCAAAGGTCAAGGTCATTTGGACCTTTGAAAGTTTCATCTAGTCATAACCTGGCCAATTTCCATCCAATTCTAATCATGTTGGACTCAAATTGTAGGTATTCCAACACTACGTTTTTATAAGAACATTTCACCTCAAAAGGGCAAAGGTCAAGGTCATTTGGCCCTTTGAAATTTTAATCTTGTCACAACGTGGTCAATTTTCATCCGATTTGGTTCATGTTGGGCTTAAATTGTGGGTATTGTTACATTGTGAAATTTACATGTGACCTGTACAGGTCAAAGGTCAAGGTCAATGTCATTTGGACTTTGAGATTTGCATCCAGCCATAAGTTTAATGTGATGTGAAGTACCAAAGGATAAAAGGTGTAGCATTTAATATTTCACATCGTTTGAAGGCACACAGACAGATTTGCTTTGAAGCAAATCTTCTTTTCGAGTCTGTACCAATGTTTAATGAAAACATATATCAAGATGAAATCATTAAACCATATAAATTCATTCCTGACTTCATTACCATTAATAGGCTCATTCTTTCTTTTGTACTAGTTCCAAATGTCAATAAGATTTGCAAAGAACAAAGGCAACTTCCAATTTTCACCGATACAACATCTCGACAAAAACAAGTCTTTAACGTTGATAAATGGTATGAAAGCCTGAAATGTATGTTTCCATTTTGCATCATTATCACTAAACAATCTTTTGACCCATTTTAGTAACAAAGATTTCACTTGAGTTTTAAAATGTAGTATTTTCAGTCCACCATCTTGTATTTTCTTGTACATTATTTAATTTTTTACTTTAGGAATTAGACTATTCCACATGAATTCATGTATGCACTTTTGAACAAGATCAATATATTTCTCATCAATATATACCGAGGAAACACAATACAACAATTTTGATGCAGCTAAACTTTTTAGAACTACAATTCTCCCAATGAAAGAAGGCTTCTGACTCTCCACACATTTAATACCTCTTTAAACGACTGCACCTTAATGTTTAAAGAACTCATAACAAGTTCATTTTCATCAAAGGTAATACCCATTGTAGGAAAGCTTTCAGAACACCATCTAACAGGCAGGTCCAAATATGGGGAATACTTTTCTCCTCCAATCAGTGCTGCTACTGTTTTCTCAAAATTACATTTAAGACCTGAGCAAGACTCAAACTATTTCAACTCCTGAAATAGAACTTTGGCTGAATCTGCGTCAGAAAGGAAACATGTGGTATCATCAGCCAACTCACTTATTTTTATTTTAGTATTACCAATAAAAATACCTTTTATATTAGAGTTAGATCGTATAGCTACAGCAAGGATTTTCGACGGCTAAAACAAACAGAAAAGGTGCAAGAGGACATCCCTGTCTAACTTCACGGCCCAGTGGGAAAAATTTTGATGCATGCCCATTATTTGTTACTCAACTTATTTTTTATTGAAACCCATTTACAAAAGTAAGGTCCAAAATTGAAACGTTTCAATACCTGAGCAAGATATTTCCATTCAATAGTGTCAAAAGCTTTCTCAAAGTCGATCATTAATATAAGGCCTGGCAATTTCTTCAAATTACTGAACTGAATAACGTCTGCTATTAATCTAATGTTTTCACTTGTGTATCTACCTTGGATATATCCAGTTCGGTCATTGTTTACCAAAAAAGGGAGAAAATTTCTTAATCGTGCAGCTAGTACCTTGGCGATATCTTATGGTGAAGACTGAAATGTCTTCTACGACAGTCGGAGAAACTGTGCCAAACCATGGAGGAAGGAAGTTCCGTCCTCCATGGCCAAATTAACCTATCACCGTTCGATCCTATGACTAGGCAGAAGTACCCAAAGGGACCATATTGGGTCCCACAAATGAATTACCCAGAATGCCAAGAGAAAGAGTGTTCCAAAAGAAAGGCTAAAAGGAGCAATAATGATGATGTATGTCTCATTTTCGGAACTTTTGATATATACATATATACACGATGCTGGGTATGTGCCGCTCTGAAGGCCCCTCTTTTCAGCGAAATTTTTTCCAACAACGGTCCAGTAATTTGCCCAAAATACCCGAAAAAAAAAGGATTTTTTTCTCTTTTATGGTCCAAAATTCGGGAGAATTTTCCTAAGCAAGGTCAAAATTTTCTTCGAGCACTTTTCACACCAATTGGGGACCATATTTTCTACTATTACAGTGAAAAAAAAATCGAGAACAAGAGGCCCTAATGCACTGCTGGCACCGTGGTTATATTGCACCTATATCTTCATTTCAAAGTTTCGAGTCCTCAAGTAAAAGGCTTATGTAATTTTAGTGTCTCATTTGTCCACCAGATGGCACTTCGCTCCACATGTAATCATAGCTTATTTGTGCAATTCCTGTGATGGATATTGTTGCATGTGCCAAGACAGCAATCAGTGAGTGAGTCCTTCATTTCATGTCCTCAGTGACCTTGGGACATAAGATTAAGGTCACCCACATTATGTAACACAAGGGGTCCATGGGCCTGGTGCGGTCCTGACATTGCCATTGATGTCCAAGCTATACCCTGCAATTACAAAATCACCTCTTTCAACTTTAATAACAGGCATGGTGACCCCACAAAAATAGGTGAAGGTCACTGACATAAAAAAATGTTGAAAGAGTGATTTATAATCAGGCATACCATTATTTTCAATTTCATATTTTCTTTTAGAATAGTCAACATGGGCTTAGAAGTAATAATTCAACTGAGTACACTGCAATTGAGCTTATAGATAAAATTTTATTTGAGATGGACAGAGGAGACATTCCTATCAATATATTTATGGACTTTTCAAAGGCTTCCGACACTTTAGACCATGCCATTCTACCTCATAAATTACACTACTGTGGAATTAAAGATTCCGCGCTTGATCTGTTCAAAAGTTACTTAACCCACAGGAAACAGTACGTTGCTTATAATGAAGTGAATTCAAATAGTTTAAATATAGACACCAGTGTCCCACGAGGATCCATCTTGGGCCTTTATTGTTTATCATTTATATAAATAATAAAACTATAGCCTCTTCGTCTTTTGAATTTGTCCTATATGCTGATGATACATCATTATTTAGTACTCTTAGTGTTTTTAATTCCTTTCAATCTATTGAAGAGGCTACTCAACATATGAATGCAGAGTAAGGTAAAATAAACACATGGCTAAATGTTAACAAATTGTCGCTTCATGTAAAAATAAAAAACCTTACTTTGTGATGTTTCACCAATACAGAAACGTATTGCTATCCCAAAGCTTGAAATTTATAAAGAAAAAATTAAAAGTTTTGATGAATTTTACTTTCTTAGTATCACTCTAGACAAACGTATGACCTGGAAAAAACATATCCAAAAATTGCATCCAAAGTTTCACAAATAATTGGTATAATGAATAGATTAAAAAAAAAGTTCCTTACGCCCCATATCCTAAATTTTTTTTTACAATTCATTGATATTACCTATATTTAACTATGGGCTGCTTGTGTGGGGATACAACCTGGAAAGGTTAGAAACAATTTAAAACAAAAGGCTATACGAATCATAAATCATAGCAAATACAATGCTCATACTGACCCAATCTTCAAGTCTCATAAATTCAAGATATATACACCTTACAAATTTTGAAATTTTACTACAAAATTAAAAATGAGTTAATGCCTTCCTATTTTTGTCAACAATTCATAACACCAACATCCCCAATTCACCAGCATACCAGAAATGAGTCTTTGTTTAAATCCTGCGCACATCATACCTTTGACAGAAAGTGTTTAAGGCATGAAATTGTACGTATTCTTTCTTACCCAATATAACTAAAGAAAAGGTACATTTGCACAGTTTACAAGGTTTTTCAAATTATGTCAAAATTGCATTTCTCAATTAATATGAAAATACTTGCACAACACAAAATTGCCATGTCTATAACTCTAATTGATCCCTGATTGTGTATGGTAATTAACTTATTCAGCATGCGTTTCATATATAAACATGTAGTTTTGTGGCTTTCATTTTAATAGGTAACTTTATTTTTTACGGTGGCGCACATGAGAGGGGTCTATCAAAGACCTTAATGTGCGTCTCCCTGACCATGTAATTTGTATACTTCTTTGCAATCATACATTTAACTGTTTTGTATTTTGTTTTGTATTTATACCCTTGTGTTATTATTGTATGTATATATATAGATTATGGTCGAATGAAAAAATCCTGATTCCTGATATTACATCACAGTCTAGCATTGGACATAGTCTACCTATCCTATAAATTTGGCAAGTCTAATCCAATTTTATATCTTAAAACACATTTTGGCTCATAATTTCCATAAATTCATAGGTGACACCACTGGTATCATTAGCAACTTAGATTTTGGCCTCCCCACAGTCCATTCAAATTCCATGAAGATCCACCAAAAATTAAAGATGCTATAGTGTTCACAAGATTTTCACATTTTGACCCCTATATGGCATAACATTGTAGGTGGCGTCACCAATATCGAAAGGGATCTAGATTTTCATATTCCCTATGAATCCTGAAAATTATATTGGGCTGACTGGAAAACTATGGAGGGTATCTCGGTCACAAGATTTTAACATTTTGACCTATTTATTACATAATACTATAGGTGGCGCAACCAACATTGATGTCTACAAAGATTTTCATGCACTTTATAACTTCTAAATGTTATATGAGCCTAACTCAACAATTGTGGTGTTCAGAGCATTGATGAGATGATATAATATTTAAACTGGACATGTGCCCTTGACTGTCAACCCGGATTAAAAAATTGTTATGTTCAAAATATGCATCCCACATCCAGGTTTTCCATGGATGGTCTGTTTGTTCAAATCGGATGATAACTTTTTGAGTTATTAAAGAAAAACAATAAATTTGGACAAGCACCAAACTCCATTATAACTGGGTTACGATGACCCATAAAGAAGGTCTCCAGGTACAGTTTTATGTACAATGTAACCAAGTGCAATTCTAACCTAGAGGCTCAATTCTCTTTGCCATTGATGTCCAAGCTACACCCTGTCATTACAAGATCGCCTCTTTCAACCATACAGGCATGGTGGCCTCACAAAATTATGTCAAGGACACTGATATTATACAAACATTCTAACATTGGACATGGTCTAAATATCTTATAAATTTGGCAAGTCCAATCCAATTACTTCTCCAAATATGGAATTTTATGTCTTAAAACACATTTTGGCTCATAATTTCCGTCAAATTAAAAATGGGGCCACTAGTATCAATAGCAACTTAGACTTTGACCTTGCCCACAATCCCACCAAATTTGGTGAAGATCCACCAAAAATGAAAGATGCTCGAGTGTTCACAAGATTTTCACATTTTGACCCTCATATTGCATATTGTAGGTGATGCCACCAATCTCAAAAGGGACCTACATTTTTATACACCCTAAAACTTTTAAAGTTATCGTGCTCACAACCAGCAAGTTTACGAACGGACGGACAGAATGACCGACGGACGGATAGACGTACACGAGCGATGCTATAAGCTCTGTGACCTTTCGGTCTGCAAGGCTAACAAAGGTATAATTTTTGTGAAAAAGTGCCCTTACACAGGATTGGTTTTTGACAGGTCGAACTGCACACCCCCACCAAAAATTTGGGGAAGTAAACCCCCCCCCCCAATACCGAGCCAGTAGCGTGGAGAGTACATCTCGACGGATCCCTTGTTGCCATGACAATGCATTCAGACTCCAGTTGGCATTTTTAAAGTTCTATCACCATTCAGAAACTTTCAGTTTTGTAAATATTCAATTCTTTACTGGTATTACAGGTAATCATACATATTTAGTTTGCGTAATAAGTATAAACTCATTTTATGTTCATAGTACTTGAAGTTTCACGCCAGAAAGCAAACATTTAAAGTAGTCTCAGAGCAAGAATGTGATCATGCAAGACTGGCATGCCAGTTTTAAGTTACAGCGTTACCTTGCATCTTGCTTTAGCATGTAAAGTAATGGAGTGTGCTTGATTGTGCTTTTAAGGGTTTTATAAATCTTGGATTTCTCTTTATTTCACAATACATATTTGGAACTGTACAGATGTGGTCTGGCATGAGAACCAATTTAGTAGCAGATTAAACTTGATTTTTTGACCAGTTACTGAAACTTTTCAAAATTTGGAAAGTTTGGCCAACTTCATAGATTTCAAGCTACACGTACAAGAGAGAGCATCTGAATTAAAAATCCATACATTTGTGGAGTTTGATATTTTGGCCATCAAACAAGATATTTGAGAAGTAACTTATGTAAAAATCTCGTTTAAGCTAGTCTTACGGTTTTAAAGAAACACTAAAATTTCTATGTCTATCAAAGCACACATTATAAAGGACAGAGGTGAAGTGGACATAGGTTCCTATATTTTTTTGTCCTCATCAACGTGCGCACTCATCATACATAAATGCACAAATATATATATATATAAACATATATATGACTGATCATGATTTTGTATGGTGTGGAAGCTCAGAACACTGAAAGATCGTTGCTAGACTTATATCCATGGAGTAAAAGGAGCTGGGTGGCATGGTGCGAGTGTCAGCATTGAAGCATTTGAGATTCTCCACTCCCCCCCCCCCCCCCCCAAGATCCCATACAATATTTTGACAACTTTACTGCTGGTTGAACAAACACACTTAAAATCTGTTCAATTTGAAGCTGCACATACCTGCACATACCTTCACAGGAGCACTGCCGCAAACTCCTCATGTAAACTTGCTGAGAAAGCTGGGTTGGCAGACTTTGACTATGAGAAAGAAATACTTTAAAACTTATTCTGTTTCATAAAATGTTCCACAAACAGGTTCCAACTTTTCAATCTGACCTTTTTTCCAGGGATCTTGGGGAATCTTGACTCTGTGAATCTCATGGAATCAAATAATCTTAAGACAAGTGAGACAGAAGACATCATGACTTTATGTTTCGGACCTTTCTCCCGTCATCTGTTCATCTCTGGAACGGTCTGCTACTTTTCAAGTATGTCATACCATGGAGGAATGAACTTGGTTATCCTCAATTGCGTTTGGAACACTCTTGTCTTTACAAAATGAATGCTGTCCTTTCAGAATATATTCACCACTTCTTCCTAAAATCTCCCCATCACATTACTGCAAGGAAAAACATCTTGAACCCCATATGTCATATACTTTTTACACTGGGTGTTAATCCATCCCCAACCATAAATAGAATTTGGCTTCTGAAATCTCGTTGCAGTATCTTATTCACGGAAATAAGGACCTGCCTAATAATCTCAAAGAAGAAGTTTTTAAGGCCGTCCCAAAAAATATTAGCGAATCCGTAAGATTTAATTTCTGATGGCACTGCTTTTGCCACAACTGCATATACTAGGATAGAGTTAGTTCTCGTGGAGTATTGATCGAATCTTCACCTCTATTGCTAAAGGCGTGCTGTACTTCAGCATAGTAAGTCGGCCTCTATTGAGCTGCAACTTCTCTGTATTCAGTAACCTTAAGCATCTTTGTATTTGTCCAGTGTGTCATGTTCTGGTGAACCTGATTTTCTTACTAATGGCATCATATTGTACTACTTAGGTAATCCAGTTGAAATAATTATGTTTAAAACAAAATATTTCTCAAGTGCGCATTTAAATTCCCCCCCCCCCCCCCCCGAGTTTAAGTACATTTGATGAAAATATTCCAAAGGAAATTCTATATCCACAAATAAACATTCCATAAACTTTAAACGATATTGAAATAACAGAAGGTAGACTATTTGACATGCAACAAAATCAAAAACAAAAAAGCCATTCACCATTGAGAATTATATTGCGTATGTATGTGTGTGTATATATATGTCTGTGTGTATGCATAAATATATATATATATATGTGTGTGTGTGTTCTTGAAAGTATGGCAAAAGCTCACATCATCTCGGTACCTATATGTGGCCCTCCAGTTGATTGAGAAAATTACCTTCAAATTTCTTTGTTTAATGTTGTTGGTACAATTATGGAACAAATAATAAATAAATAGGTGTGCTTAATTACTTATGAGATCATCATGTAATTACTTTGTTTCAACCTAGACTTGTAAACAGTGATTCTTCTGTCAAATCATTTCCAGGTCTATATTTTATGTTCCGAATGAGCGGGACTCGAACCTGCAACCTTTGGCACCAGTTACCCAGACGAAATGGGAAATGCACACATTCACTCGGCCAAATCCCCATTCTTAAAAAAGAATAGTTCAATGAAGGTAGCTATGTGCGACTGCCATATCAACACGGTTATATGCAGTACATTTAATGAGTTGTCATTTATTTCCAGAATCGGGGACTTAAATCCACCGGCATTAAGGAAATGCCGTAAAAAATACATATTTTGTGTGAGGAAAGAGCGGGGCTCGAACCTGCAACCTTTGGCACCAGTCGCCAATGACATTTTAATAAGCATCCAGTGAACATACTTTTGATATTACAAAGGCCTTTGGCAAAATTTGGCATGCGAGTCTCTGTGTCACAAAACAGGTTTTGGCCCGTTCTTTTGGACTGTACACATTAATTGAATATCCTGTTTTTATGTTCATGGTTTGATGCAATCTATGGAGCAGTCAGTGCACCATCCCATACATATGGAGCCAGACCCTCACAAGGTCGCTATTTACAGCTACAATTTCAAATCACAATACTTCTGAAAGTAACATGTGGCTAACTTGTAAACTCAGAACATCCTTGGCAAGTCACCTCTTTCAATTTGACAGCATCAGCCACCTGGATAAATACATCAAGATCATCAATATTTGAAACAATAAAATAAAATACATAAAGAAGGGAAAGTTTTCAATCCATTTATTATATAAAAAGTATATTATACACTATCTTCCATTACAACCAGTTTATACATTGCAAGTAAAGTTGTAAAGATGCCACCACATCCCTTCTGTAAATGCAACCATCACAATAATCTATTTGATACTGGCATCCAATTGCACATAAGAATTCTTTCACTTCCATAATCATCCAAGTAAAAATGGCCACATTTCTTGCTTGAACCACATCTTCTCCAGGTAAACTAGTCGTCTGCAATCCTAAAACTATAGGAGGTGAAGAACCTGGCCACGGTCCTTTTTGGCAGGAGAGCCTATGGTTGCCAGATCCTGGGATGCCAAGAATACAGCTATTGGGCCACTGAGGCTACTGTACATGCACTCGTTTTAATGTGTATGATTTTTGAACGTTTGACATTTCAGTCATTTCATTAAGTTTCAATTCATCTGCTTTGAACACCATATCTATTAAACCTATGTTGAAATACTATTCTCCTTGTGTTTTTATTTTCACTGTTTTGTGCCATCAGCCAAAAATATCAAAACAAAAATAAAAATACACAACAAAAATGAGTAAATTTACAGTTAAGTGTCAAGCAGCATTACAGCCAAGTGCCTGAATGAGTGGATTTATATCTATCCCACGTAATCTAAACTACTTCAAAATCCACAATTTTTTAGCAGCATCCACTTCAACTGCAGCAAGGGGCATGCTTACCATGTCACAAAATTGGTCAACACTCTGCAGTGGCCAACTGCAGGTGTGCATCTAGTCAAAGAGGGTTAACAAAGTGCACAGTGTGGATGAACACATTCACACCTATCCAAGGCTACCCATACATAGGATAAATAACCAAGCTACAGTTAAATTAACTCCTTCCAAGTTGTAATTCCACCATATACCTGGTATGTTCACAGTGATATTGATGCTAATGGTAACGAGACACTGATATACTGGTCACATTCTCCTTTCTTTTCTCTCAATTTTAATTTATGCACCTCTGGACTGGTCTAATGCACAAAATATGAGACAAAATGTTACCATTGTCTACTTACCTTTTTGCTATACTTTTAACCACTATTAAGTGGTACTTAATGCCTTTTGTTCATTCACATACGTAACTACCGTCTATGTGGATTTAATTTCGCTTTGTCATCAAATAGTGACAAGTCTTCACCGAGAGATTAATGATTCCATGCAAAATAGGCAAAATATTAAATACTCCACAATATATGTAATAATTTTATCTACCCATTTATGTCCAAGTATACAGCCTGACAAATTCCTGGATGGAAGAATATATGTTGTGGTGGACCTCAAGTGTACAAACGAACAATACCTCGTAAATGTGATATTTATAAACAATAACCTCAATACAATAACGAAATGTCAGGAAATATACCAATTGTCAATAAAAGACAAGACTTTGAATAAATATATTTATGCATGTAAACATTTCACCGGTCTCTCAATAGTGAATGGAATGCCAGGAAAAGCGCCATCCAGTGGCCAATTAAAGACAGAGATTAAATAAAATGTGTCTCTGCATGTAAACATTGTACGTCTCTTAACAGTGACATAAACACATAATATGCAAGCTTTTTTTCGGGTTGGGGGTGGTGGTGGTGGTGGTGGTGGTTAATATTTTCATTAACCCTTTCCCCTTGAATTAAGACTGACTCACTAGCCATGTCAAGGACAGCTGTTTACCTGGGACACCATACATTGATGGTCTCATCTAAAAATCTCAAATTGTTTTTCATTATTGTTGAAATTAATCAAAAACATTAATGCAGACAGCATTTGACGACCAGCCAAGTTTGGCTGGAGGTTGAAGGAGGCAAAAGGTTAATACACACACACCATTCTGCTGACTACTCATGAAGTGAAAACTGGTATACAGCACAATATAGCAACATTTCTTAGTGTACCAATTATACTGTGAAGGCATTTAACGTCTTGGGTACATACTCATTTCACAAATAAGATCTTCACGGGACATAAATTTGGGAAATTGGCTATTATTATCATGTGTTTTTTTAATTGTATGTTCTTTACATACTGATGATATCAGCCACATTATAGGTCCTATTGATTGACTGGGTATCACAAAGTAGAAAGTTGATGTTTCGGGTGCTTAGAAATGATATCTGAATACCAAAATGTTAAATTTCATTTTCGAATAGTGTTTTAAGGTCCAAAAGTGCACCACATATATGACAGGAAAGCATGTAAATTTTCTCTGATCATGGCCCAATGTGGGAGAAATGCCCCCAGACCCCCCTAGCATGCTTTCAGGTGCTTGCTTTGGCCCTGTGGGCCACTTGTGCATGATTTGGGCCACTAAAAAAAATTATGTTCTTTTTTGGGCCAATTGGGTCTCTGAGTGAGTTTCTAGCACTGGCCTGGGTCGATCAATTTTTATTAGGGAAGGGCGGCTTGAAAGTACTTTTTTTTTTTGGGGGGGGGGGGGGGAAAGAAGGTCTCATTAATTTTAGGGTTTGACCTTTTTAGTAGAGTCTGTCAGGTTACCAGAACCACACATATAATTTTTGTTAAGCCTTAGCTGGCTTGGACATTTGTTGAAACTTGTTTAAAATGGATGTTCTTTCCCCTTTTACACATTACCCCTTTTGACGTCAGTTAAATTTGTTACCATGGTACAGCGGGAGGCACTTGTCTACAAAAAATGATAACAATGAGGAACATACATTTGAAGAATTACCAGGACTTATTTCAAATCTATGGAATGCCTTCATGGTCTCATCTACATTCTGCATCCATATATATATATATTAATCAATGATGAAATTACATCAAGTACACAGAGGTCAAAGACATGCAGCAAGCATTAGGGAGAAAGGAGCATGTGGGACCCAGCAGTTGTGTACTGTAATCTGGGCCCTCCTGGACAAACACTGTTACGCTTCAAAGGGGTTAACAAATGTATCCTTGAGTTCCACCACAACTGTCAAACCTTTCTGCTCCCCATGATACCGTAGTAACCTCCACCTGAATGAGACAATAAGCTACCATATTTAAGGCACCCTTGGAGGGGTGTGGTTGCCGAAAGGTTTGATGAGTATTATAACATCAGTAACAGCTCATGGCACTTGCCTGTATAACCGGTAAAGTAGGCCCAGAAAAGTTGGAACTTTTTTAAAAAATACATTGTTATTATGTTAAAAGTCTATCTACAAACAATGACTTCACACCATGATAACTGAAGACACTGATATGATGTCTCAACCAGTTTCATTTACCGGACTTAAAACGCTTAGGCCTATGCGGTGTCACAGCTATATTTACTTCATAAATGGCTGACTGAACATATTTAAATGTAATAACTACTTACAGTCTACCATGGCTCAACCAATCATAATGTAATGTGACAACCACTTCTACCTTACACTGACCTGGCTGAACATGTCTGTCATGTTGTAAACAATCTAACTTCAGACAAGCTGAGACTGAACATGGTTGTCATACCATAAACAATTCACCTTCAGACTGGTCTGACTGAACACAGTTGTCATGTCATGAGCAATTTAACTTTAGACTAACCTCACTGAACATGGTTGTCATTTCATAAACAATTCAAATTCAGTCAGATCAAACCAAACATGGTTGTCTTATACACAATTCAATTCTAGACTGGCCTGACTGAACCTAATTTTCGTGTTATAAACAATGCTCAAAACGGCCTAACTAAACATAGCGTCATGCCCTATCCACTTTGGTTTCAGGAGTGGCACCAATCAACCATTGGTTCATGCCATAAACAATTTCATTTTAGGCCAGCCTGACTGAGCATACTGACATGTCATAAAACTAGGTCAACTTCACACTGACCTGACTAACCCAGTGTCATGCAATAACCACTTCCACTTCACACTGCCAGGACTTAGAAAGATTCTGTCATACTCTGAACACTTCATTATGGCATAACCAATTCTAATGTAGTGCAGTCAATTGGTGAGAAGACAAAATTTACCTGAAGCTGGCCTTTTCTCAATAAACTGCATTGGGGGGCAGATCCTAAAGGTGAAACCAATTGTGTCATTTAGTACCTGACATGTAAGTCGTATTCAACACCATCTCATCTTTATCCGTTACATGTGCACCAGTCACATGGAATGTTTGTTTTATTAATTAATTACTTTTTATTTATTTATTTTTTTTACATCCGTGTAATGCAGTTAAAAATTTAAAGAAACTACTGGAATGGCTCTGCGTTTGCTATGCATGTCTGTCAAACATTATGACGCAGACAATTCTGATTATTCAAGAGCTTCAACTTTTATCCTTGAGAATATGTATCTGAACGCCAACATTATCCTGGATGCATTTTGCCAAGTTTGATATATGTGTGTACCCTATTAACTTCAACTGTAGCATGCCATGCCAAAGCAAAAAAATCACGGATCAGACCTGGGGATTGTAACACTGTGTGACTTGCATTCTTTTCCCTTTTAATAATAACAGTCTTTAGAGTGCATATTACATTGTGATAGTTAAAAGTACCATCAGTGCTGCTTTTCTTTTCAACAGAGATCAATATTTTGAAAGGGGGGGGGGGGGGCATTGTACGTTGGGTCTAGCAAATGAAAAGTTAGTGGCATGTTTCTATCATGGTGCATGCTACCATTGGAATGAATACAGCATACACATAGATAGATATAACTTCGTAACAAATACATGTCCAATTTTACTTTCAATCCAGCGGGTTAATGTTTGATTGACCATTGATTGTAAATTTTTTGTTCATTTTTTTGTTTTGTTTGTTTTTCAAATGTGCTTGCACAGGATATATAGTAGAACATGAAATAAGACACAGCTATATACTTAACAAGCTGGGTCCTTTTAAAGCAATGTTGCTGAAAAATGGAATGTTAAATTTCCCTGTGCACCGTATAAAGTAACAAAGTCACACTATTTATGTATCAAAGGAACTTATATAAACATGTCAATCACTTAATAAATTGTGATGTTAAAAATAATAGATTTCAGCTCACTTTGCACACAAAAATCAAGCAAACCATCACTGTATATATATATATTTTTTAATAAATATTAATTATGAATATATGTATTAAGGTATGCCTCGCACCAAATTTTGATCTTGTTAGACCTGATATGCTATCCCTATTCAGCCACAATAAATAATGATCTACATTGACACAATAATGTAAGTAAAGCAATATGCATTGATTTGTGTCCATACAGTCTTGAAGTGAAAATAAATATCCACTTATAAAATTGTAAACTTTTGGTCAGAAATCTATTTCGATGGGTTACAACTGTTGGTATGCCAGCCAACAAATATGAGACTACGGTGGAGACAGTGTCCCGATCAGGGATGCATGGACAACCTAATGAACAAGAACACTTCATGAAGTTCACTCTGTTGTGGCAAAAATTAGCAGCACCATACTGTGAATGTTTGAGATAATGCAGTTTCTTTTTAACTGCTGTTTTCTGTGTGATTGGCCCCTATATTCAGCAGCCATGTCACGATATGTTCCAAGAACTGCACAACAAAACACTGTTCTCAATGCAATGGGACAGCCCTACTAAATAAGAATCACCAGAGGGCACCACTAGCCAAGAGGGACCAAACACTATTGGTCAGCTGACAGGAATTTCTGTTGACTAGTGGTGCCATTTAGTGATTAGAGTGTTTCAAGATTATTCCACTGTATTAACCATGTGATGCAAACAGCATAGCACTTCCACCTGCAACTGCTGGAATGAAGATATTCTGATTTCTATTTTCATTGCTGCTCACTGTTCATTGTGATGGTATTTGTTGTCGTATGTTTCTGATTGTCATTTTATGCTAAGAGCCAACAAGCTCATTTAAACACATGAACTTGATGGTAAGTCAACAAACTGCTGTTCAACCCTCTCAGCTGCTTACTGGAAAGTAAAGCATCCTTCCAACTCTTAGCTGATTTGAATGAGGATAAAAAATTCCTTTCACTCAACCACTTTCCAAAAGTTTGCAGTAAAGTAATTTGATCAAATTTATTTTATGCTACACACCTTTTCCCACAAAAAAAATGGTTAGATAATTATTCTTCTTCTCTATAATTTTACTGAACAACTGTACTGTAAATTTAACATTCAAACTATATTGATACACCTATTGCTTGTTTCTTCCACTAATTCCCTATCAGCATCAACCTGTGTCTACATTAGGATATTCCAAGATTAGCTACACCTGCACTTAGGACAATGGAATCAGTACAAACCATCACCCGAATGTATCATTTATCACAAATAAACAGTACTCTATGGTACTTTTTTTCAGTTCCGAGTGAGGGCTAGGAATTCTTCACGGGTCTTTGGATCCTCTCTGAAGACTCCCAGCATGGCACTGGTAATAGTTTTTGATTGCAGTTTCTGGACCCCTCTCATTACCATACACATATGCCTGCAAGTTGATAGAAGTCAGAACACACAATCAGCTGCTACAATACACACGTGCCTGTACATATAACAGTCTAAGTGCTTGGAAAATGAGTTACCATTCATAAGAAGCATGATGGAACAAACATGTATATGTAGATTGTATTTAACTCTATTTTTTGTTGTTGTTGTTGAACTTAATCAAGTGCTGCTTGTCATCACAATATTAAAATGTTACAAGTTGTGACTAACAACTCTTACAAGTTGGAACAACAGCATACTATCTATTACAGTGATGAAAATGTTCAAGATTTACTTTTGCAAATCCATGAAACATGAATAATAATAGAAACATATTTTCTTGGACATATACATGGTATACTTGTCTGGAATTTTACTTTACATAATTGAAGTTCCCATAATTAGAGTTGGTCTGAAGTTTTCGGATCCTTTTTTTCTCTATAATTCACGTAGATACATTTTTTTTTTTGACATAAGGTGTCTTTGGGACAGCAGTGCCGTGTATATATGGTATACATATGGTACACAAAGACTACTGACCATGACACATACCAGCATAATAAAGAATGCATACATTGCACTTCATTTCCAATATCTACACCAAAGTTATGATCATCCTTAACACTAACCAAGCGGCCCATGGGCCTAATGCTCTGCTGACCACCATCACCAAAAAATCATTTTCTGAAATGTATTCAATCTATGAGCTTGAAAAATTAATCAAGGTTAGCCATATTATGCAATATCAAAATTTTTCACATGATACACATTTGTGGTACATTTGGCATCATTCGCCTTATTCTTTATCAAGATACTGAATTAAATATCCTATTCTCAAGTACTTAATGACCATAAAAATAGGTGAAGGTCACACAATCATTGGGTCATGGTAACCAATAACATAGGTGACCAAGTAGAGTTTTATACACAATGTACTCAAGTGCAATTTTGATCTAGAAGCTCAATTCTCTTTGCCACTGATGTCCAACTACACCCTACCATTGCAAAATCACCACTTCCAACTTAACAGGTCTGGTGACCTAACAAAAATGTCAAGGTTGCTGACCTTACATAGTATGTTAGCATTGGACTTGATCTATATATTCTACAAATTTAGCTGACCTAATTCACTTATTTTTCAAGATACGGAATTTCAAGACATTTTAGCTGATAATTTCCATCAAATTACAGATGGTGCACCAGTATCATTACCAACTGAGATTTTAGACCTTTTCTACGATCCCACTAAATTTCATGAAAAATCCATCACAAATTGGGCCACCAACATTGTTGTCAACAAAGATTTTCATACACTTTATATCTTCTAAACATTACATGGGCCTTACTCAAAAATTGTGGGGTGCAGAGCACTCACGAGATATCCCTAAATTCAACCTGGCCATTTGACCTTGACCTGCAACTTGGATTTTAAAATGGTTATGTTCAAAATATGCATCCCACATCCAGGTTTTCATATACGGTCTGTTTTTCAAATCAGGTAATAACTTTTCGAGTTATTGAAGAAAAAGAATGAATTTGGACAACCGCCAAACTCCATAGATACTGGGTCACATTGACCCAAAAAGTACGTCAACAAGTACTGTTTTATGTACAATGTAATCAAGTGCAATTCTGATCTGGAGGCTCAATTCTCTTTGCCACTAATGTCCAAGCTACACCCTGCCATTACAAAATCACCTCTTTCAATTTTACAGGTATGGTGACCTCACAAAAAAGTCAAGGTCACTGTATTACATAACATTCTACCTTTGGCTATGGTCTATATATCCTATATATATGGCAGTCTAATCCAATTACTTTTCCAGATGTGGATTTTTTTTTTTTATCTTAAAACACATTTTGGCTCATAAGTTCCATCAAATTATAGGTGGCACCACTAGTATCTTTAGCAACTTGGACTTTGACCTCGCCCACAATCCCACTTAAGTTCGTGAGGATCTGACAAAACTTAAAGATACTCAAGTGTTCACAAGATTTTCACACTCTGATCCCTACATTGCATAATATGTATGTGGCACCTCCAATATCGAAAGGCACCTAGATTTTCATACACCCTATAAGTCCTGAAAGTTATATTGGGCTAACTTGAAAACTGATGACCGTCTTGCACTGACCAGCAAAAGTTTATAGACGGATGGACAGATAGACATGAGTGGTCTCATAAGCTCTGCGACCTTGGGTCAGCACAGCTAACAAACTGATGATGGTTGCTTCACACTTACGTAGCTTCAATGATAACAGCCACACCCAGTGGCTGTAGTGCCTCTGTAATGGCAACTGCTATCTGCTTTGTTAAGCGCTCTTGAACTGTAACAAATTAAATCAAAATATATGTACTAAGAGTGATGTTCAAAATTGGGTATGTATGCAGTTGTAACATTACAATTGACTTGAAATGTATTAGCAAAAGGCTTTAAGTATGCGCCTTAAGGTAATCTGGTTACAAAACAAATAAACTAGTCAAGTAGAGTTGACTAAGAAATGTAATTAATTATATCCACTCTGGGTTGAGACTGGATTAACAACCTTCCTTTAAGTTGACATTACAATGAAGGTTTATGCATGGTGTGCTTATTAAATCGCAGACCTTTTCATGAATTCTAAAAACACATGTAAAACTCGATACTTCCAGAGAAGGGAGAATGTGAAGAATGCCTTACAGAAAAAAAAATACATGCAACATTGCAGAGTGACATGGCCTATTTTTTAACTTTTAATTCTAATTGAAAAAGAAACTTTGACTCACTTTATCCTACATTAGTCATTTTGGCATGACACGTACTTAAAAAGACCCATACATAATGATGTTTTAAAAACTGGGAAATTTATTATTATTTCCATATTTGTTAGTAATACTTAACCTGTCAACTAGTACCGACACAACAGTCGGCCGGCCTTCACGTTAAGGTCTCCGCCAAACGCACAGCAGAGCTGTATGCCCATCTGCACACCAAAGCAGAAGGAACTCCACTAAAAGCACGAGGGATGCTGATGAGTTCTGCCTGTTTGTTCACATATGTGACTGCTGTCCAATTGTCTGAGCAAATTAGGACATGTTTGCTAGACAAATCCTACTGGAAACTCTTTAAGGCAAGACGAATCGCCTCTAGTTCCAGCCAGTTGATGGGACAAGACTCGTATTGAGGAGGGCAGACTCCAGATACAGTCTTCCGAGCCCATGTGAGCTCCCCCATCCCTGGAGCAATGCATCCATGTAAATGATCTCCAACAACTTGAAAGGGCTAGTGACTGCCTTCACATAACATCCCTGTTGTGCAACCACAACAGTGACTGACGGATTTTGCTGGATGATTCTTCGGAGTTGTTGTGAACAAAATCCTGTCCCATGAAGACTTGCTAAACTTGCCTTCGGTGAAGTCTCCCTACAGGGACCTGAAAGTCCAGGGATTTTAAAGTACCTACTAGAGTCTACCACTCCGATGCTTGGAGATAGGCATTGGACAATAAGTGTTTCAAGATTGTTTGAAGCCTGCTGAAGCAATCTTTCGATGGCTTGCAAATGAAAGGTACTGATAAGGTAAAAGTAAGAACATAGCCTGCACTTACCAGCTTTAAAATACACCAATCTTCGGTGTACCTGCACCACTTGACTGCACAGCTTCGCAACATGGCTCCCACCTGTTGGGGCTCCCGAGTGACGGGTATGCGTGTGGTGAAAGGTGACTGCATGGTGCATGCTGGCTGGCTGTGGACTTGGGCCTGCTACCCCTTCTGTTTCTCTGTGGCCACCACAACCTTTGCCGCCTTGGCCACTGATGCATTTGTATTTTTTGCCTTGTGCTTGGAATTGCATCTGTTTTCTACCATCACTACCCCTGCCACCCCTTGACTTTTCTGAGTGGTGTTGCTGAACGAAGGCCTACTGCATCTGGAGACGAGACTTGCCAGCATTGTCCTGTATCATGGACTGCAGCACTTCAGGGTTAAATTACCAGATCTGGCCTATTGACAATGTATACAGGCGTGAGCCCAGATGCTGGTTAATCCCCATACATATTTAGGTAAAAATAAGAAGTATCCCTGAATCATCATTGCATTGATGTCCAAGGCAAACCATATTCTTGAGATGGTGTAATGACAGAGCTCTGGACTGCTCCAACTGGCCTGGCCCATAACATTGAGGATCCTGTGGACATTGGGATCCAGGTCTGAGCAGTTGGTGAGCCTGCATAGTAGTTGGTTCCCGGTTAATGCCTCAATGTTGTCAGATCTTAACATGGCCAATAGGATGATCCGTATGTCTGTGATAATCCTGTTGATCATCCTGTGCAGCATATGGTACCAAACTCCTCTTGAGCTCAATGAGGCTTAAAGTCTCCAGTGGAAACTGGAACTTGGCACTACATCTTGGGAACACACCTAGGCTTGGGGAGCAACTTCAACAAGCTGTCAGACCAGCCGGCTGTCTAAACCTCCAAATGTTTTGACACAGCATTGGTCTGCTCCCCAATATATCTTGACAATGGGATCACTGCTTGTTCCTGTCCATCGTTTGAGACAGCAGCTTTGGCACCGAGGGTGAAGCTTCTTTGGGAACCCCAAGAACCTGGTTCTGGAAGTGGCCCACTTTTAAGTCTATATTGTGGGCAGTCACAGTAGCATCAGGTAGCCCTTCTGCATGTCTTTGCCATCACAGTCCTCACATCTCCCTTTCCTGGTGCACAGGCAGACGGTGATGTCATGGAGAATCTCCTTCACCATCTCTCCTTCTGCTGTATTGGGGCTGACTGTTGGACACAACTGCTGATGTTGTTGCAGGAAGCATTTGGACTCCATACATAGGAACTGGCTTCATGGGCAAGACTCTTCCTCATCCTCTGAGCGAGTTATGGCTCTGGTGGTATGGAGTAGAGGGAGCATGACTGAGAATGTCAGCTTACATGAGCCTCTAGGGATATCTGTTGACTTGGTAAAGGCGGAGCAATATCCCTGTCTGTAATGTCCTGTTCCTATAGATTGGAAATCAAAGCGACTAGAGGCGGGTGGTCTATTGAAGTCCAGGACTCTCGATCTGTTGGAAGTTGGCACTAAAGTTGGATGGATAGAACTGGTACTGTTGGCTTGTTGTGTCAGAGTATGTGTGTGTGTGGGGTGGGGGTGGGAGCTCTGTTTCCACCAGTGCCCCACATTTGGTAAGTTTAATAATTTTTTCCCCCAGCTGCCAAGTCAGAGCGGGCATATATGGATCCAGTATAACTATTGAGGAGTGTGTGATACATACTGCCTCATGAAGGTCCTAGAGACGGGGAATGGAACTCCAAAGATGGGGTATGGGACCAGGAATGGGACCTAACCCACTTCCTTCCTTTCTTTTGGCAGGGCTGGCAATCCCTCCTCTTCTCCCTTTCCCTGGCACAATCCTTCCCACAGGAAGGATCAGAGGGGACTGACTGTGAAGCCAGGCATGGAGAAGGGTACTGCAGAAAGCTGGGCTTGAGATGGGAACTGTGCCTGGCCCTGTAATAACACCTTCAAATTAGAGACAACCAATGGGATTTGCTGCCTATAATCGCTGTCATTAATGCTTGCAGAAAAGTTTTGTCAAAGCTGGGTGCTGCAGTCACCAAGGTCTGTGCCAATGATTGCGGTACGGAAGCATTGAAAACAGGGGTTGACCTCACTCCTCATGTAAGCGTAGTGGTGGCGGGTACTGCCAGTGTGTTGATGGTACCCAAAGGGCCCGTGAAGGTTGCCATACTGGTACTGGTGACAGGGACTAGTCCCAAAAGTGAAGATGAGGCCAGGGCTTGAATCAAAGCCCTTTTCTTTCTCCCCTGTTCAGCTCTAATATTGGCTCTGGCAACCTTTTTCCAGTATCCCTTGTGCAATGCCATCTTGGTGGGGGGAAGACAAAGTGGGAAATGCACCATGAAAATTGCAATCCCCATTAACTTACATTGTACTTAATGGGAATGTATGTACAAGGTATTAACTGATAAATACCCAAATTGAAAAATTTTGTTCAAAATCAGAGATGCAGAATATCACGCATGACCTAGTGAACAATTTTGTTTGACCCTTCCACAAGCTACATTTCCACTGAGTTTCAGAAGAGTCTGAGTGACAGTTAGCTTTAACACACAAAAATTCCTTTAAAAAATAGAAAAAAATTGCAGCCCCGCTTGGTGAATGAATTAAGGTCTACGGGTCCACAGAAGTGTGCCCATACAATTTTAAAGCACTTGGCCAACTGGTTCGAGTGACAATTTTAAAAGATTTTGCCAAAACATGCATAACAAAATTCATATAAAATAAAACAAGAGGTCTGGGTCAACAGTCCATGCTCAGCTGACCTAGACATTCATCACACTTGCAGCTCTGTGAACTTGGGATAGGATCAAGGTCACCCATGTACTGAGTAAGTCTGACCTTTATACAAGAACACTAACATGTGCAACATCAAAGTCCCAGTTCAAGTAGTTCTCAAGTTATAGTGAAGAGTCAAATTTATGTATGTTGCACTGTGACCCCAGAAACAAGGTCAAGGTCACTCATGTACTATCTAAGCATGACCTTCATAGAGAAACTTTAACATGTGCAACATCAAGGTCCTACCTCAAAACAGATCTCAAGGGCAGCTGCAGCATGACTTGCCAGGCAGTGCCAGAACCACTGACCAAGACCTGTCACCTTAATATGGAATGAGTTACAACTTTTTTAAAAAGATTTAAAAAAAAAAAATCCTAAAAAAATCTAAAAATCACTGGAGGGTGACAAAATGAACAAACTTGGTACAGACCCACCCAAGGTACACTGCCACCACGTTTGAAGTAAATCTGACAAACAGTTTCTTCAGAGAAGTCTAGAATGTGAATTACCATTAGAATGCATTAGAATGCCCATTGACTTGCACAGTGAGCAATAGAAAAGGTGCATTTTCCGATTAGTACCGCATTGAAAAAAAAATTGTTAAAAATCAGGAATCCACAGCAGTTCTACCTAGTGAACACCTTTGCTTCACCCTTTCATTTGGAACATATCCACAAAGTTTTAACTTAATCTGAGAGACTGTTCTGGAGAAGAAGTGAACACTAACAGAAACACACACAAATTCATAATTTTTTTTTTTAAATTGCAACACCACCTGGTGAACAAATTAAGAACTACGAGTTCCTAGCAGTGTTTTTAAGTAATATCAAAGCAATTGGGTGAGCAGTTGTGGAGAAGAAGATTTTGTAAGATTTGTCCAAAAAAAGAACAAAAAAAATCATTAAAAATCCAAAAATCACTGGAGCGTGACCATTTGAAGAAAGCTTGTAGAAACCCACCCAAGGTACATTGCCACCAAGTTTGAAGTCAATCTGGATGATGTTTTTTTTTGAGAAGTTCAAAATGTAAATTAGCATTAGAATGCCCTTTGACTTAAATAGTAATCAATAGAAAAGCTGCATTGACAGATAAGTACCCAAACTGAAAAAATCGTGAAAAATCAGGAATCCATAGCATTGCGTCTTAGTGAACAGCTTTGTTTGACCCCTCCACAAAGAACATATCCACCAAGTTTCAGCTCAATATGAGTGACGATTTTGGAGAAGTTGAAAATAGCCATAACAGACCAAAAATCATAAAAATTTAGAAAAAATTCACAGTGCCACCTGGTGAACAAACTCAGAACTAGGAGTACCTCGGGGTCTTCCTATTTGATATCAATTAGGTGAGCGGTTGAGGGAAGAGGATTTTTTTAAGATTTGTCCCTCAAAATTTTTTCTAAAAATCACAAAAAATCCAAAATTTCAGTGGAGCATGACCATTTGAACAAATTTGGTAGAGACCCATGCAAGGCACATCCCCACCAAGTTTGAAGTGAATCTGGCTGAAGGTTTGGAGAAGAAGTTGAAAATGTGAATTGTTGATGCCGGCCAGACGGACGCCAGACGGACAGACAATGGACGGAGGACCATAAGATAAGCTCAGCTGACTGACAAGTCAGCTGAACTAAAAAATCACTGGAGTGTGATCATTTGAAATAGAATTAGAAGGGACTCACCCAAGGTACATTCCCACCAAGTTTCATGTGAATCCAGTTTTTGAGAAAAAGTGAAAAATGTGCACAGATGGACAGATGACGGACCATCCTATAAGCTGGGCTAAAAATCAATTGCCAAAATATCATGAAATTTAGCCACTTACAGTAACTAGAAAGTTCAGTGAGGGCAATCACTTTGGCAACAGTGAGACACGATCATGGATCTTTTGTCTTTGTTAAAAAGTAGTATGAAATTTTAACTCAGATGAAAGCTAAAATATCTCATTCTGTAACTTAGCTACGAATGTCTTTTGATAGTCTCAACACCAAAACCTAAAGCTTAAAATGACGTGTCCAAATATTCTTAATTATCACTTACTTATTTTAAAATATTTTCAAACAGAGTATACCCATTTGCTTTCACTTACCTTGTAACCGTCTGCTGTAGACTTCAACAATTCTGAAAAAAAAGTGAAAAAAGAAGGTTACATGGGATCATGCTTTTTCTACTTGGTACTTGGTCATGCTGAAGGATGGCTTTTTTCACAGTGACACATAAACAGAGACAGAACAATTTAGTATATTTAGTAGTTATTGGTAAACATTCTGATTGAAAAAAAAAAAACAACACACAAACATGACACAAGAGGACTTCAGTCATGTAGCAACTGAACCATTAATGTGGAAGTAACCAGCTTTATTTCTTACCTTATTTGATCACCACTAAATTGCATGTGTTGTTTTTTCTGTTATAATCTGCAATTCATATAATACACCACTTTTGACCCATAACCACAAAAATGTACTCAATATACCAACACACTTGCAGGGATTATTAAAGATACAATACTTGTTCCAAAAAAGAAGTTAACTGAAATGCCTTTAAAATCAAAACTTTAATGTTTGTGTTGCCCACTAGAGGTCTTCTCTGTCAAGTTGTTTATTTACCAAACCTTACTTTACTTTGGGGTCTCGTGTACATGTGCATATTGATTTCCATGGAACTGTGTTGCAGTTTGCACATTTTCCAATTTAGTATTTACTTCTGCATAAATTAATGTATAAGTGAATGATGTGCAAGTCGGGGGCTTGAAATTTATTTCTTGTGAGAATACACATCAAACCAAGGAATCTGAGATGGTTTAGCTGTGCTTCCCTAAAAATCAGTCCACCTTCCCTTCCCAGACTCCCCAAAATGAAGTGTATTCATATTTCTGGGGGAAAAAAAAAACATAATGCAAAAATTATAAAAGTACTTGAAAATAACCCTTTTACTGGGTATTATAACTGTTTGAGTGAAAAATTACTTGATCAGAAATTAAAATGTGACACGAGAATACAAATCAGTTTTCAATAGTTCTATATAACTTCCAACTGTTTAGATCTAATTTCTTCCAAAAAATGTACCTTAAAATCATCCATCTACTTTTTTCAATGTTTATTGTCCAAATATAATGCTCCAAAGTTGCTGGCATTATACATAATGAATTACTAATGTTTAAAACTTCATAAACATGTCACAGTGTAAAATCTTGAGGCACATATTCATGCAGGGAGACCTATATGTCCTTTATCGGCATTAAGCCTGAAGCAGGCATTTATTTTGAGGTTCATACTTATTCTGAAATAATTTTTATTATGAAAATCAGTCATTCTGATAATCAACAAAAAAACACACATTTATAAGCTATTTGCTTCACTCCTAAAATTGACATGCCGTACACACAACTATTTGTCTGTTTATAGGTTGTCAGGACATTAGTTAGGCTCCATTGTGAAACCTTCTAGTGCAGTCATGTGGTTAGCACCAAACAATACCCTGTGATTAATTCCTTTTGTTTTGTAAGTTCAAGTTCAAACTGGTAATCTAAAGACACAATAGTTTATATGTACATGTATATGTCACTTACAGAATTGCAGCCTCATTATGACAGGTTGCTGATAGTTTGTTATTTGTTTTTTGGGGGTGTTTCCATGTACTCTGCCTGTGAGCAGATATCCAGTTGACAAGATCAGTCATTAAATTGTCTTCAACCAGTCAACAGCTGCCTCAGAGTTCTTCATCATTTCCCCAAGATTCAATCTCACAGCCAAGGAAAAATATATCCCAAGAGCCACTCTATCACAATTACAAAACAAACAGTAATAAACCAAATGTTTGGGATGCTTTCGAAAGTCACACATGTTGACAGCAAATCTGTAATTTGGTTGAACCAGTAAGAAGTTATTTTCATCAATAGTTTGCAGTGTTGAATTGTAAATTTTGATCAAAAAGACATAATTACATGTATAATTTTGTTCACAATCTCTTGATCATGACTTTTCTAAACAAGAAGGCTATGTGAACAGCCCATCCTAACAGTCCGTCCTCAGCTGACCTTGACCTTGACATTCAACCCATGATAAGTCCCATTCTGGTCTAGATGATGAGGATTTTGGAGAGATAGTAAAAACTGGTGGTGCTACTAGTATTGTTCAGATTTTACATATTAATTGCATCCAGAATATTTCTACCAAATTTCATAAGGATCCAGTGAAAATTAAACACACCAAAGCATTAAAAATTTTTGGGGTCCCTTTACTACATAATCCACCTGGTGGCCGCACAAATAACCAAAAAAAAAAAAAAAAAACACACACACACAAAAAACAAAAGTACAAAAAACAAAACAAAAACCATTAGATTTTTATGCATATAACATGCAAAAAAAACTTTTACCTCTTACTTTATAATTATAGATGCTATCGTGGCGAGCAGAGCTAAAAATTCATAAAAAATCCAAAAATCCATACAGCATGACCATATAAACACACTTGGTAAAGATCCACTCAAGCTACATTCCCACCAAGTTTGATGCAAATCTGGCTGATGGTTTTAGAGAAGTTGAAAAATGTCAATTGTCAAATGACATTGGCCGGCTGGACAGATGGATGACAGATGCCCAACCACCACACATCAGTTGACTGACACATCAGCTGAACTAAAAAGTACAGGTTGTTTCTGCTTATGTGAGTGGTTTTCTGGGACAGTGATAACCGACTGATTTTAATCTGGCCAATAGCTGGCATCCTGTTATAGTCATGAATGAAAAAAAACCTCTTCCGTTTTCATGCAAGATTTGGTGAACAGAAATTGTTCCTGTTCTTAATGACCACACATCAAAGGGCTAGAGTCCCTTTGTCCACAGACTTAGCGACACTTCAAGAAAACATTTACCTGTAATTGTATTTTTCCTTGGGATATTCTGCTTGCACAGGCATATGTACCAGGATGTTTAAAGGTCTAGTCAATAATCATCATCATCATCATCATCATCATCATCATCATCATCATCATCATCATCATCATCATCATCATCATCATCATCATCATCATCATCATCATCATCATCATCATCATCATCATCATCATCATCATCATCATCATCATCATCATCATCATCATCATCATCATCTATGCATTAAGTTTGTTACCACTTGGATTATGTAATCTGAATAAGATTTGTTTAAGCTTCTTGCTTGTGACATTCAGCACTGGTTAACCCAATATGGTGACACTACAGACGATCCAAGTCCTGCTCTATAAATTCAGTTACCCTTGAAGTTTTCAAAACAGTGTGAATGTTAAGGTTATTGACTGCTCATGAATTTAGACATCAGTCCGCGAAAGCTATACTTCTCCTTGCTTGGCCTATATTAGACAAAAATATTCAAACCAGCTTGGCTTTCACCACCAAAATGCATACTCCGTTGCTGTGCCTGAGAATTTGATTGCTCGCAACAAGGATTTAAATGATTACAGATTAGCAATCAGACAGTTGACTTGTCACTGGAATGTAGGGTAATCATCAGAAAATTGACATTATGGAGAAAAAAAGGGTGTAGCCATTAGGGAGCAGGTTAAGCAGTCATTTTCAAACCAAGGATTTTAATTTCTTGTGAACAAAATCACAAATAGCACATTACTCTGAGAAAAGTAACCAAAAATTGGTCTAGTCTGGTCCTGTCAACACCTTCCCTCCCCCCACCCCCACCCCTACAACCATCCATCATAATACTTCTCCCTGTACACTTTATTTCTACTTTGACAACTGACCTGTCTCACTGACCTACACATTTGGTTAACTGCTTTTCCAATTTGTTGAGATATCAGAAACTGTGCTGAAATAAGCTCAGTTAATGATCGCATGAATCCTGAAGACTGCTTGGATGGAGGGTGAGTGGGGGTGGAGGATTGACTCTCCTAACCTATGAGTGATCATCTTGAGGCTAATCACAAGTTTTGATGTAAACACTTGCTGCTTGATGCCTATTGGCATGCTGAAGGATAGGACTTCACCATTTGCCATATCATTTCAAATGTGGGAAATTTACTATAATTTAAATATTATTAGTAATACTTTAACCTATCCACTACATTTGGTATGATATCTCTGAGATCATATCTACTCTAAAACTTTGTCCCATCAGACAACACTCCTCTACACATGTTCCTCTGGACTAAAGGCCACGTGGCACCCACCACCAGTTGACCCTGACACCCAGTACCTGACCTCCGTAATTGACCAATCACATCAGTTTCTCAAAATGGACTAACCTCAGAATGATCTATGTGGGGTCGGCTGGGTGGGCCTTTGTGCAGTGGATAGGTAAGCATTACTAACAAATATTGAAATCATAATTTGTGCCATAATACATTACCTATCCATTACATTTGGTTGATGTACCAACAGAGTGGAGGAGGGAGATCATTTGGACTTCAGGGCAGAGGAATTGCACCTCGAAAGACTCCAATCAAAAGAACAGATCCTCTAAAGGGACTCTTAACTATGACACTGACATGACGAACCAGCCCTTAGAGGAAGTATAGCCAGAGGATCCCAAACTAGGTCATGGCTTACACATTGACGATATAGGGATGCTTTTAAGAGTGGGAAGTTGTCCTTCAACATTGGATAATTGGAAGTTGGAGAAAGTATTGTGGGACCTCCACTGACATGCCACCAGTATGTGCCCAACACAAACTGCTTTTGGGCATCCCAGGAGGAGGCAATGGCTTTGACCTCGTGAGCTCTGATCTGGTTTGAGCTCCGGGATTTTGTCTACTGCTAAGAAGGCCAACTTGATTGCCTTAGTGACCCAGTTAGGGTTAGTGAAAGGTAAAAATAACAGACATTTATCTTTTCTGATGGGATCTGTTCTTTTCAAAAAGAGCTTTAGCGCTCTAAGTGGACAAAGCGATCTGCTGATCCAATTGAGCAAACAGAGCCATGATGGAAAACCCCACAAAGGTGGTGATTAGCCAACCAGAAGCATGCATTTTACTCATGAAAGAAGGATTAGGTTTCAAAAACACTTCTGTGCAGTCCTCCCACCACCCTAAGTTGGAATGGTCAAGGGCATGTATTTTCCCTCTTCAGGATGCAGAGGCCAACATAACCAAAAAGACTGTCAAAGAAGACATATAATCTAACCCAAGGTCATTCATGTTCTTAGGTTCAAAAACCAGAGAATGAAGTCTGGCGAGAAACACCAATAGGTGCCCTCTATGTAAAAGCTCTTAGCAAGAGCTCAAGCCAACATTAGCGTGTTTCATATCCAGGGAGGAAGAGATCACAGACTTATGGCCCGCTATAGTGCAAACCTCCAAACCTTGATCAAAAAGATACATTAAAAAATTTGCTTTGTTTGGAATAGAAGTGTTTCACCAGCCTGTTTCCAGTTCATATTCTGCACCCTGTGCGATGAACCTCACCCACTTGGAATCACACACTTTCAGGGAGGTGGTGCAAAGGTTGCCTCTGGTGACATGTGCCGCCACCTTGTCTGAGAATGCGGCATGTGCAAAGCCCGTTGTGACAGTCACCAAGTGTGAAGGTGAAGGGGGGACCCACTTTGGTGAAATATGCTGGATCTGGGTTGTCACAAATTGTTGCTGATGCTGGGAGTGCTTCAGAAGGCTCTAGGCTGAGCTCCGGGATCTCCACCACCGGTGGTTTCCAGGGCCACCAGGGAGCAATCAACATTAATTCCACCTCCTTCGCCTTTATATTCTCCAGGACTCGTGGGATCAGGGGAGCAGGAAAGTAGGCATAAGCTACCTTCTCCCAGCTTATGGAGGGCATCCATTGCCAAAGCTATCTCATCCTGTATCAGCAAGATGAAGGTTGGCAGTTTGTAAATGTCTCTGATGAAAAACAGGTCTGTGAGGAGCGTACCAAAGGTCCCAAATAGGCCAGTCCAGCTGAGGATGTAGCAATTACTCTGCGTTAATCGCCTGGTGCCTGCATGACAGCAGATTGGCCTTCACATTGAGTACTCCCATGTGCCCTGTCTGCACACCAGAGCAGGAGTGTCTTGGTCAACAACAACTGGGGTGCAGACCTCCCCCCACCCCACCACCCCTTTTGTTTTATGTATACAACTGCTGTCCAATTGTCTTAGCAGACAAGTGAATGTTTGTGTGACAGTTCCTGCAGGAACCTCTCCAAAGCCAGATGGACAATCTCTAGTTGCAGCAAATTGATAGGATAAGAAACGTGTTGAGGAGGCAAGACTCTGGACACAGTCTTCCATCCCATGTGCCCCCCCCCCCCAAATCCCTGAAGTGACTTGTCATAAACAATTTCCTGCAGGCTGAAAAGGGACTAGTGTCTGATCTCACATCATGTTGTCCCTGCTGTGCCACCATAGTAGCGATTGCTGGACTTTGCTGGACATTACCAGCCACTGTTACAGAGAGACTGTTTCATGATGATCGAAATGCTTGCTGTACATGCCCCCAGGGGAACTGAAAGTCCAGGGACTTAAGTGTTCACATCACACTCTGCCACTATCATGCAGGGAGCTCAGTGTTGGGACAAAATTGATTCAGGATCATCTGAAGCCTGTTGAAATGATCCTCTGATAACTTGCAGACAAACGGTACCATCTCGTTGAGAAACAAAAATTCAGATGGTTCCAGGTTTGACTTTGGATAATTCACCTACAGACCTAAGTCTAGGCAGATCATAAGAACCAGGGATATAGCTGCTTGAAGTTCTTCACATGACAGAAAGTGAATCAAACAGTCATCTAGGTATACAGGTATATGTATGCCTTCATGATGAGTATAATCAGAAACCATGTTCATTATTGTGGTGAATATCAGGGGCGGCAAAGCTGGGCTGAATGGGAGTGCTCAGAACTCAGACACATCTCCTTTCACTGACAAACATAGGTACTTCTGCCTGATTTGGCTATTAAGATATGAAAATATGTGTCTTTCAAGTCCACTAATGTTACCCAGTTGCCCGGGCAAACTACGGCCACCATGGATGCTGATGTCTACATCTTGAACTTCTCCTTACAGAGAAAGGTGTTGAACCTTGAGAGATCTATCACTGGCCTCCAGCCCTGTCCTTGTTGAGAACCAGAAAGAGTCAGCTGTAAAACCCCGGTGACTGCAGGTTCAAAGCTCTGTCTACCGACTCCTTTCTACATTAGAGACCTCAATGCCATCTCCAAGTCCTTTAGCATCCCCGTTCCCTTGGCGGGAGGGAAGCAAATATGCGAGTTTGACAAGGGAAGTGGCCGACTTGGTAAAAGTAAGAATGTTACCTGCACTAACAGACTTAAAACATACTGATCTCCAATGTACACATGCCATCTGTCCACATAATATAATAACCTGGCCCCGACCTGTAGGGAGCTTCTGTGAAACTGAAAGCTGCCAGGTGAAGGATGACTGGCGCACACCATCAGGTGTGCCTGCTAGCTTGCTGCAGGCCCAGGCCTGATGCCACTCCTCTGCCACTGTCTTTTCTTCTGTGGCTGCTTCTGCTTCTGACACCATGGGGGTTGCCGCACATCAACCTCTTGTTTCAGCCCTAGAAAAGCTTCCATCTTCCACTGCCATTGCTGTCACCCCCTCCACCTCATGACTTTTCCTGGTGATGTTGTTAGAGAAAGGCCTGCTGCATCTGCAGACGGGACTCCTGGCAGTTGTCCTGGACCACTGACTGCAGCACCTTGAGGTCAAAAAGCTATGCTTGGTTGATGGGCCAAGTCTACAGGCATGACCACAAGTGTCGGTTGAAGGCCCACTGTATGTGGTGGGTCTGTTGCCAGATCAGCACAGGTTGTAAACTCTTCCTGAGCACAGCGCAGTCATAAGTCTGAGGTGGAAACCCGAACATAGTACATCTTCGGCGGCTTCCTGGGCTTAGGAAGTAAGTCCAATGACCCAAAATTGTACGACCAGCTGCAAAGGACTCTAACTGCTGTGATATAGCCTTGCCTGCTAACATGTTCGGGGTGGTCAGTGGATGGGGATAGGTAACGTATTATGACACCCCCTTTTTGGGCTTCTTTGCTTAGTACTGTCATCTTACTTATACCTCCTATCAAAGACTAGATGAAGTGGATGACAATACCTCTCGGCCTCATAAGGCTGACGGGTTAAAAATGGAAAAAGATTTGCAGTGCCACAAGATTCAGGTCTGGGGCCCCCCAAAAGTGTGCCTCTGCAATGTCACAGTAATTGAAAAAGCAGCTTTAGAGAACAAAATTTGTCAGGACTTTTTGCAAAACATGAACAAAGAAAGTCATAAGAACTAAAAATCACTGGAGTATCTGGTAAGTTAAATAGGGCAAACTTTAAAACTGTAGGCTGTATAGCATGTACAAGCAAAAGTTTACAGAGGCACGCATGAACAGACAGACAGACAGACAGACAGACAGACAGATGGGAGTGATTGCATTTAAGCTCTGCAACCTATGGTCAGCAGAGCTAAAAAGACAGCATTATACACAACTGGTCCAAGAAAATGTAAGAACCTCCAATAATTTATGGAAATGTCTAGCAACTTTAAACAAAAAAAATAAGTCATCATCTCATTGGTGCTGGCTGTAAAACTTCATTATTGTAACAATGTCAAAGACTTCATAACTTCCCTCAACTCTTTCTACCAGCAACACAAGTTCTTGTTGATTGAATGTCTCTGCATGTCAAACAAGTGTCAGGTCGTGCACTTCCAGTTTCAAATCGTAATTTCTGTCAAATTATAGGTGGCGCGACTAGTATCATTAGCAATTTAGACTTTGACCATCCCCCCCACAGTCCCGCCAAATCTGGTAAGGATCCGCCAAAAATGAAAGATGTTAGACTTTTCACAAGATTTTCACATTTTGACCCTTATATTACATAATAATTTAGGTGGCACTACCTATATCAAAATTGGCCTAGATTTTCCTACACCCTATAAGACCTGAAAGTTATATTGCACCAACTTGAAACCTGTGGATGGTATCGCGCTAACGAGCAAAAGTTTACGGACATCTCCTTTGAAACTTAAAAGCTTTATACACTATTCTACGATACCAACACTGGTATAAACAGGTAAATAGTAATACAATTTTTAGCACCATAAAGTTGACTAGAGGTGTTATGAGGTAAAGTGTACTAAGGTATTAGCTGGAAGCCACCTCTTCCACTATACTGGATGAAGATTGAAAAGAAAGAATTACTGCAAAAAGTGAGTAGGATCATGGTTTTCCGACTTAAGACCGACTAGAGAAAATTCTCTAGGTGGGTTAAGTATACTTTACCCTGGGTACTTTCCCTCTCACCACTATAAACACTTTGAGGACTATACTTTGTCATTTCAAGCTCCATCTTGACACAATTTGACTAATGTTCTTGAGTTAGTGTTGTATTTATTAGGTATTTGGTCATATCTCTGGAAACATTTCAACAGAGTTTTGTATAGTTGTTGTTTTTATAACCTTTGTGTTGTATGCAACAAAGTTCTGACTCTATTGACAGAATCACTAAAAAGTGTGGTGTTTCTAGCAATACGTATCACTTGTCCGATACAAACTCCATATACTTGTTTCTCTGGAATGTTTCTTGCCAGATCAGGATAGGAGATAATGGACGGATGGACAGACATGAGTGGTCATATAAGCTCTGCCACCTTTGGTCAGCAGAGCTAAAAACTATGTTGGCACCAAGATTGTTCCAATTAGACCATCAGATGGATCATTGAATTTCTGGTTGTGAGAATGGTTTGCACCCTCTATTCTGTTCTACAATCAAGTAGTCTCTACATGTGAACATACACCTTCTGGAAGCAATCCAATAACATCTGTGTTTGTACTTTCTATTATGGGCCTCAAAGTTGAAAAAAACCCCACTGAATTGATATGAATAAATTTTGGCAACTCTACACCATTAGCATTGTGACAGCTTTACTCTGCACTTCCTAGGAGGTAGGTCAGTGTCTGACACTGGCTGACTAATGTGAACAAAGTGAAACTGGCATGTTCTGGTTTCTTTCATTTTTTATTCTCCGTTGTGTAGGCAGGTACCTCAAGAGATTGCAAAGACCTTTCACAATTGGATGAACATATTAACTCCTAGCACGCAGTGTTGAGCATAATCGCACAGCGCGACATTGCTTATTGCCACCAGTGTCAAGTAAACTCACTCTTCTGAAATGACTAATCAAAGGCCCTCTCAAATTCCAGGTGTTGTTTATTTATTTGCAGGCATGCACATTTTCTTGCAGAGAAACATCAGTTCTTGCCGATGGTTATTTCGATTTTGCATTTAAAATGAGTATTTTCCTTCAACGATGATTTAAATCAATGATTGGGACGTTGTTTGTGACAATTTCAATGATGTAATTTTGAAAAACTGCGCAAAAATTGGGTGATTTTGTCGTTACAATCTTTTTTTCGTCCATCTGCTATGATCTTCACATCGTCAAAAAACTGAGAACCTTGTCTATTTTAAGAACAATCTCTCCCATTGGCTGAAACAAAAGTATTTTTGGGGAAACCCTTCCAAAACTGCTTCTATTTAAAACAGATACTACATTACTTTGGTCGGAAACTACCGAAGACGATTCTCAGGAATATTCTAGGTCAGTCAAGGGGGCCGGAATCGGCCGCATGGTGTTCGCCGTCCAATCAAATGCATCGTGTTTCTACTGCTGCTTCGTTTGGGAGTACTCGCTACCTTGGAAGATGGGCAACATTTGCATAACACAAGTGATGATTACGGACAATTCATTAAAGCAAGAAACAAAATTTAACACTGTAAATTGGTCAGAATGATGACATACTACCAGTCTTTGCGTACAATAGCGCAGAGGGTCCAATTTTTTCATGGAAAGACAGTAAAATATGCCAGCTAAAGGTAAACATGGCTCGGGTGAAAATACCGCTGCCGCATGTGTTGATCATGTTGACAGTTCATCAGTGACGGCAATAAAAATGCCTTTGTCGACTATTTACTGTAGCAACAAACAAACTCTACAACAATAATTTAATGACAATTACAAAACACAACCGATCTTAAGCAAAAATTAAAGATGAACCATCGTTCGTGATGCTAACCAAGGAAAGTACGCGGAACGGTATCCATGCAATTGTATTCACACAGGCTTGACAGTTTTGATCAATTCGTGATTGAGAGCGATATATTCACTTTGTTAGGGTGTAGGGCACCAGTTTTCTGTTTAAATTGACAAAGAAACCACATAGAAATGTAGAGAAGGTCTTGCTCAACGAAAGTCATGTTGATCATTTTGCAGGAATTGCAAAAATAAAAAAGTTACAGCCATTTTACGCCAGCATGTCCCATGTTGCGCAACAAAACAAAAAATGCCCAGTGGCTGGCTGTGCCAGATACCAAAACTGTCCAGAGTGCTAGGAGTTAACGCCTCTATTTAATACTACTTGGGGTTTTAAGGTTTATTATTGAAAACAATCACAAACACTACTGTAACATATAAATAGAGCAACCTGTATGGTGTCTTTTGTCACAGCAGAAAGTCCCACCTTGCTTGAGACCAAGTGGTCCGCTGTTGGGAGAACTGACTTGCATGGTCAGGACTTGGCAGAATATGAGTGTTAATATTGTATAACATCACATTTTATTAACTGGAATAAAGTTACCACCTGTAACATGGCATTTTGACTCAAGGTCACTTTTTTGTACAGATATCTTATCTAACGTTGGGCTTTTTTTAGCAAGTGAGGAAATTGGTCAAAACGAGGCACCCAAGGATGATGGCAGTCATCCCCATCGCAAAGTTAATTAATTGTTCATGAAGTGTCTTCTTCATTTTCTGTGAGGATCTATGGGGTCAAATAGTCATGATCCTGACTGCAGTAATATTTTTTTCTTTTTTGCATTTATTTTCATCTGATATTATTCATAGATACATACTTCTATGACACAATTAGACAAATGACCATGATGCAGCTCTGTTAATTTGCAGGCCTTTGCACTTCAAAGACGTGCACTTTCACATTTGCACACGTTATTTTCCGTGATGGCCCTTGTTACTGGCGACACATCCTGACATTTTACAGTGACCCAGCAGACGATTCTTGAAGATTTAAGCACACCAAGTTCTGCAGCTGTGTCCGGCCCTGTAATGATGTGTTCAATTGATAGACAACCAATGGGATCTACTGCTTTATCATCCCTGCCACTAATGCTTCCAATGAAGTCTCATCTAAGCTGGGTGCTGCCGTCACTGAGGCCTGTGCTTGTGATTGTTGTATTGGAGCATTTGAAGCAGGGGTTGATCAGGCTCTTTGGGTATGTGTAGTGGTGGTGGATACTGTCAGTGTGGTGACAGTACCCAAAGGGCCAGCGATTGCTGCTATACTGGTACCTGTGACAGGGACTGGTCCTGAAGATGAGGTTGGAGCTTGAATCAGGGCCCCTTTCTTTCTCTTCTGTTCTGCTCTAAAATTGGCTCCGGCAATATTTCTCCAATTTCCCTGGGGCCAATATCTGCAAACTTTTTTGGGGTTTGCTCTGGCACATTTTGCTCCTCTAATAGCCTCTAAACAAGGATGGCAACATCTGAGGTTGTCCCAACTTACTATTGTGTGTCCTCTTGCATCACTTTTACCAGTGGCTTTACGATAGGTTATCATGAAAAAAAAAAATGATTGAAGCAGGAAATGCAACACCACAGTCTGCTTGGTGAAGAAGCAGCAGCCTACAGAACTCCTTCCTTCTTATATCTGAAGTTGCAATGGTTCACACCTCCCAAATTACGGCAGATTTAAGAAGGAAACAAAAATAATGTATGTCAAAACCGTCTAATTAGCTCTACAAAGTAGAACATGACATGGATGCCAAGACAGTCAAAGAGAGAAAACTGATTGGTCCATACCAGAGGTCAAGTAAGGATAAAGGGGGCCAGACAGCAGACAGCGCCCTTTGACCTCCAGCCCAGAGGAACATCTTCGCATATTAAATGGAGAAATAGTTTCTGATGGGATAAAGTTTTGGGGGTATATATAATCCAAAGAGATCATATACAAAATGGAGAAGATAGGTAATGTACTATTACATAACTTTGGTAAAGACCCACCCATAGTGGATACCCACAAAGTTCAAAGAGGATCTTGCCAATGGTTTTGGAGTTGAAAATGTGAAACGTGAATGGCAATGACGATGGATGGACAGATGACTACCCATCCTTTAAGCTCAGCTGACTGACAAGTCAGCTGGGCTAAAAATATCTCAATGAAAACACTGAAGAGAATAGTGATCCCCCTCTTATACAGCCCCTCTGATGAGAGGCCACCCCTTTTACAAGGCCACATTCCTGGAGCACCTTATGAGAAGGGGACCACTGTAACTTGATATTCCTTTCACCTGGAGCAGTTACCTGAAGTGGTAATTTCAAGTTCCAGGGATACATTGAACCAGGAAGCAATGGTCCACAAGTTTTCACAAGTACATAATACCTTTGTTATGACATGGAAAATGAAAACACACAATTGAGAGCAAACACGCAACATTTATGTTTGCTACCAAGAATTCAAGTCCTTCCTGATTGGTGCATCCACTTTACCACATGGAAAATGAAACCACACAATTCAAAACAAACAGACAACATAAATGTTCTGCTACCAAGAATTGAAGTCCTTCCTGATTGGTGCATCCACTTTACCACATGGAAAATGAAACCACACAATTCAAAACAAACAGACAACATAAATGTTCTGCTACCAAGAATTGAAGTCCCTCCTGATTGGTGTATGCACTTGGTGACCACCAAGCATAAATGTTCAGTTTACTACATGTTTTCCAATATATGTACTACTAATAGCATGTATTTCCCAAGAATGAAAGCCCCATGAAAGGCAACTATCATGACAAGCATTTTTCAATGCTGAGTAGAAGATTCAGTCATTTTCATCATGCCTATCACCATATTCATATTTATTTTAACAAATGAAAAGCCCATGATGGTCATGTGCTCTCACAACAATTCAGCATGCATCTCTCAGTGTTATCAGTCAGTCCAAACTTAGTTTAATGGACATTTCATTAATCAGCATATGCAGTAGGTAAAGGGGTAAATGTGCCATTGGACATCAGCCAGTGTGCAAAGTATTGGGTACCATACATATGACTGACTTTCAATGTCATTTAAAATTTAACAGGATAAATCAAAGAGCAAAGTTGTACAAAAAAATCTGCACACAATTTTCCACTACTGATACTCATTGACAGCCATGCATGGATTGAATTTAACTCTTTTCCCACTCGAATCACCCCAAAGCACACAGATGTAAATTGTCATCTGCCTCAATCTTTTCACATAAAAGTCTCATCAACATAAAACATTTTTGCTGAGAACTGTTGGTGATACCTATAATGAGAACATGCCCCAGGTCAAAAGCCTTCCTTGGTATGCCAAACCCATGCCAAGGAAAGCTGTTGACTCAAACTTTTGTCAACCAAGAAAAGATGAAAAGCATGATAAACTGATCACCCACTGGCCACAGGCATCTACACTGCAATGACCTCACACTGGGGTCACATAATGGTAAAGTCATTAAAAGCCTATTCACAGGCACAACAGGATAGTAGTATATAAAGACTGTGGGTCTAAATTTATACAGGCTGACACAGATTAACATTTTTCCCTGACTACCTTCAAGGCTACATCTCAACCATATGCAAGCCATAATGAAGAAAGAGCGTCCTCTACTCTGCTCTCCCATCTTTAAAATGACTATGACTAATTACATCTAACAGTGCTCTACAGTCAACAAATCTCTCTCTTAGTTGTAATGACGTGTGAAAATACATGTTGAGAATAACTGATAACGTAACTCATTTCTTCTTAAAATGGCCATATCACCTTGGTGTTCAAATTTTTCATGGGGAGTGCAAATTGAAACAGACACATCTTAAGCCAATCGGATGATAGCATTTTGAATTGACAAAACATGTCTTTTAAGAATATAAATTGGTGACAAGCACTTGTAAGACATCAAGTGTTCTATTTTAGCAAGGACACATTACTGTGATACATGGATCTCTTGGGGGATGGAGGAGTCTTGAGATCCTGCAGTCATGAAACCCAGCACCAAATTAGAAGAAAGACAAAAATATATTACTTTTTCACCTGGCCATATGACATTTGACTTTTTAACTTTTCCGGTAGTGCTACTTGGCAAAGATTCTGCCAGAAGCCAGTCTATCTGTTGAGATCAAGATCTTGAAAATCAATCAAAAACCTTGTAATTTATTGGCAAAATGTGCTTTCAAGTAAGTAGGTCATGACACAAAAAGTAGGTCATGAACACTGATGAACCATCAGGTGTAACTTTAGTATGGGAACATTACTATAATGCAAGGTCTGAAGGATGTCTTCACCTGCAATGGGACTTTAAAAAAGATTCTGTATGCACAAAACCAAGAAATTGAGATTATAATGAGACAAAAAGAAGAAAAAAAAACAAATAAACAAACAAAAAAACAAAACAAAACATAGAGAGAAAAGCATATTTTTGATAGTGGTTGTAGACTTCCTGGAGCACAGGTTCTTCAATGGTATTATTTGTGTCCAAAAAATCATTCAAAAAACATGTCCTCAGGGGCCTAAAGCCTCCATCTCCTCCCCCCCCCCCACACACCAGGGAGGCTTAACCCTTTCCTGGTCACAAAATGAATGAGTCAGCATTTTTGAAGGCCATGGTTTGGGTGTACTGTGCCAAACTCATGCCAAGGAAAGGTATTAACCATACGCATGCCATCAGGAGAGGTCTCATCTACAATTCTTTGCAAAACTGTTTTCTATTAATATGAAATTTAATTGAAAACATAAAAGCAGACTACGATTTACATTTAGGTGCTTCTTAGTGATTTGAGCAAGAAAGGGTCAATTAGAGCAGAATTCAACACAAGCACGAGTGTTGGTGTGGGAGTGGAGGGGCTTCAGTGGGTGATGGACCCGTCCTCATCCTCAGGAAATACGATACATCAAAATTCCATTATGCAAAAAGCATTTCAAGCATTGCCACCTTTGTACATGAATTTGATGGGTATATGCCAAGTGCTGCTGGCCATGTGTGTTGAGGGCATGTCCTCATGAATACCTACCTAATGCATGTTAGAAATTTATTGGACAATTTCTTCACTCAAGACCACATGGCATTAAGATGGGTAGGTTATCTCCATTGGTAAAAGGCTACTTTCACAGTCAACACTGGTTCAAGATGCTTTTCTTACACCTGACTTAATATGAGTTCACCTGAAACATCATTTAAAACTAATACAGTATTACCTCTTTTGAGCCAGCACTCAATTAAGAGACCACTTGGTTTTCAAGACCACATTCACCAGGTCCCCAAGTATATCTTTCCGCATGTTGTTTTACCTCCAATGAGAGGCCACCCGCTTTATGTGACCACTTTTAGACCAGCCCTATGGGTGGTCTCTGAAAAACAGCAGTCCCATATTATCTTTAAATTTGGGAGATTCTAGGCCATAATTGCATGGATTTGAACACATATGTATTGCGCAAGTTTTTCTCACCTGGCTAGTTTGCTTAGTCCTATCACCCGTTTGTTCGGCAAATACCCTATGGAGACCTGCAATGTGAAGAAAAACAGTGAGTCATGAACACAGGGCTGCATCACAACCAGCAGTATTCAAGTATTATGCAACCATTTGACTACTGTCTGCGTAAAATGACACTGAATCAAGTTTTGTAGGCAAGGTTGGATGGTTATAGTGTCCAACTTTTGCTGAAGAAAGGCTGTTTATCTGAGGCTTGCAATAACTGTCACTCAAAATATCTGCTATTAAAGCAATGAAGATGATGACATTTGCCATGTGGGCTTTAAGCAGCAAAGGTTTAAACAAAGAGTTACTTCATGCAGTGAAGATTATTCATGTTTTCCCATTACATACCACTACAACTTGAGACCAAAATAACCTCATGAACGGTGCAGCTAAAACCAGCCAACCCTTCTGTGACCTCTCTTGTTAATGTTAGTATACATACGGTTCGGCTTATCGTGCTGATAAGTATTTTACATGTAAAGAATCTCATACAAACTCCTGCTTCTAAAGACTGGGATACTGGGGAGCCTGTACTTACTGTTCAGTGGTATCAGGCTACTTCCTTAAATTGGTGGTACTGCACAAGTATGGGTGTGCAATTGCTCAAACCAGCTGGAGAGGTGGCCTTTCAGGACAAGATTATAATAATAACATACTGTGTGCACGGAAAGGTAGCCTCTGGTCAGAACAGGGCTTTAGGCCACAGACCACAGTTATAAATCCTTCTATTTTTCATATTAGCATTTTTCAGTCTAAAAAATCAGCATTTTGGTATTTTGAAATTCCGTGAGCGGCATTTAACAGATAAAAATGTCAGAAAAATATGGACGGATTTTTGTCATACAATTCCCAGCTCGTTAATTTGTGATAATTGAAATACGAAACAACACCTGGATGTCAGCTTTATACAGGTGTATATGAACTGTGCTCTTGCCAGGGTCACATCATTGTCCTTCCCCACCATAAAGTTCCCACCTGGCCTGGAAGACAGTGCACCTATATGACCACCAATGAAGCAACTCTGCGATGCAGCAAACCTGACTTAGCTAACTTTATTTAAACAGAAGCTACAGCATGCTGAAAACACAGTATTTTCACAATTACGGACTATCTCCATTGGGATGCGCAACCAGCCAATCACAACTGTAGTCTGTAACCTAATAGACTTATCAAAATTTTTAAAACTTGTTTAACTGAAGCCACAACTTGTTTTCTGCAAAGGATTAGCATTAACTTTACCAAACTTCAATATTAAAGAGAATATCAACTTTTTTGCAAGAAACCTTTAAATCTGAAAAATCAGTTTTTATGACAAATAAAATAATTAATTAAAATTTTGAGGAAAATTATATAATTGCATCCAATCAATTCTTTTCTGTCCAATATGAATACGATGCATAATGGGCTATGATGCAAACCCATAATCACTTGCCTGCATGTCCTGCCCTTACAATGAGAGATCACATTACATTGCCCCACCCCTTAATTTTAACCCCAAATTAGAATATATTGCTAAAATTTTATGAATTTTTAGGTGAAATTGGTGATTTTTTTACTATTTATGAAAGATTTGTAACATTTGTCTACAAAAAATATGACATCTATCACTGCTGAGGCATTAATGGCGGATGGGGGGGGGGGGGGGGGGAGTATCAGTTACACCAAGTCAGCATCTAATACCAGTCATTATGGCAGTATTTTCCTGATATAATCTGAATTATGGCAGACAATGGAACAGTTTCAGTGTTTAAACATTATTAGCCCATCAAAGTGCACAGTTTAAGACCAGTAGGTCACAGATAAGAGTAGCAGTATTCAGCAAATTATGTTTTTTGGTACAAAAATTATGGAATTTTAACGCGCCCTTTGTTTGAACATTAGGAGGGCAGTTGGGTGATCCAGCTTCCACAAACCAATAGTGCTATGCCTTTTTTTCTGCAGTAGACTGTATAAGTTGTGGTTTATTGACATGGTTTCTGGTGTATGTGCACATATTAGAAAGAAAATGACAAAAGTTTGTACAGTTACTCCAATATCATAAATGCATATTTATATTCACAAGTGCTCTGATTTTAAATTTGATAAGCATCCAATTATCAATCCAATTATTAGGCGCAAGTGTTTTCAGGCAAGTGTTTAATGGAAGCTAACTTTTTTTCCCTTGTTTCACTTTCTGAAACTCTTATAATTATATGTGGTTGTATGTCGAAGTTCAAATGTTTTGCCACCTATGTACACTAGCTTGGTAAAAGTTATAAAATCTGAAGTTCATAAGTGCTGTCATCCATATTCATGGATATAAATTGATTCATTCACGTGAAAATAATATGCTGATGAACTCAACAGCTCAACAAACTCAGCATGCCTGATTTTAAATGATTTACCCCAGTCAAATGACACACATATATGACAAGCTTTTGTCACCCCCCCCCCCAAAATAAAATAAAAGGGGGTGGGGTGGGGGTGGGGGAGAAACAAAAACAAAATCAAAAAACAAAGAAATTTACATTTTACCCAAGATTTGTACAGCTATACTGACAGACAATGCGCATTTTTTTCTGGTATGCCGAAAATCACTTTGACATGATTTTGTATAAACAGCTCTGCATATGAATGGAGGCTGTAGGCCTACAATGACAATGCCACAAAATTAAAAGTTTGAAACAGAGGGTCACTAAGTTTCATATCAATGGGATTAGCATAATTTATTCATATCATATTAGCATTGTTAATTTCTCATACACACATATGATTACCTGTGTGGTACCTGTGAGGTAGTGCTAAATACAAAGGGTAATGGAAGCTATCTATCTACCGAAGCAGTCAGCAAAGGAGGCATAGCCTGTGCACTTGTTAAATGTCTTGCAGCGAATCCTGTTATTATTTATGCAGTGTGGTTCCACTGATAGGTGCAACATGTCTATGCACAATGATTTGTGACATAAATGTGATACTTCATTAAAATTTTTTGAAAATTGTTAAACTTGATATTCACAGTCGATCTGCGGGTGTAAAACTTCTTTTCTCCTTTCATAAGCTGGCCTGAGGTACACAATACCATAGCCCGAACCATTTGCCCTGTGATCTACAGTCCCAGGCCCATATCTTGCCTGCTCCATCCATGTAAAAGTTGTTAGGATCACTCAAAATTGTCCAGGCAGCTGTCAAAAATTGCTGACTTCCCATTTTTAACTTGCTTGATGGACGATAATAGAATAACAACATGACCATGTGAGAGTCCCAATACATACAGAGTTAGCCCTAATGGGCCACAGACCACACTTATAAATCCTTCTATTTTTCATATTAGCATTTTTCAATCTAAAAAATCAGCATTTTGGTATTTTGAAATTCCGTGAGCGGCATTTAACAGATAAAAATGTCAGAAAAATATGGACGGATTTTTGTCATACAATTCCCAGCTCGTTAATTTGTGATAATTGAAATACGAAACAACACCTGGATGTCAGCTTTATACAGGTGTATATGAACTGTGCTCTTGCCAGGGTCACATCATTGTCCTTCCCCACCATAAAGTTCCCACCTGGCCTGGAAGACAGTGCACCTATATGACCACCAATGAAGCAACTCTGTGATGCAGCAAACCTGACTTAGCTAACTTTATTTAAACAGAAGCTACAGCATGCTGAAAACACAGTATTTTCACAATTACGGACTATCTCCATTGGGATGCGCAACCAGCCAATCACAACTGTGTCTGTAACCTTTATTAGACAGGGACTTCTGCATTTACCATTGGTATGCACATGCAATACCGCAAGGGTCTTGAACAATTTACTGAAATTGTGCTTTGGCACATAGCTGAGACTTTAAAAATAAATAATATATATGTATATATATATATATATATATATATATATATATATATATATATATACATATATATATGTATATATGTTTATATGTATGTATGTATGTATATATGTGTGTGTGTATATATATATATATATATATATATATATATATATATATATATATATATATATATATATATATATATATATATATATATATATATAGTATTAGTCATGTAATGACCACCATTGCCAAGACCTCTGTGTCTGGCCAAATCGCCCGATACAATCCAATTGGGTTCACTCAATTGATTGCTCCCCAAAATCTGACGGTGCCACACTGTCTCTTTGGTTCTTGGACCTGATGGTGTACTTATACTTCCTTCCTCCTTGGGAGCCTAGCGGCATAGTCGATAGAGTTAGGAGCTCTGTAAACTTTTTTTCACAAATACTGTTCTTGTGCTTTACATGTTTCCTGCTGACGAAAATCTTTTTCTGAGCAGTCCAGTACTCTTCGGAGGCGAAGATAGCTTATATTAGATCTGTCGTATAGCTGTGAAAATGTGGAGCTGGTCATTTTGGCTTTAACCCAAGTTTTTCAAAATGGCGTCTCAAGGAAAAGGTCACAGAGAAAGGGAGGACAGTGCCAGCCAACTAATCACTGCTTGGCAGCATCTGTGGAATTTGTTTTCTTAGTCTTTCTAGGCTCCTTGGAGATAAGGATCAATTACATTTGATGTATGGATACCCAACAGAAAAGCGGAATTAGAGCTGGTATGAGCTCGCTGGATGGCGTTTGGCCAGTTAAATTGCAGACATTGGGAGGACAGAGGCAATCAGGCATCCCTGCTTGGCAGTGGGCTGTGGATGTGGATCCAGAGAGCACTTTTCCTTTTTCCTTGCTGGGTAGAGGGCACAGAAAACTAGGACTCACGGAGTCACTTCATGGCAGCCTGGGTACATGATCACTGCTTGGGTTGTTGCCACCAACTTGACCACGTATGTTCTCCAGATAATACATGTAGGTTTTGTGTTAGGTGGGGAGATGACAAGTGGCTGCTCCGTGAGCAGCGGTAAAGGAAAAACGAGAGGGCTAGGCATAAGCATGCTGCTAAATGCCTGGCCATTGAGTCTGACTCTGCCGAGTCCTCTTCCCACTGGCAAAGCGAGATGAACCCACACAGCTCACTGCCAATGCCCAAGTGGTCAATGCAACCTCACACGACACTCCCCCCCCCCAAGGGAATTGGGAGAGGAAGAGGCATAGTTGCAAGTTGGACTGCAAGAGATCACCTCATGGGGATCTTGAGCACTCAGCACCACCAGAGTTGGCTACTGGAGGCTCCTTGGCTGCTGATCCAGGACTCTTGGCAGTCTTGGTGATGATGGCCACAAGCCAACAGATGCAATGGATCTGATCCAGCAACTATTTTCTCCCCCTAAGCCCACCACTTTGGATTCCCATCCAAAGAGGCAGCCTAAGCATAAGACGGATCTCTCTTGATCTTGGTTCCCTCGGTGTGAGTGCTTGGAGTCCGATTAATGCAAATTGGAAGCCAGGATGGAAGCCTATGGGCTCTCGTCTAGGCATCCTAGAACCCCGGCCTATTCCCTGCGCACTTGGGTTGGAGGTCCGGACATCCCGGAACACCAAAGCCCTGACCAACTTCCTGAGCTCCCAGGTCTAAGAGCTTGAGCTGAAAGCCTGTGGTGGTATCCTCTACCTGTAGTGAGCCTTCAAGTCCTACAGTGGGGGTGCCCTGAGTTTGAGCCAGGCACCCTGCCTCTCTCTTTTAAGAGGCAAGTGGAGCTGGAGCTCCTGAAGGAGCAGGGGTTATGGGAGGAAACTTTGTCTTCATCCTGCCCTGCTGGCACTTTTGCTGCACCTGAGTGGACCTCTATGGATAAGCAGCTTGCTACCTCCATGTTGAGTAAGCTTTTGCTTGGCCATCAGGCTCAGGAAATTTTGCAGCTCCAGCAGGTTCCCTGACCAGCAGACCTTCAGGTCTGCGGCTGCAGTAGAACTAGCACCAAGCTTGCAAGAGACTTAGAGAGTTCTTGCACCTGCAGCAGGCACCTTTTGGCCAGCAGACTTCCGGATCGGCTGCAGTTGTGGCTTCCACGCCGAGTCCCCAAGTAGTCTTGCTTGCTTGTCCCACCTGGGAAGCACATATGCAGGACATAGGCACCGATGGGAAAAGCTCCTGCTGTTGGATCTGTCCATCAGCAGGTCCAGGTCAGGGAATTGCAGCTGGCCCTAACACCGTCCCTGTGAGTGGCCAAGCTTCATGCTGTGGGCAGAACCTGTTTCTGTCCCTTTGGATACCACCCCAGGGCTTTGAACATGTCAAAGCCCTCATTCAGAGCCTGATGGGTGATGAGGCCTTCAAGAGACTGGAAGAAGACCCCAGGGACTCTGTCCTTCCGGCATCTTATTCCGACGCCTCTTTAGCTGCCTTGAGGTCTCCCTTGAAGGACTTCCAGCACTCTGCCCAAATCACAATGGCCATGCAGGAATGGATCAGCCAGGTGTCATTGCTTGCATCTTTGTTGTTGCAAGTGGTCAATCAGGAGGTCACGTCTGCCTGTATGCTAGAGACCAACCTATGTTTGTTATGCAGGTTACCTACCTCCAGGTTCAGTGGTTGCCTGATGTGATCTTTCACAGAGAGCAAACACTGTCTCTCTCCTCCAGCATCTTGTTTAGGAAAGATGGTGGAAGTTGTTTGCTAGACGCAAGATCTTTGGGCCCACTCCGCAGAACAAACACAAACCAAGGCGTTGACGGACTCTGTTCAGTCACTTTCTCCTTGGCTGCCATCGCCCTGAAGCATAGCTCTCAAACTGCACTTGCTTGGCCGCTGACCTGCACCACCCCTTCGCTGTCGCATGGTCCCAGGAAAAGCGGGAAGCGATAGGAGAAGGGCAAATGGTTTGAAAAAGCAAAGAAGTCGGGCAAACCTCAGGGCTCCCGACACTTGCTTTCTGGACCCTCCAGTCTCAGGGCTGCCCTCCACCACTGCTCCGGATGTCTTAGAGCACCTTGTGGGCAATTGTCTAACTGCCTTTTGTGCTCACTGGGAGTCCATTACAGATGATTCACTTGTCTTATATGCCCTAAGACACAGCTATTCACTGCCCTTTGGCAAAGACAGGCCTCTGTTTGCCGCAAACCCAAGTGGTTCATGCCTCCCGCCCAGGAACCCAGAGCATCAGCGTTCCTAGAGGCAGTGGAAAACTTAGGAGCAAAAGTGTAATAGAGCAGGTGGTGGATCCCTGTTCCCCCGGGTTCTACAATCTACTCTTCCTTGTCCCCAAGCAGGACAGAGGTTGGTGCCTGGTCATAGCACTGTCGACGCTTAACACATACTTAGAGGTCCCGTCCTTCAAGATGGAGACCCTTGGTCGGTGGCAGCGGCCACAGAAATGGAAGACTTCCTTGGCTCTCAAAGATGCATTCTGCCAATTGCAGAGACTTCAAGGAAGTATCTGCGGTCTGCATTTTCGGGCCACGTCTAACAGTTCTGAGTCTCATGCCTTGCCACATCTCTGGTGTTTACCCAGTTTGTGCAGGCAGTCGCCGTGCACCTGCACCAGCACGCCGTTCGCATCCATGTGTACCTGGACGATTGGCTTACCGGGTGCTTCAGCCCCGAGATTCGCAGCATCACACACAGACCTGGGTTACCTTCACTATGGTCCCTTGCAGGACAGATGGTTTGAGGCACCTTGGCTACTAAGCCCTGGTGCCAGTCCTCCCAGAGGACTGCCGGCAGTAAAAATGATGAACAAATATTATTAAGTCATGTTTGCTTGACAAAAATATATTTTATGTGCTAAAAATCAGTACTTGTTCGTTCACAGATAGGCCTATATTATTATTAAGACATTATCATTTATAGGTTACACATCATCTACGCAAGATCACCTATGCAGTATTTACCTCTTCTGTATCTCATTAAAACTGCATTGATCTTTTACTATGGTATATTGACTTCAAAATCAAGTTTTTTTGAAAAAAAATCTACCAAACTATAGGGAAGTTCTGACCATCACAAGATCTGGTTCATGACACCAAAAATGCCTGCTGCCAGTCAGCAGCCATGCGTAGCTCATGCATCTGATCGTACATCATCGTACACATCCTGCACGAAACCTCTTTGACATTATTCTAATCATTGTAGTTGAGCTCAATATTTGCATTTTATGCAAGGTAAGCTTTCATTTTCTCTTTATTTGAAAGAAATCAAATAACGCGTTCAAAAGTTATGATCAAGTGAAATGTTTATACATAGCACGGTAAACTGGAATGCTTGACAGGAGGAAGCCACCTTCGACTGCCAATCGCATTTGTAGCGCATTGTCCATATCTTTCGCTAGGCATATTGGTTGTTTTCTAAAAGTTTTAAAGCAAAACTTTTATCATATGTTGTTGGAAACGTCTAGATGTTTTAGTGATAATGATATTAGTGTTGACGAAAAATATATATTATTATATATCGATGCAAAGGTCTATTGCTGAGAAATATATCAAGATTGTATTTTTATTTCAGTAGCTTACAAATTTCAAGATTTACGGAAGATCAAATCTTTGTAAAAATTCCAGTTGCTGGTGGTTTCTGTGGAAACTTCTTGTGAAATAAGTTCCAAACATTGTCTCACTGGCACTCTAGGCTTTGAAACTTTTAGTTCTTGTTGTGGAAAGATCTTTGGAATTGTACTAATAACAGTTTTTTTTCCACCTGGGAAATGTGCACTGCAGACACGGTGGCCCATTGTTGGTACAAATTTATTGAAACAGCTGTTGTTACTGGCTCTAGAAATATTTATTTTTTATTGTGTCTCTGAGTTGTTTGTTTTCAGGGAAGTTGTAGCAACTGTAATTCTTGTCCCTAGATGTATTATCATATCATCCAGGTACACAGCAGGTAAATCCAGGCATTTTGACATATTTTTCATGATTGCATTAATGCTTCTTTTCCTATACTGACGCTATGGCTTTGGCGGTAGTGATGACTACTGAGTGGGACTGGCATGCTTTGTGGCAAACTGACACTGATCAATTCAATATGGGGACTGTGCACATCCTGTATAAGCATAAATTATAATTCTACAACATTTGTTTGTGATCGATTGGATGCCCCTATAGTATGAACTTACAAATTTAGGTTGGAATGGTACCTCTGCTTTAATAGTTTTGAAGATATTCAACTTGAAAAATTTCAAATATCCCTAATTTGCATAATTTTCAACATGGAGACTATTCCAAACTAGCTGCTTAATTTTACTGCAAGGTCAGTTACCATGCCAAGTTTGGTACTTTTCAGAACAATAGTGTCTGACAAAAACTGATGACAAAATTCAAATAAGTAAGTAAGTAAGTAAGTAAGTAAGTAAGTAAGTAAGTAAGTAAGTAAGTAGATAGATAGATAGATAGATAGATAGATAGATAGATTAATAAATAAATAAATAAATAAATAAATAAATAAATAAATAAATAAATAAATAAATAAATAAATAAATAAATAAATAAGTATTTGAGCAAAAACAAAAAGTCTGTTTGCACTGACTAGACAGACAGACAGACAGACAGACAGACAGACAGATAGATAGATAGACAGAGTATTTGAGAAAAAACAAAAAAAGTGTGTTTGCACACAGACTTTATTTAAATAGAGTTTTATGTACATTGCACTCGGGTGATATTTTGATCTGGAAGCTCATTTATTTTTACTCCAGTGATGTCCAAACTGCCTTATGATTAACAAGTCACTATTTTTTCCTTTACAGGTTTGTGAAGTGGAGAAAAATAGATCCAGGTCATCTATACTGTATGCATGTATCGCCACTGCCAGAACTCATGTTCAGGCAAGACAAGGCACAATATTCTATGTTGAATGATCAATGAAAATGCTTTCTATACAGGCATGACACAGAAGTCGCTGCCAAGAGAAAGTACATATTCATGATGCTGTAAAGTCTATACAACTGATGGGATAGTGACATCAACAAATTCATGCTAAATGCATATGGATCATGTAGCTTAGACATGATGCTTTCCTATCTCTAAGATCCATACTCAACATGGGCAGCGCACACAGAGTAATTACAAACTGAAAGTGAAAATGGTTAAATGTTGCATGAACTGAAATAGAAATCCAGCATTACTCAGGGTTTTCCCCAGTTAAAAAGCAGGAAGATTGTGAAAATGGCCCCCAGAATCTCCTGTTCAAGGACAAATTCTGATCAAATGTTATACAAATATTACTAAGGGATCATGTACAAAAAAAAAAAAGAAACTTTAAAAAAAATCTGAGAAATCCTCGGAATGGGGGGGGGGGGGGAGGGAGGGGGTCAAATGGAAAATCAGAATTTCACCAATTTTCTGGCAAGCCATAACATTAACACTGTTATTTTATGGTAGGGGTATTTTTCTTAGTGTGACATCTAGTGAGTAAAAAATACAACAGAGATACACTATCTGACTACGCACGGCCCTGATGGGATGTTTTCCAGGTACTGCAATGTGGTTAATTTATGCCAAACATCACTGTTTTAAAAGTTCGAAATGTTATTCAAACAATCTTTTCTATTGGCTGATGGTGAAGTAGTCAGATGGTCATGTGATTTATTTAAATAATTTACGCTGACGATTAGTCATGTGGACAAATAGGAGCACGGCGATTTCCCAAACGGTCATTTCCACCCAGGTCTCAAAACCATGCCGTTGGTGAAAGCATGGATGTAGGGCACGATAAAAGCGGCAAATCTGGCTGTTATGATGCTATTAATGTGTGAACACTTTGATACTTTCATAGGATTAGGACTTAAATAGCGCTTCAGAAGCTTACAAGACATATGGAAGGATATTCACTATACATTTGGCACCGATGAAGGCAATGTCTTGACTCTTGGGCCAGGACTCCACTTGCACACCGAAACCATTGTTTCTGCCAAACATATCAGTTTTGCCTTCAACAAATCTAACCGCTAATTGTGAATAACTTGTAAAATAAGCAAGATAATAAGATTTGACGATGTGGAAATCAATCACATGTGGTAACAGTAATTTCAAACAAACCACTGCAGAATAAATATATTGCAATGTTGAAGATGTATTGCACACCGCGACTGGCACTGGTGGACCACAAATGGTCAGGCCTGCATCAGATTCCGAGTTAATGCGAGTCATGGTTATGTAACAGAAACAAGTGTACTGTGATGAATGTGCTTTTCTCCAAGCTTGCATAAATGAGTTTATGTCTGTCCCATTCCTGCGCAAAAAGTCATGACGTGTACAAAATAGCAAATGCAATTTGAGCGCAACCGCAGGCACAGAAAAACCCGAAAGTGAACGCAATTATTTGTCAAAAAATTAAAGATTCCAAGTGCACTTGAAGGGAACCCATTTCTACAGAATTACCACTCACGGTAAATTGCAAAATATGGTCGACAGTGCAGACAGAATGTGTATTTTTGAAAAACGGTAAATGTCAGTCCCTGCAATTAGCATTTGTGATGAATTGAGATAAAAGTGATGAAGATCAGTGGTTTGTAATGTATTATAAAATGTAAGAATTTAAAAAAAATAATGAATGTCAAATGATTCATACATGTGTTTTTCTTTCACTACTTCAGATGTTATTGATATATGTTGAAAAGTCACAGGGATCATCACTACCCAATGAATCTTATAAAACACTTTCTCCAGGCTTCCCTTGTAGACATGTATACTGAAAGGTTGAAGGTGGACTTTCCAAGAAATTGGTGACTTTGGAATGGGGAAGGGGGTAATCACATTTCACTGTTTTTTTGTTTTGTTTTTTAATCTTGACAAGGTTATTTTTGTACATGATCCCTAAAATAACCTGCTTTTTTCATAAAAAAGAAAAGCGCTAGAAAGGTGATAGGTGGTCAAGAAATTATGAAAGGTGGGCCACATTTGAGCTTGTAATGTGGGGAAAATACTGTTACTGTCCAAAGTTGTAACTGGGGGTGGGGGTGGGGACAGGGGTAGTCTGGGTACATAATTGTTCTTTTCAAGGAATATGTCATATTGAGACAAGATGTATTGTGATTGTACATATTTTAACATACTATACTATGCCTAATTAATATCTGGAGTGCTAATATGTGATCAGATTAAACCACACTGGTGGGCTTATATTTGGAACATTATAGCTACATGCATATCATCTGAACAATGGCACAGTGGTGTCTGCTCTAAGACCACCACTTGTAACGCAACACATAATTTTTCGAGACCATCCTTTTCTATAGTTCTCCTGTATTTTAAGACTACCTGCAATAAGAGGACAACTTATTGCAAGCAACATGGGTGATCTTAAATGGCAAGTAATGTCATCAATTACAGAGATACACAGCATGCAGGGAGCAAGGTGACTAAATGCAAGATGAATCAGTAAATGTAGTCACAATATATTCCCATGCATCAATCAAGAATGGTGATTTGTACAAAAAATAGGTCTATTAATATCAGAACACGTCACAGCAATACCATTAAAATGACCAATATCAAGATTGTGAAATGTTTTTCTCTTCTTCTTTCCTTGTGTGAAAAAAGAATGATGGAAGAAATAATTCTACACAATTCTATAGGTGCTACCAGGGCACGAAAATTCCTATGATCCGACGTTCCGGGACAAGCTAAAGCTCTTCTCGGACATGAAGGCATGTGCATGGGGATGCCAATGCGCAATAGGTGATGATCATCCCCTGGCCTAAAGTAAACAATCCAGGTTTAAACAATTACATGGTCATCAGTTCTATTTAACAGGACTTGACTACCTACTTGATTTCTGTCAAAACAAGCGGGTACTTTGACCGTTGCGTACATACAACGACGAGATCAAAGGTACCAGCAGTAATGCATTGGGGCGTATTGGCTTTCGCCCGTTCTCGGAGCAAGGGCACAGCACCTCACCGTCAGTCTAATCTGCCCGAATGATGACCAAGTAACATCAAAAAAATTTAAAACTTGCATGGCGAATTCTTGAGCAAATAAGCATCAAAAGCCATTTATCAGTGGGTTCTATAAGTGTTGGAAAGATCATGTAACGGTGCCGCAAGTTGACTTCCCCCCCAAACAAAACACACATCTGCCAGTCACACGCAAATGACCGCGTGGAGTAATCTACGGTGAACGGCGCATCATGCTGACTGATACGTCGCACATTCGGCATTTTCTCTCTCCCCCTACCTTCGCGTATTTGCCTGTGACTCCAAATAGCTGTTGCTATAAACACTAGAATCTATTTTCGCATGCTGCAATACAAAAACAAAGCTTCCCGTTTGTATGTGCCCTCCGTAAATTTCGGAAGGTTTACACACGTTCACAGGGTGGAAGCCAAGATGAACACACTGTAACACGAGCCCTGATTGGCTCATTTTTGCATGTGATTCAATTGACCAATCAAGTGATGTATTGTTTGTCAGACCACATGGCCAGGTGCAGCTGTTTGTGTACAGTGGTAGGAAAGTTGGTGACCACACACTCGACGTGCTTACAAGGAGACGGATTTCTGATTTGAAATTCTTCGTTTGAATTTGAATTTAGAACACCATTTATTACTAAGAACTTGCCGACACTGTATACACATATTGACAATGATGTACGGATGGCATTCATGGTAATACGCAAACGATGGCGTCGATGTGCATCCCATCAGCGGCAAGAGAAGAAAGACGATGCTAAACCAATACAACTATTATAGTATTAATCTGTATTAAATTTATCTAGAACAGTGACTTCCAGAAATTACACAGTATTTTTCATCGTCAGTCACCCTATGCAAGTAGTTTACTTTTCAATTTGTATTTTTTATATTTTTGCCAGTTTTACAGTTTGCAGTCATAGCTAGAATCGTGGTAAAAATTGCCAGATTTTTGCCGATTTGCAAGTGACAATAAGTTTATTAACTGCCAAATTAGGGTAAATGGTTTGTCCAGGCCTTTATGTATGGATTGATGAAGAAGAATATTACTATGTTTGTTGCACCAGGTTATATTCGGACAAGTGGATTTTAAAATTCACTTGTCCTGCCGACGAGTGCTTTTTTAAAAACATTTCGTGCCCTGGCTACATTATTCCACTTAAGCATCCTGGGCACTGAGGAAATGTCCACAATATAAGGCTAGAGTTGACACCTATGTTTAGAATATTACCACACCATTTTTGAACAATTAACAGAATAAATTTAGAGCACCTAAATAACTGGCATTTTCTGTGTTATAGGAATAGGAGGAAAACGTAACTCTTTCTGCAGCAAATTTTGGACTGCGTCAACAGCCTTCTTCAACACACTTTGGGCGCATTGCCAAGGAAACCTGCCGAGATCATTGTATTCTCTGGAACTATGCAGGTGCTTGAATGAAAGGTCTTTTCACGAGGAATATGAATCTAGCATGCTTGTTATCCCTTAAAGTGCTAATCACAGCTGTAGTCACTTTCTTATTACCATTAAACATATAATGGTTAAAAGATTCTAATTCCCTGTGAAGATACATTTCATTCAAATACCAGCAAGCCTAGTCTAAAGCAAAAAATAGGCAAATAAAACTGGGCAAGACCAAATGACGTAACCCACTATTCCAATTGATTGCCAAATGTTGTTGACTGGTTTCATTACTGCTGTAACTCATCAGGACTGAGCTAAAAGACACATGCACATCCTTTACATACTGGGTGTCAGCATGTACGTGGTGAACGTTGCATGTATTGCAATGTCACAACCGTAAACGTGGGCGGCTATGGGTAGTCAGGATAGACGTAAGTGCACTGCCAGGCCCATGCAGCAGGGTGTGCTTGTAAATGACAGGGGCTGAATGCATCAGCTGACCCTGAACATCAGTGTGATCTAATGTCAGCACTTTCATTTAAAAAAAAAAAAAAAACGGATAAACAGTGTCAATTGGCAGCATGGGGGGAGAGAATCTGTGCCTGTTAGCTGGATGAAACCTCTGGTTTCACAAGGTGGTTTGGCTTGTTTTATGTTATTTAGACAGGTGAACTGGAACAAAGAGTTTTTAGCATATGACTGAACAAGGAGTTCACCTGCCCATAACATTGAGGCCAAATGGTTCTGTGGTGCGTAATTGATGTATCCAGGGTTATTATGGGTTATATTTGAAAGCAGTTCTTGAGTAGTTCACTTTCTGTCCCAGTTGGCATTGAAAGAGTCAAGGGGAATAGGGTACCAAGAGGGAATAGTACAGTATTTCTTTTCTCAAAGGTTAAGTAGTGGGATACTTACCTTGCCAATGAAGGGAACTAAATGATGTTCACACATAGAAAACATTTCTATGTCTTTAACTATAACCATTTCATCATGGTCTTCATCGAACAGTGCATCATTGAGTACATCTGCAAGCAAACAACCAAATCAAGACACTTCAATGAAATTGATTTTCTAAGTAACCTGAATCTGTTAAATATAAATGTGGAAGTTACTGTTTCTTTGTAGTAACACTGTAATTCTAACTAATGACTCTGGAATACTTTTAAGGATCCACAAAATGCAGTTTATAAAGAATTTAACCCTTTCCTGTTCACAGTAAGCCTGAGTCAATAACTTTCCTTGGTATGGATTGGGTTCAATTGAATTAAGACTGAGCCAAACACTTTCCTTGGAACAGGTTGGGAACTACCTGCCCAACCCATGCCAAAGAAAGCTATTGACCTGGGTCATATTACATGCACCTTGACAAGTCTCTTCTACAATTCTCAGTAAAATTATTTTTCAATTCTGTTGAAAATACATGTAGCAGAAACACTGAAGCAGATGACATTTCACCACCAGCCAGTTTTGGCTGGTTTAAGGAAAAAAGGGTTAATATGAAATTTACTTAAAACAAGAGGGCCCTCATGAACCCATGCTCAGCTGACCTACGATGAATAGAGCAAAGTGAAGAAGGCCCAACTTGATTGCACATGAGATTGGAACAATCCTCATTGACTAATAGGAGATATTTGGAGTACTATCAGTATTAGTAAGTACACTAACCTCTAAACCACCATTTGCACACACCTCTGTGTCTGGGTCGAACACCCATGAATCAAGCTGAGTTTTGACTCACTCAATCTGAAAACCTGATAGTCTCATGGGGCCATTTCTCAGTTCTTGTGGAACTGATGGTGAGTCCTGGTGCGCATTCCACCCACTTCATCCTTCCCATTTTGGAGATTGGTCAGTTGACATTAGCTATAAGAGGAAGCGCGGTTGGTCAAGTAGCTTTCTTTGGTGGTGGAGAGGTAAATGTACTTACTAATACTAATATTACTCCAAATATCTTGTATTAGTTACGTACCGTTACCTCTCCACCACCATTTGCCTATATACAATCGTGACAGCGGCGGGTGTAATGTCACTGGTGCACTGACCTCAATTGACCACCGGCACTGGCAGCTTGGGGGTAAGCCGCCGACAGCAAAATCCAGCCGAAACCAGAAACCCTGCTTACCAACCAGCATGGGGCCACACTGAAACCCACCCACCCCCCCCCGCAGGCCTGCAGAATGTCGACAACCATGACGTTCTGTAGGGTGCGCCAGGAGGCATTGAAAGCTCTTACCTTGCGAGGTCTGGCTGAGACAAGCTGCAAGACGCCGGGCCTTTCCCGTAAGATTTCATAGACCTTAAGAATCGTCTGCTTAATCCACAATGAAATTGTTTTTCTGCAAACTTACTCCTTTCTCGGGCTACTCAGTGGTAGGAGGCCCATTCTCTGAGTCCGTCCATGCGGGAAAGGTGACAGCGAAGAGCTCTCACTGGCCACAGAGTTCTCTCCTCGAGAGGAAGAGCGGCATCTATCGCATAGAGGGTAAAAAACCCTTAAAGACTGCAGCTGGATCTCAAGCCACTTGGTTCTTTGCAAGGAAGCCCAAGTGAAGCTTCAAGGTCACCTGTGAATAGTCAGGTGACCACTGGAGTGGATCATTTGCCAGAGTGTGGAGCTTGCTTCTCCTCGCCCCTGAAGTGAGTATTAATAGAAAATAAGTTTTCCATGTCCAGTACTTCAGGGAAACCCACTTAGAGTCCTCAAGCCACTCAAATAGCCACTTCTTCAACATGACTAAAACCAGCGGTAGGTCCCATCTGGGCAGGACATGTCGCGTTGTTGGCCTGTCGGTGTAGAAGGACACAATGAGCGCTGACAGATAAGGAACTCTCCTGATGTGAACATCTAGGAAGTTGGCAAGGGTTGAAGAGATGGCTAATGGAAAACCCTCCAATGTTCTCAAGCTCTTGCCTTAAACTTTCCACTGATACAACAGGAAGTTGGCTATGTCTACAATGTGAAGAGACCAAAGGTGAATTCGCTTACTGGCACACCAGTCAGAAAACACGTTCCACTGAGTAAACAGTTAGAGAAGATTGAAGCCCCCTCTGGCAATTGTGAGATTCATTCCGAGAAGCCTCTGTCATGGATGTGCTATGAGATAATTGTCAAGTATGGAGGTTGAGCACTTGAGAGTTCGGGTGGAACACACTTGTCTGCAGCTGCACCAGAAGCTTTGGCCATGCCAGTAATCATAGCGGAGGCTCGACGCTTAATTCCAGTAGGTCTACAGAACAATCGCTCTGGGGCCACCCAGGATCAGATTCCAATCGTGGAACTGAACCTTGCGCAGTACCCTCGGAAGGATCTGGCAGGGTGGAAAGGCGTATGGCCACAGGTTGCTCCAGTCCATGGCTAGAGCATCCATCCCTAGGGCTTGTGGGTCTGGGAAAGGCCAGACGTAAACTTGCAATTTCGCATTCCTGCAAGTCGCGAACAGATCCACATGTGGAGTTCCCCATCTTGCCCACATGGCCTGAACGACCCTGGGGTGAGGCAACCACTCCCTCCCCACTGGCTGATCTCTCCTTGAGGGTTTGGTCTGACAGGACATTCTGGTGCCCCGCGACATGCCTTGCGTGCATGCAGATGTCGTGGTCTTAGCAACATCTGGTGATGCATCCGGTCAACTCCGTCAGCTTCTTGGACCACGTCCTGTCCTGCCTGTTGAGAAACACTACCAAAGTCCTGTTGTCACACATTATCAGGACATGTTTGTGTTCTACTAGGTCTAGGAAGTGGAGGAGCACTAAGTGTATCACCTCCAGTTCTAATCAGTTTATGTGGTGAGACATGAATGACGCGGGCTAAGGGCCTGACACTGTCCCGCTCTCCATGTGAGCTCCCCATCTGAGCTCCCCATCTGAACCCTGGCAGAGTCTGTGTAAATGGTGAGCTGGGCCTGTAAAGGTTCCAGCGTTGTCCCCTCATGGTGTTCTCCCTCACAGTCCACCACTGAAGGTGCGGGTGATTCTCGTTGAGAATCGGCACTGGGGCCTGATAGCCCTCGTCTTTCATCCATCTGTCATGCAGAGCATGCTGCAACAGGCGACGGTGGAGACAACGGAGTGGGACTTGGGAGTCCATCGAGGACAGGGAGCCTTACAGGGCGAGCCATTGTTGTGCCCTGCAGATCTTGCCAGTCAGAAAGGACCTGAGCATTGACTGAAGTCTTTCCCACCTGTCTTCCGAAGGGCACAGATGTAGACAGCCAAGTTGAACTGGATGCTGGGAAAGACGGAAATCTGCTCTAGCTGAAGACTGGACTTGGGTAGGTTCTTTATCACACCAAAGCATTGGCCGAGTTTCAGAACGGTCTATGTGTGATGCTGGGAATCCAGGTACCAATGCACTTGGATAAGCCATTCATCCAGGTACACATGAATGCAAACAGCAGAGTGGTGAAGATAAACAGCAACTGTCTGCGCGAACCTTGTAAACACCAGGGGTGCCATGGCAAGGCTAAAGGAAAGTGCCCTGAACTGGTGAACTAGGCCAACAAATGTGAACTGCAGATACTTCCGTGAAGTCTCCGCGATTGGCACATGGAAGCACGCATCCTTCAGATCCAGAAACATTGTCCACTGCATGGGCTGTAGGGCTGCTGCCACTGACGGGAAGATCTGCTTTGGCACAAAGTACCAACTCCCCTGGACATCCCGTTTGGGGAAGAGTTGCCTTGCCTCAGGAAGCCAGATGTTGGCGGCTCCATGGAAATCCGTGTGCTGCGAGCCTTGGCTGTGAGCTGGTCATAGAACTCAGCTATAAAGGGTGAAAATGGTTTTGGTGTGCATTGCCGCATGTCCTCCAGATAAAAGCCTGGGCACGACAGTGCAAGAGCACCCGACCTCTCTAGGCTCTGAATAAGAGCTTTGACATGGTCAAAGCCCTTGGCAGGGGCAAGTGCTGGTGCCGTGTCCATGGGAACAGGGGCCGAACCCTCTGCAGAACCCACGGTCACTGGCTCTCTGCCCCTGTCTCAGTGTGAATGGCATATGTGGGGAGCCATCGACCAAGGTCGAGATCTGCTGACCGACAAGTCGGACAACAAAAGCTCATCTTCTGCCTCGGTGTCCAGGTCTAAAGACTCCTGACTCGCGAGGGGTGCAGTAATACCCAAGGCCTAAAAGAAGGCATTGTTCGTGGTGATGGAGCGGCCACCTGTGACAAGAGGGGATCTGTCACCATGCGTGGCACTGAGGTAGCCAGCACCTTCGCAGAAGTGGTCGCAGCCACAGACGCCACCTCAACCTGGTCATCCCATGTGGGATGGGCAGGGGAGGCATGGTAGGCTCACACACCCAGATCTCGGCGGCCGCTGACTGAAAAGTCTGCTGGCTGGAGGGATCTGGCCGCTATCTTGAACATCGGCCACCGCTGACTGAGAAGTCTGCGGTCTGGAGGGAGTTCAGAGAAATCCTGGGCCTGAGGTCTGAGCCAGAGCTAGCTAAAGGCTGAAGCAGTGAGAAGCTCTGCCAACAGTCTGAGTCTGCAGGGACTCAGCAACAGCAGTGGTGACCAATGTGGAAGAAGACAAAACCTTTATACGCAACCGCTGATCCTCACAGAGCTTCAGTCCCACCTGCTGCTCCAGAGAGTGAGGCATGTTACCCGGCTCAAACGCGGGATCGCCAACTGCTCACTCTGGGGCAAAGCCACCTGAGGTGCAGAAGGGACTGCCCGTACTGCTGTTGGGGGAAAAGAAGGTTCTGCCTGGACCATAAGCTCTGACACCACCGGGGCTAAAGACCCACTCATGCTGGAAGGCGCCACTGCTGGTCTGAGTGTCTTCCTCCTACTTCCCCTTTGCCCACTCTTACCATCCGAGCTCTCTGACCCGGGTGCTCAGGAAGTATGTATAGGCACCGGTGCATTAGCCAGCACTCCGGACTTACTGTCTGAGTGCTCAGGCTGGCTCGGATGCTGGCTTTCTGTACTTCTTGAACTCAGAGTCTAAGCACTTGGACTGGCTGACCTGCCCCTACGCCTTGCACTGTCAGACTTCCTCCATGCCGACTCACAGAGTGCACAGCCATTGTCCTCTCCCCAATCCTGGCAGTATCTGCAAGTCTCCCCACAGCAAACTTGACCCAACTGCAGGTGACAACCTTTAGCAGTGAGGATGGTCATCCCAAGCCCCATGTAGTGGTTCTTTGAGTCCAGCTTTTGTCCGCAATCCAACAAGAACAAGGATGCGGACAAAGTGATCACAGGATCAACACCCATGGACTGCCTCAGAAAGGAGACAATAGCCTGGTGTGCATTGCTTTCCCTCTCTCTGCGTTCTGTTTGCTGGAATGCCATCTGATCTTGAAAATCTAAGTAGTAAGCCAAATGACCAGCTTTGCAGTTACTATTTCCATGATATCCAATCACAGAAATCAGCTATCTAGGTCTCCGTAGATCCCCGGACCGCTAAGAACAGATTTTCCGCAGATTAGTACGGGCCTAAAGCACTATTGCAATGAGTGTGAACAAAATTTCATGGAGCCTCAACTCGAAAGGGAAGCCAGTAATAGCACCCAAAAGAGGAAAGATGAGATGGGGAGGATGCACACCAGGAGGCACCATCAGTTCTACAAGAACCAAGAGATAGTGCCACAGGACTGTCAGGTTTTCAGATCAAGTCAAAACTCAACTCGATTCATGGGCGTTCGACCCAGACACAGAGCTCTAGGCAAATGGTCATCAAGAGGTAATGTTACATAACTAATATGGTTATCACAAGGAGTACACACATTAACCTAAATGTACCAGAATTGAAACATTTATTAAATATCAGCAATAGATTATCACCACCTAGTGAACATATTTGTTTAACCCTCCCACAAGCTACATTTCCACCAAGTGTTAGAACAATTTGATTCATGTTTTGAAGACATCAACAAAAGTGAAAACACACAATAATTTATTAAAAATAATACAGAAAACAACTGCAGCACTACCTACTAAACAAATTAGGGTCTGAGGGTCCCCAGAAAGTGTCTCTATGCAATTCCAAAGCAATTGGCCAATTGGTTTTGGAGCAGAGTTGAAGATTTAGCAACCAAAATCAATCAAAAAAAAGGAACAAATCCAAAAATCACTGGAGCATTGACTTACTCATACATTGTAATCAATAGGAATGCATGCATTCACTGACACATACCCAAATTGAAAAATTTGTCAAAAATCAGGAATCACACAAAAATTCATAAAGAGGCCCATGGGCCTAATGCTCTGCTGGCACCATGGCTATATCGCACCTGCATCTTCATTCCAAAGTTGCAAGTCCTCAAGTGGCTTCTGAACATATGTACATTTAGTGTCCAAAATGTCCACTAGATGGCACTTCGCTCTACATTTCCGTCAAATCATAACTTATTTGTGCAATTCCAGTGATGGATATTGTTGCATGTGCCAAGACAACCATGAGTGACTCCTGAACTTAATGTTTTCAGTGACCTTGGGACAGAAGATCAAGGTCACCAAGATCATGTAATACAAAAGGCGCACAGGCATGGTGTTTTGCAGACATTGCCATTGATGTCCAAGCTACACCCTGCCATTATAAAATCACCTCTTTCAACTTTACAGGCATGGTGACCTCTTAAAAATAAGTCAAGGTCACTAATATTACATAACATTCTAGTATTGGACAAGGTTTATCTATCCTATAAATTTGATAAGTTCAATCCAATCACTTTTCCAAATAATCACAAACCTCTTTATACACTTCATAACTTCTCAACATTATATGGGCCTGCTTCAAAAATTGTGGGTTGCAGAGCATTCACGAGATGACCCCTATATTTAAACTGGTCATTTGACCTTGACCTTCAACTCAGATTAAAAAATTGTTATGTTCAAAATGTGCTCCCCTCATCCAGCTTTCCATATATAGTCTGGTTGTTCAAATCGGGTAATAACTTTTCAAGTTATTGAAGAAAAAAAATAAATTTGGACAACCACCAATCTCCATGTACAGTTTTATCTACAATAACTAAGAGCAATTTTTATCTGGAGGCTCATTCACTTTGCTATTGATGTCCAAGCTACACCCTGCCATTACAAAATCACCTCTTTCAAAATGACATGCATGGTGACCTCACAAAAATATGTCAAGGTCACTGATATTACATAACATTTTAATATTGGACCTGGTTTATACATTCTTTAAATTTGGCAAGTTTCATCCAATTACTCTTCCGAATATACAATTTTATATCTTAAAACACATTTTAGCTCATAATTTCCATCAAATTATAGGTGGGGCCACTAGTATCACTAGTAACCTAGACTTTGACTTCCTGCAAAATCCCAGCAAATTTGGTTAAGATCCACCAAAAATTTAAGATGCTAGAGTGTTCACAAGATTTTCAGATTTTGACCCCTATATTGCATAATATTGTAGGTGGCACCACCAATATCAAAAAGAACCTAAATTTTCATACCTCATGTAAGTCCTGAAAGTTATATTGGGCTAACATCAAAATTTTTAAAGTTTTCACGCTCACAACCCGAAAGTTTTTGGACAGACAGACGGACGGACATGAGCAGTGTTATAAGTTCTGCGACCTTACATCAGCAGAGTTAAAAAATCACAGCATCATCACTTGAATAAATTAAGGCCTGGCGCCCCCAGAAGTGTCCCTATGCTATTATGAAGTAATACCAGACATGCACATTAATTTCTCACCATAATGCATGAGGGGGCTCACACCTGACAATCATGGAGAACACAAGGACATATCACTGTCACAGACGAAGCTTGATGCCTCTTTCTCACAAAATTAGCTTCTGTCAAGAAATTTAGGTTTACATACATGTATACCAGAGTTATGTTCATTTAGTGCTTCTTGAATTGGTTACAAGAATAAATTTCCATCTGCCTGTACTAAGTATTCTTTATTTCCAAAGTATTAGTAATATACCGCTTCCTCACACAGGTAGTGGCCTGTATCTTGCCAGGCAAAACTATGGTTACTAAGACAACCACTGCCAGGTAAACAGGCTGGAAATTATAATGCATGCTCCGTATTGTCTTGGCAGTCAGAATACACATTAAAGTAACCATAAACCCTTTACTTTGATAGCAATGAGACAACATATACAACTAATTAATTAATGCCTCAAAAGGTAGAGGTCTACAAACTAGACCTGTTAATTCACAGCCATGTGCATGTGAATTAACAAAAATTCCTTTTGTTAATTCACATGCACATGGCTGTCCATGCTTTCCCTAGAACTAATCAAAAAACAAAACCCAACACATTCTTCTCACATATGTTTGTATAACAACTAAATGAACTTACATAAGCACTTGTACCCCATTATTGACACTTCAGAAAGAATTTCCTCCTGGCCAATAATCCACTTTGGGGCTCAAGTTTATTTCTTTATTTTATTTCTTCTGTCAGTCACTCTCTTTTGTGTCTTTCTTTTGGGGGGGTAGGGTGGGGTAGGGATGAATATAAGAATATAACACGAAAATACCAACAATTATGAATTGATTTGGAATACAAGATAATTCAGTTTGTGGTAACACCTTGAAATCTTCATGCACCTGTCCAGGTATGACCTACTTGGTGTTATTTATTAACTTGAACAACATGTGGCTAGCCTCTGTTAAAATGTAAGCTCAGGCCTACTTGGAATGATGTTCGTGAGATTATATGCTTTATCATACACTGATCCATGAAATGTCACTTATTTTTCAGGGCATGAAATGTTTATATTTGGTGTGGAAACACCAAATGTATACTTACACGTCCTGTACCAGTAAAGTGTAAATTGATTATCATTATTTATTTTCACTGGTACAGTGAAACGAAACGTTTCTAGCACGCTGATAAAAATGTTGAACACATCTAAAACAATCTGAGTGGCAAGTATAAACTTTTGGTTTTATATTTTCTTAGCGGCTTACATAAATGGGTATGTCAGGACATTTTGTAGGATGTGATATCATCGGGTGTCTAACATTTGTGGATTTACTGTTGGTTTAAAGATATGAAAAGGAGCCTGTAGCAAGGGGTGTCATCTAGTGCTTCAGATTCCTTATGGCTCACTACATGTATGCAGCTACACCTTAAAGGTAACAGGAACTGGACAAGAAAAGTGGCCACTTTTTACTTCCTGTGTGGGCTCTTTAGCTGTGATGTCTTTCTGCAATGGTCATGTGATAATTAGCTTTTCTTTGAACTCTGTGAGCCAGGCCTGCTGGTCAAGCTACCATTGGTTGAGGCGTTACCTGCTCCTTAAGCTGACAAGAGATTATGTATAATAGCCTGCTGTATGTATATAATTATCATACAATAAGCCACCTGGTGGTAGCAGCAATTCTCATTCCCTTTAAAAAGCACTACTGTTGCTATGCATAGCTGCACTGTTGCAGGTACCTTAATTTTATCATGCAAATGAGTTATGCTGGCTGCTAGGTTTTCTGGTGGATATGTATAGCAACATGCTGCTATATAGCAGCATGTTGCTATGTATCTTGAGTGCCAGTATCCTGCAAATGATTCCGGCTGCTAGGGTAGCCATGTCATCATCCATAGCTGCACTATTACAGGTATGTAGCAACATGCTGCTAGGTGCTTTGCAGATGGGACCATAGCAACATGTTGCTACATAGCAAGATGTTGCTATATAGCTCCACTGGTGCAGCTACCTTAAGTTTATCATGCAAATCAACTCTGTTGCTAGGGTACTAAGATGCTGCTCTGATAGCAGCAAGCTGGTGGCCATAGCAACACACAATATGGGCAGAAGTCAAATTGTGGGACACATTGGCTGACATATTCTATATGTACAAAATCTGTATACCTATACGATGAATGCAGGGGTAGGCCAGAAAAGATGATTTGCTGCATATAGCAAATCAGTGTGTGTGTCTTCAAAACTTATTGATTGGCATTTCCATACTGTAGTGTGTTATCAGTACGACAATGTATGATAGGTACTGCAAGTACAACAGTGTATGATCTGTACGACAGTGTACAATGCGCACTTCAGTACTAAGTGTATGATTGGTACTACATTACAAAAGTGTACAATGGGTGCTTCAGTACTACAGTGTGTGATCGGTACAACAATGTTGCAGCAGTGTACAATGGGTACTTCAGTACTATGGTGTATAACAGATACAACCAGTTACAATGTTGCAGCAGTGTACAATGGGTACTTCAGTACTACAGTGTATAACAGATACAACTAGTTATGGTAATCAACTAGTTTTCAGGAAAATGTTGGAAAGCCACACTTGACACAAAGTAGCCTCAGTGTAACAAGCTGCAAGTCTTACTTCAATACAACCAACTTATCTCTCGGATGATGGAAAGTACTTTGTAAAATTGACTCAAAGTACTCTAACTCAACTGAAGTTCAATTTTACTACATAAACCTCTGTGTAATCCCAGAAGTATGTCTTACACAGCCCTGCCAAGCTTGTGCGCAAGCCTGTCTGGTGTATGTGATGCAGGTACAACCTGCCAGTGTGCATACAGAAGTATGTAACTTTTACGGATACTACCATATTTACCCACGTAAAAGTCGCCCTGGCATAAAAGTCGCCGGGTATATTTTGAAACAAAAAATCTGATCCCCAGTCCAAACCTGGCATGAAAGTTGCACCCCCTTATCAATAAAGTAAAGTCAAAATGCCTAAAAAAAGTATTTAACTGTTTAAATAACCCTTAGCACGCTGGACAGTTTTGTGATCGGCACAGTCAGCCACCGGGCAATTTTTTTATTGTGTTGCATAACATGCGACGTAAAAAGTGCCGTAACTTTTTCATTTTTGGGATTCATGCAAAATGATCTCCTGGACTTTTATTCAGTATGACCTGTGGTTTCTTTGTCAATTTAAACAAAACTCGTGCCCTGCACCCTAACAAAGTGAATATGTAGTCTATGTAGATCTCAAAGTCAAACATGAATTTATCAAAACGGTCAAGCTTGTGTGAATACAATTGCATTGCATTGGTATCAGTCCACATTTTCCTTGGTTAGTGTCATTAACGATGGTTCCTGTTTAATTTTTTCTAAATATCAATTGTGTGTCACAATTATAGTGGTTCAGTTTGTTTGTTGCTGCAGTAAATAGTCGATACTAACGCACTTTATCGTAGTCACTAATAATTTAAATTGTCAAAATGATCAACACATGCGGCAGCGTGCAGTGGTATTTTCCCCCGAACCATGTTTACCTGCCCCCGGCGTGTTTTACTCTTTTTCCGTGAAAAATTGTACTCCATGCTCTATTGTACGCAAAGACTGGTAGTATGTCATCATTCTGACCAATTTACAGCGTTAAATTTTGTTTCTTTCTTTAATAAATTGTGCCGTAATCGTCACTTGTGTTCTTGCAAATGGCGCCCATCTTTCAAGCCAGACTTCATAACACGTGGTAGCGAGAACTCCCAAACGAAATATCAGTAGAAAACGACATATTTGATTGGAAGGCGAAGAACATGTGATCAATTCCAGTCCCCTGACTGACCTAAAGATTCCGTAGAATCGTCTTCGGTAGTTTCCGACTAAAATAATGACGTATATTGTTTGAAACAGAAGCAGTTTTGGAGTTTCCCTAAAATACTTTTGTTTCAGCCAATGGAAAAGCTTGTTCTAATGATGTAAACAGCGTGGCGGGTAGAGGAAAAAAGATCGAGACGGCGGTGATGAAATCACCCTTTTTTTTGCGCAGTTTTGCACAGTTACATCATTCAAATTGTCGTAAAAAATATGGCCGAGCTCCTGATCAGTAAGGTGTGAGACTTCTGAGAGCAACGGAACGTACAATGAGATGGAAATTTTATTTGCCCTCTTTAGCCCACAACCGATTATGGTCGGGTCCACCGGTAATCTGTATTGGTTTTGCCCAACCACAACACTGTTATTATAGCGTCACATCACAAGCATGCTTTTATTCATATATATCAAATATGTACAGTTACCAATACTATGACATTCTACATGCAGGGAAATATATGATATTGGGGATTTTCGTCAACAACTGGTAAAACTGCAGTTTGACGAGGCTTAGCGCTGGTCCATGTGATCTTGTTCATGGCCGACCATCGTGAAAACTTCGGTTCTCCATTGGTCTCAAATGTAAACCTGGCTTAAAAGTCGCACCCTACATTTTCCAAACAAAAATAAGGCCTTAAAAATGCGACTATTACGTGGGTAATTACGGTAATTGACAAGATCTAAAAATACAGCTAGGTCACAGCTGAGGTAACTTCAAAACTAGTATACACTGAGGTGCCATTCCAACTTCATTTTGTAGGTTTGTGACATAGCTGCATCCAATGAACCATAAACCAAAGTTGTAGGCTTTTAATTTATGCAAATTAGACAAACACACAAAAATTAAAGGCTTGAATAGCTTCAAAACTATTACATATAGTATTGTCCTTCAAACTTCACTTTATAAGTTTGTGACATGGCCACATCCAATGAACCAAAAACCAAAGCTGTAGCATTCTAATTTTAATTCATGCAAATTAGCATAATACACAAAATTTAGATTATGTTGAACAATGGCACAGTGTAGCATTTCAAACTATTCAATCTTAAAGGCACCAAGACAGATTTGCTGTCAAGCAAATCTTCTTTTCTGGCTGCAAACTATATGCGCAGAAATTAACTATAATACAACTGAAATCCCAAAGGGAATCAGTATAAAGCTGTGAATATATGCATCTTTGCATATACTGCAATGGATCAAAGTTGTCAATACTGCAATACACATATATATATATATATATATATGTATATGAATTAAAATTTACCTCCTGCTTCAATGTATCGGATGCTCCTGTATCTGCCAACCTCCATTCCCTCACAATTTCAAATGAACAAACAGGAAAGTTGATCTTGCTACTGAGCAGCATCTGCTCTGTCATTGAGAAGTTAGTATATACAGCAAGATGCTGCTATGTACATAGTAGCATCATCTTGCTATGCATTGCGAGATGCTGGTAATAGCCTGGTATGTTCATAGTAGCTTTTTGCTATGCAGAGCAGTATCTGCTAAGCACAGCGAGATGCTGCTATGTATATTGCGACATCTTGCTATGCATAGCAAGATAGCACAATGTACCAGTACCACTGTAGCTATGGTCTTTGCAAGGTATGGAAACGTAGCAGTATGTCGCCACGTTCTCTTTAGGGAGTTATAATCCTGCACTGTTGTCGCTACCTTGATGCAACAGTGCAGGAAGGTTTTTATTTGTGTATGGGAGGTTTTAGCTAAAGTACACATTCTGACCCAGGTTGCAGCATTGCTTTATTTGTGGTGCCGAAGTCACTCCCCTTACTGAAACAGACAATCCATCAATTGTCTTGCAACAGTCCACCAACAATCCAGCAACAGTCTGCCAACAAGCCGGCAACACTTTTGAGGCATATTTTGAGAGTCCAGCCAACAGTTGGGCAGCATGTTTTGAGTCCACCAATAGTCTGGCGCAATTTTTGTAACCAATGTAGTGGTTGGTAACAGTCCCCCAACAGATATCGAACATGTAAACTTAGTTTCTTTTAAAGTTAGTTTTTTTCTGTAAACAATTGTCTGGCATAAGTCCAGCGATATCCTGACTTGGAAAAGTTACAATAAACAAGTATGCCAACAGGCCTGCGATGTGTGAACTTAGTTTTCTTTAAAGGAGTAAATCTATTTCTTGTCCAGCAACTATCCGGCGACATCTTCACTTTAGAAAATTGCTATTAAGAAGTCAGCCAACAGGCCAGCTCCATGTGGACTTAGAGGATTTTTTTCAAAAGTAAATTTATTTCTTGTCTGGCAACAATCTGGTGACATCTTGATTTCTTCAGCATAATCAGAAGCAAACCCTGCTGACTGAAGGTCACATCATGCAGGAATTCTGAATGGTCACACAAAAATTATGGTTGTCAAAGTATGCTGCAGCATAAATGTACAAGCAGAACATAAAAAGATTTTATTAAAAAACTCGAAATGCAAGCTGTGGACCAAACAAAGATCTACTGAGGTTTTTTTATTTCTTCATTTTTGGATTGTATAAGATGTAGGTTTTTTATGTGGTGGAAAAATAAATTATACCAAATGCTAAGATTTGCTTGAAATGCAGCTGTGGAGTAGACAAAAAAATCTATTGAGGTCTCTTTTATTTTTTGGACTGTATAAACCATGAGTTTTTTGTGTGGTCGAAGGCCAAATTCTACAAAATGCTTTAATTTGCTTCAAAAACTTCTTTCTGAGTTTCTCCATGTTTTTGGACATCATAAAGTAGTCCAGATTTCAGGAAAATTAAAACAAAAATCTCCAGATTTGGAGTCGAGTATACTCGCACACTGCAATGCTATACTGCAGTGCTATTCTGTACTGCTCAAAGAAGAGCATGACGATCAAGTGCTGCCTATTTCAATATCTTAAACTGAGAAGTCATGCTCGATGGTTTGTGTGGTGAGTTTACAGGATGCAATTTCTATATTTTTAGTGCCCAAATTGAAAAATATTGTTAAGAATCTGCAGCAGTGCCACCTAGTGAACAACTTTGTTTGACCTTTCCACAAGGAGCATATCCACAAAGTTTCAGCTTAATCTGAGTGATGGTTCTGGAGAAAAGGTGGAAAATAGCAAAAACACACCAAAAAAATCATACAAAATAGAATTTTAAAAATGCAGTACCACCTGGTGAACAAAGTAGAAACTAAAAGTCCCTAAGAGTGTTTCTCTGTGATATCAAAGCAATGGGTGAGCACTTTCGTTGCAGACGATATTTTTAAGATTTTCAACCCAAAAAGACCAAAAAATGCGTAAAAAATCCAAAAAACACAGAAGCATAACCATTTGAAGAGACTTCCTAGACACCCACCCAAGGTACACCCACATCAAGTTTGAAGTGAATCTGTCTGACAGTTTTGGAGAAAGAAGTTGAAAATCTGAATTGTTGAAGACAGACAGCCATAAGATAAGCTCAGCTGACTGACAAATCAGCCGAGCTTAACAGAACAAAAAAATTGTAAAAACTCCAAAAAATCACTGGAGCATGACCATTTGAACACACTATAGAGACCCATCCAAGGTAGATCCCCACCAAGTTTGAAGAGGATATGGCTGCCTGTTTTGGAGAAGTTGAAAATGTGAATTGTGGACCGACGACGGACAGCTCAGCCTAAAAGCTCAGCTGACTGACAAGTCAGCCCAGCTAAAGTCAGGACAAAAATCCAATGACCCCACATCAGCACATACCATGTCACATGTAGAACACGTTTTCTCACTGGCAATGTAAACACACATGGTTTACTTCTTGTTAAAGAGGCAGGGCCAAGTTTAGATGTCTGGCATACATACCGTTGTATTCCATGTCCAGAAAGCCTTAATCCACACTTACACCTTAACACATCAATATTTGCCCTGAAATTTTGTTCCTCTAAGAGTTTTTACTTCTGCTCAAGGAACTGAATGCCACTGATTAACAACATGTAAAAACTATATTGTGCTGGTAATGCTTTATTCTGTTAAGTACGGTGTTCCACATTATACTCCTCGCATAAATAATCCCTAACATTGTGTCCCCTAAAGTCCCTTCACAGCTTACCTTGATAAATTCAACCCAAAACAAGTTGGTGCTGTCACTAGTTAGATCTCCTGCCCATAATAAATCATACTGGTTGACATATAAACATGAACCATATTAGTATGTTGTGTAAAGTGTGACAAGTTTTTTGGGAAATGCGCTGGACAAAGAATACCAAAGATGTGACCTCAATAGTAATATGAGGTCACAGTGACCCACATTTGACATGGAGACCTACCTTTGTCACAAGTAAGACCTTAAATTCAAAAGGCAACTCATCATACTTTAATCCTGAGATACTGCCCTGACAAAATCCTTTTGGACAAAGGGATAGACAATCAGAAAGATGGAAGGATGGACAGGTAGACATAGCCTATTACCATACCCCCCCCACACACACACACACACACACTTCCCCTGCAGATTATAAAACTCCCAAATTGAGGAAAGATAAACAGCAAGTTAGCAGTGATATTCACAAATCACTGAATATAACTTTGGATTCAAATACAAAGTATGGTAAATTATACATTTTCTGAAAGCTAACAAATTAATTTCAATTTCACTTTGCCAGTTTGTTGCAATGTTTGTTTGACAATTGCACCAATGATCATCATAATTTAGCACAAATATCGCTTTAACTTATGGAAGTCTGAACATATTGGCCTCAAACCTGCAGCAAACTGAATTTTATGTATTGAATAAAAAAAGAATGTCTCAGATGTCCCAAGTTTTGTTTCGTTTTGTCACCAGAGTTGATCAAAGGTGGCTTGCCTTTGATGTGTCATCTTTTCAACTTTAAACAGCTGTATATAAGGAACGACAAGAGTTCAAAATTTGAGACACGTTTTACATACATTGGGTATTCTATAGTTTTTACCACCAATTTGATATTATAATCTATTAAAATGTAGGAGTTGAAGCCAAATTTGTATCCAAGAATGACAGTCACTTCTAAACACATTGATAATTGCTGTGTAAACATATCTAGTACACACTGCTACAGTGCAACAGAATTAATCTTTATGTTGTTTGCTTTCCAAAAATGTATACTTCATGGACTTTTTGAGTGTATTTAGAGAGTTATCAAAAGAAAAGTGTCCCTCATCACTAAAGCCAATGCCATATAGAGCCTAGTACAGTCCTGGTGCTCTGTCTTGCAAGTTGCAGCCACGTGGTTGAAAGACCTTGGCTAGGCTACTGGACCTTTGAAGACACTAACCCAAAAAGGAGTGAAATGTTGAATAAACCAAACCAGTGTAACTGTGATGAGACTACAGTGGCCCCCCTCTTCTAAGGCCACCCCAAATCCAGACCAACGGTGGCCTTAGAAGAGGGTGGCCTCTCCAGAGGGGTAGAATATACATGAAATGCCACATTTTCTGCATAAGAATGGTGGCCTTTTGAGAGGGGTGGCCTCTGGTGAGAGGGGCCTTATGAGAGGGGGGATCACTGTATAAGGAATGCATGAATAAACATCATTGCAAGCAACCTGCAGTACTGAATGGACACAACACTGAGCCAAGCTACATGTATCTGTACAGGCACAGATTGTTTAGATGCTTTTTGACTTGTCAGGGTTTCTTTACCCCTGTGGCCATATTTTTTCTCATGAATTTTTAAGTTTAAGAAGATTTGTTTAGATGGATGGATGGATGGACAGACAGACAGACAGACAAAAAGATAAATATATATGTATATATACTTTTTAAAAATAAGCACATGGCTGGAAAGCCAAGTGTGCACAATTATGTTGCTCAAATGTTCTGCATTACAGTAAGTATTATGAGATACCTGTCTCCAGAACCTACAGATTACTGCATTGTACTAGGTGGAAGGAATGGCTATCGTCAAAAAAAGAAAAAAAAAAGTGTCATCTGATGGCAAAGTAGAAGTCATGTCATGTAAAAAGGTACAAAGTTAAACAACATTTAAATTCTGTGGTCAATCACAGACTTCGGAATTTGATCAAGGGGCAAATAAGAGTACACACAAAAGTCAGAATGACATGTCTCATTTGAGCTTTAATGTCTATGTAAACCAATAATTACAGGTCAATGCGAACATGCATCTTTTAGGACCGAGTCCAATGTACCTGACACACATATTTATGTCCACTTGTCTCACAGGATGTATTTAAATGCCAATCTCTGTCAGACCATCATTAGATAAATTTAAACGGACCAACAAGTTCACACTAGATTGTACAGACAATTGCACAAGCTTGTCATTCATGTATATATGCAGAAAATATGTCCTCTGATGTGCCCCGGGAAAAGTGCGCACTCACCAAGTCTGTCTGCAGGGATTTACTGGGGTCTGCTACTGCTTCATATCACTTGATCCTGCCTTAATGCAATTCTGCATGGACAAGAGTGCCTATTAATGCATTGCATTTTACCATTGCTGCGGGTGTGTTTGTTTCAAGTGGCATTCTCCCAGTGCAATCTAGACTGCACTGTATGATCCCAACTTGTGCGTTGTCCACAGTCAATTACAGGTCATGAGTGTACGCAATCTGATAGTCATGCCATTTTATAAAATGTCAATAAGATTGGGCAGAAGTGTTTGATTGAAGCCTTTCCATGAATGAAAGCTGAAAGGTGAACATGTGTGTCCAGCCGGCACATAGAATAATGCAAAATGTATTTCATATGAATTTTGAAAATTGAGTCAAATTTTCACATTCCTTTTATAATACTTACCAACATATTACCCTACGTATCAATATCTCAGTATTAACATATTGCCAATAATTATCCCATCAGATAATTCCCAAGAATATTCTCTGACCTAGCTAGCACACCCTCTATCAGTGACCTATGCATTCAACCGGTGACCTTCATCGTTGACCAATCACATGTTTTCTCTATTTGGCCTATTCATTCAACAGGAATGATTTGATATGGGGATGGCTGGGTGGGATTTTCTGTAGTATATAGGTATGTACATGTATTGTTAACAAATATTAACAAACAACAAATTTTCTAGATATACAGCAGAATACATTAGCTGCACACTATCCATGTATTAGGTACTAAGTAGACATACAGTAATACAGGCCTGCTATTTAAGACAGCCCCTCACTGCCAGCAAAAAGTGGTCTCATATTACAGGTGGTCTTAAAATACAGGTATGAAGGAAATAGACTTTGGTGTCCTGAAAGAGTAGTCCTATAAAGAGATATGTGATCTCTCCTGACAGGTGCTCTTCAGAGCAAGTACCACTGTACCACAAGAATGGCAGTGTGACCTTCTTGTCTCCAATACAGTCAATAAAAACCTCCAATTTAACCACTGCCATGAGAGATCACCTAGCTTCTGTGACCACATTCCTGATAGCACAACAGTCCAGATTCTTTATAAATTTGCCTCCAATTTAAGACCACCTGTTATATGCGGCCATTTTTAGAGCTGTGGCTGACAAAAAGGGTGGTCTTAAATAGCAGGTACCACTGTACACTAGTACACCTAGAGCTGCTGACTTTTGGTTGTTTTCTTGTTCTCAATGTATTCCTTCCCCTATAAGTACAAAGAGCTCCTCAAGAGTTCAGCACTAACAGACTCCAGTGCATTCTCGTTAACATTTAAAACCAATTAAGGCAAAGGCAGCACAATGGAATCACCACCTTGCAGGGAGTTTGCAGTAAAAAGATCTTAATACCAGCCTGAGGTCTACATATTGAGGTAGTGGGGATACTCCTGCATGTCAATAAACCTCTACACATATAAGGCCCCTCAGACAAATATTAGAGAATGTTTTGCAACCTCCAGTGGCATTTCACCATGATTTTACTAAAAGACACTTGTTTAATGCATCCTGGGAAGACAAAATGTCCTTTGGTTCAGGAGCTTTAGATTTCATGAAATTGTTGGAAATGAAGAGTCTTGTCCTGAGGCTGTATGTGCTAACCCACAGGGGCAGATCCAGAAATTTGTGGGTAGATCCAGAAATTTTACAGCCGGGGTGCTGATAACCTGTACAGAGCAAGCTGGTTGTGAGCGGCTGAGGGGCACGGAGCTTCACAAGAAGGGTCCGGGGGGCATACCCCCCCCCCCCCGAAATATTTTAAGTTGAGCATGCAAAATGGTGAAAACTGACACATGCTGGGAACAAAATAATGCAATTTTGAACAGACAAATAATTGTACAAACACACTGAGATATCAGGTTGAAACTATGTTTTACTGACACATGGCATTATCAAGCTCCCTCATCTTTCCTCATTCTACTGTATACATCATATTTACTGACTTCTTCTGAATTGTCCTGGGAGTGCCTTTGTTGTCTCAGCAGAGATGGCCATTCTGGAAGGGCCTTAGGCAGCTCCAGACTCAGGTGAGAACAGATCAATCACCCACAGCCTCATGGATCACCAAGGTGCTATCACTGACTGACTCTGTCCTGATGTACTCTGCCATTTCTGCAGAAGCAGCGTGGGTGGGTAGGCATATGCCTACATGTAGTCCCACTTCAGAGATAAGGTATCAGCTGCCCATGTCCTCTCATAGTAGTATGGAGAAATGAATGCGGGCCATTTTGAGGTTTTCCCATAAAGCAAATTGATGGGGGGGGGGGGGGGGAAAGAGAGGGGGGAAAGCATCTCAGCCACATTGGTTTGCACTACTTTTGGCTGATGTAACCACTCAGTGTCTGTCACCTGGTGTTTCCTTGAAAGCAGGTTAATTTTAACATTCAGAGAGATCTCTGAATCTGTGACTGCAAGATTGATATATTCGTTCTCATCAACAGATGGCTGCATGGGTGAGGAAGGCTGGACTGGTCACACTGATGATAACACAGGCAGTCAGTCATACACCAGGGGGACTAAGCATTCGACTATGTGGTTGTGGTACCACAAGGCAGCCATGGTGCGCCATGCACAGGCCCTTAGGACCTGACAGTGGATGGTGTTAATGGGCCACTAAACTGCCTTTACTCCCTGTCATTGCACTGGAGACCTGGATCATCAATGTGAGACATCAGGGACAGGGTGTTTCTTGTGTTGATGGTGATCTTATGTGACATGGCTGTAGACTGATTCATACTGTTGAGGTGTCCGAAGCTGTACGAGCCTGGCTGTTTTCTTTGGCTGCCTGTGCATGCAGATCCATCTTTTGTTGGTTCTCTGCATCAGCTAACACACTTGAACCCACTCAACCATGAGCCAGTCTTCACATCCTTACACAGGCATGTTACTCAGGATGGTTCTCCCAGGGGCCCAGGAAATGACCTCTGGAATCTTGAACAATGTTATCCATGTTGAGTTGTTTTTCCACTAAATGGTAATGAACTTATTGCCACTTCACCAGAGCAGGTAGCAAACTGTCATCTTCAGCAAGATTCACAGTCCACAATGTAAAATGTCTTTCTTTAATCCTTATCAATGTTGCTGAATGCAGATGACAGCAAATTTGATGGCTGTTTAGAAGGATAACAAGAAACTAGAGGGCTGTATAAACAGCCTGTGCTCAGCTGATCTAAGCTTGTTCACAGAATCAAAGTTGCAACTGAGTGGACCTGTGATCAGCTTTCGCTGAGTGCATATGACATTGAGAAGTATTTCTAAGATTTGCCTACAGAAAATTTCATTAAAAAGTGAATTAGCATTACAATGCCCCCTGACTTACTTAGTAATCAATGGGAAAGCTACATTTACAGATAAGTACCTGAGTTGAAAAAATTGTTGAAAATCAGAAATTCACAGCAGTGCCACCTAGTGAAAAACTTTGACCCATTCACAAATAACATATCCATATCCACAAAGTTTCAACAAAATCTGAGTGACGGCTCTGGAGAAGAAGTCAAAAATAGCAAAAACACACACAAAAATCATGACCAAAACTGGGAAAAAATTGCAGCGCCACCTGGAGAACAAATTAAGAAATAGGAGTCTCTAGGGGTGTTCCTGTGTGACATCAAAACACTTAAGTGAACAATTTTGGAGCAGTTTTTTTAAGATTTGCCCAATAAAAGAACAAATAATTCATAAAATATCCAAAAATCAATGGAACACAATCAGTTGAACAAAGTTGATAGAGATCCACCCAAGGTACATTGCCACCAAGTTTGCAGTGAATCTGGATGAGAGTTTCCGGGAAGAAGTTGAAAATGTAAATTAGCATTGGAAAGCCCATTGACTACATTGTAATCAATAGGAAAGGTGCATTTACATCTGAAAAAAATTAATAAAATCAGAAATACACAGCAGTGCCACCTGGTGAACAACTTCATTTGAACTTTTCACAAGGAACATATCCAAAAAGTTTCAGCTTAATCTGAGAGACAGTTCTGGAGAAGAAATCGAAAATAGTGAAACCATACAAAAAATAACAAAAACAGAATAAAATTGCAGAGTCACCTGGTGAACAAATTAGGAACTAATAGTCCCTAAGAATGTTCCTGTGTGATATCAAAGCAATTAGGTGAGTGGTTTTGTAGAAGAAGAGTTTTTCAGATTTTCCCAACAAAAGAACAAAATATTCCTAAAAAATTAAAAAATCAACGGAGCAAGACCATTTGAACAAACTTGGTAGAGACCCACCAAGGTACCATACCACAAAGTTTACAGTGAATGTGGCTGACAGTTTTGGAGAAGAAGTCAAAAATGTGAATTGTGAATGGAGGTCTCCTTTGAAACTTAAAAGCTTCATACACTTTTCCACCATACCAACACTGGTATAAACAGGTAAATAGTAATACATTTTTAGCACCATAAAGTTGACTAGAGGTGTTATGATGTAAAGTGTACTGAGGTAAGAGCTGGAAGCCACCTCTTCCACCATACTGGATGAAGATAGAAAAAAAAGAAATCCTGCAAAAAGTGAGTATGATCATGGTTTACCGAATAAAGACGGACTTGAGAAAATTCTCTAGGTGTGTTAAGTATACTTTGTCCTGGGTACTTTCCCTCTTACCACTCTAAACATTTTTAGGACTACACTTTGTCATTTCAAGCTCCATCCTGACATAGTTTGACTAATGTTCTTGAGTTAGTGTTGTATTTATTAGGTATTTGGTCATATCTCTGGAAACATTTCAACAGAGTTTTGTGTAGTTGTTGTTTTTTATAAACTTTGTGTTGTAGTTTTTGCAACAAAGTTCTGACTCTATTGATGAAATCACTAAAAAGTGTGGTGTTTCTAGCAATATGTATCACTAGTCCGATACAAACTCCATATGCTTGTTTCTCTGGAATGTTTCCTGTCAGATCAGGGTAGGAGATAATATCAAATTTGAACTGGTCTCTCTTGTCAAATATTTTTGTTACATACTGGTTGTTCTTTATTTCTACATCCAGATCAAGGAAAGTAGCTTTTGTATCACTTTCATTTTCCAGATTTAATGTTAGGTCTTTGGGATATATGTTTTTCCAATTTCCCTTTATTTCATCTTCACTGTTTAAAGCACACAGGTCATCTATAAATCGGACGGAGGACTGAGCCTCCTAAAAGCTCAGCTTGACCATAAAGTCAGCTGAGCTGAAAAAACAGGTTACTGGTCTGTGAGAAAAGTCATCAGGTATGCACACAGGTCACAGATGGATGGAATGCTAGCTCACGTTGCTTTCCAATCCAGAGAGTAATTCATGGAGAATTATGTGGTGGGACAATTATTGGAGATATTGATCTACAGAAATCAATACTAATGTGGTGTAGATGTAACTTATGCTGCTCTAAATGCCCCTGAGCATTTACATGTGCACAGATACTTTACACACATAAGCTATCTTTCTGGAAAAGAACAAACCCAAATATTTTTGGCAATAAAAGTAGATAAGCTATTAATGTACATCTGAACATAGAAAGGTTGGTTCATTATTTTTACATTTGTGCCAAGACAATGTGTGTGGGGGTGGGTGGATGGAGGGTTGATTAATGATGCCATGCATGCACTCTACTAATGATGGGGAAATTATAGGGCTATTTGGATAAAGTTTCAATAGTAATAAAGCTAGCATTGTACTCCTTTTGAAGCATAACTAAAATCAACCACCATCTCAGAGACAAAATCACCTGCCAATCTTACAATGCAATATTTCCGTCAACTGCCTAGCCTGCAGCAACAATATGTGGATCAAACCTCCCAAGTCCTAAACTGGAGGACTGTGACAGTCCTGTGTTCAGCTTACCTTGCATGAACAAACTTTAGTGATAAATGCTACCCAGTGTACAGTCTTCTTTTACCCTTTCACAAGGAACATTTCCACCAAGTTTCAGCATGATCTGAATGATGGGTTTGGAGTAGATGTTGAAAATAGAGAAAACACACAAAAAATCATAAAAATTAGAAAGAAATCGCAGCTCCATCTCTCGAACAAATTAAGGTCTAGGGGTCCCCAGAGGTGTCCCTGTGCAATTTCAAAGCAATTGGCTAAGCGAGTTTCAGAGAACAAGATTTTTTCAGATTTGACCCCCCCCCCAAAAAAAAAAGCCGAAGTGTTTGGGTATCAGAGCTGTTTGGCTGATAGAGGGTCCTGGGCATTGCCTTCTGGCTACATCCTGCAAACTTGGAATTCACCTGTACATGCATATGCATTGGGAAAATTTACCTGCTCCGATACAAATATATAAATTACAAAAACTTCAAGGACAAGTAAAGTCTTAGATAAAAAAGAACTTTATAAAAATTCCAACCACCTGGGAAAAAAGTTTACAGGATTCATAAACTTTATGCTGACAGTACACGCACTTTTGAATATCTTGAGACTACATTACTTTTGTCACTGGCACATGTACATGCATATGTACACGTCCTGAAGTATGTACATCTGTTCTATCTGTGACAGTGCATTTACATGTGCATAATTTTATGACATAAAAACATAAGTTTATTGTTATTCACACACAACATGTGAATAACCCTTTTTCCCACTCACTTCTTTGAAGCTTGTGGTTTCCTGCCCGGAATCATTTTGTTCAAATCAGAAACACCGCTCATGACAGTTTGTATAATTAGGTACCACAGAGAACCTGCCTGTGGGACCTGAAAAGTCCGAGAAAGCGACCTGAATAGCCCATTTTCATGCCTCATTTTAACAAACTTATTCCTGACACTTTGCAATAAAATTTACATCACAATAAAGGCCTAAATCTCTTCTTTATTGCTGTGGTGTTGTTATTTTCATTGATATGGATGTTATTTATTGAGCGCGATGTGAAAAAGTGACATTTTCAGTGCTTTCACACCTTTTTCGCGTGTGTGGGCAATGGCCAAATTTGACCCTTTCCTTTGTTTCGGTCAGCGTCATTTTCCGAATGAGTGATTCAATTCAAAATTGCCATAGATAGAAAGAACAGATTCTAAGCTTTATTTTCGTATAAAAAACTTACGCGTACCCCCAGAAGAAGATTACAAAAAAATAAATTGAAAACTTTGAAATAAAATTTCAAAATGTTAGAAAAATAGTACATGATAAATTTTTATATGGTTCAGAAGCTTATTTGAAGCAGAAGAATGTGAAAAAAAATTGAGTTTGTATTATGCACCGCAAAAATACGCCGTTAATTTTTGTAATTGGCTCAGCCTGCCTAAAGCGAGCAAGGAGTTCCGCCATTTTTTCGTGTCGCCGCCGACAATGCACAGAGCGTCAACACGGATCACACCTCCGAAATCCCCTGGACAGTTTGGTCTGAGATTGGTAAGTTTTATCAAGTATACATTATACAATGTCCTGGTGAATTTTCAGAGGAATCTTTCCTTATTTTAGCGAGAAATTTTAGTCTGAAGTGCAACGCGTGTAATTGCATTGACTCGATTAAACTGATAAATCGGCACTTTGGAGACCAGACCTCGTCAACTTGTGCGTCGTTTTACCCACGATCTAGATTGAATCATGCTTCTAAACAAATAACTTTGATTTATAAGAGTGTTATAAATAATATAGGCATCAACTTGTATCAGAATTCGATGATTTTATTGACACAGCGGGTCTTCAAAAATTTTTGGGTCAATGAAAAATGTAAAATCCAATATGGCGGATGTGCGATTTCGCGATGTAAACAAACGGAGCGGTCACAGATCGCACTCCCCTTTTTTTTTTGATTTTTGTGAATTCTTAGCAGTAAATTAAGCTTTAAATACCGGCAGTCTGCTGTTGTATCATGTCCAAATGAAATTCAATGTTTTAATGTGACATTTCGGATAAGGTGTGACGATGAAATTTGCAGAGAACTTTGTGCTTTTTAGTTTTATAGTTAGGCCTAGTTAGTTTTGAAATTCAAACTTGTCCATTTTTTTTTGTTTTGTAAATATGCTGAATATTTGTCTGATATTTCTCTTGATTTGGAGACAAAAACCTTCATCTGACGTTTATACAATAAATACTTGATCTTGGCAGTGGTACCATTTCCTCCCCACCGCCACCCCCTCCAACAAACCAACCAAAAGTAAAAACAGAACTGTGCAAAGTGAGATAATGATTGTTCTAATATGCCTGTGGCTTCATATCTGTTGGATAATTTTTACAAATACATGATACCCACACACATGTGGCAAAAACTTCTTAGTGGTACCACCCCCCACCCCTCCAAAAAAAAAAAAAAATAAATAAATAAATAAAGAACTGGGAACTTCGCTGCATGAAATATTGCATTTTAAATATGCCTAGATATTTATGTTGGAGATTATCCCAAGTCTGGGTACAATTGTGTTTTAGAATTGGTTAAGCACGTTTTACTATACTAATGCAAAATAAATAGCTCTACATACATGTTACAAAACAAGACTTGCTCAGCATTGATTTAATTTTCATCACAAAATTGCTATGTGATACCAATTAAGCACCTGTTGTGCCTTGCCAAGTAGTGCAATATGGTAAAATATATAAATGTAAACTTTTTTTTCAGATGATATGAAGAGGCCAGATTGTTTCAAGCTGTGTTTTTAGCCAAGGGGAGGGGAAGCCATCCCAGCCTTCCAAGTCTTAAGATGCAAGTCAAAAACAGACAACTGCTGTAGTTGTACCACATATGGAGTCATCAGGGTCTTCCTGGGACCAGGTTGACCAGTGGCTAGGTAGGTTTATTTTCCGCCTATCCCAGGAAGAAAGCAAGGCATCTGGTGGAGACAGCTGAGCAGGGCATGCTAAAGTGTCCAGTCAAAGAAAGACAGTCTTTCTGGCACACCTCATTGCACCTGGATATTATTGGTGTGCAGTTTTTTTTGTTTTGTTTAGTATTGAGAATATATATAGGCAGTGACATAAGAAATCAATGTATGTTGATTTATTAAAACAAAAAAAAAAGTAAGAAAGAAAGAAAGATGGGAGGGAGGGAGGGGGGGAGAGAGAGAGAGAGAGAGAGAGAGAGAGAGAGAGAGAGAGAGAGAGAGAGAGAGAGAGAGAGAGAGAGAGAGAAGAGAGAGAGAGAGAGAGAGAGAGAGAGAGAGAGAGAGAGAGGAGAGAGAGAGACGAGAGAGAGAGAGAGAGAGAGAAGAGAGAGAGAGAGATGAGAGAGAGAGAGACTTGTCCAAAATAGGAAAAGAAAAGAACATGGATAGGTTCAGGCCAAAATTATTTTAACTTGAAAAAAAGTATTTATTTGGATGTGAATAAATTTATCTCAAACAAATTATAAAAAGTGTAGAAGACTTAGGTGTATGTGTGTTGCATTCTTCTTAATAAACTATGAAAGTAATATCAACTGATAAATATGTGAAATTAATTTTCTGTGTTTTCTTTCTTTTCAGGACCACAGAGCAAACCAGCCGGCTTGACCCATAGTGTTGTCCGGCATGTGGATTTCCAGTTGGTGCAGTGCACCAGGGGTGATGTGACAGGGGGACTTCATCGAGAGCTATCAACAGAGTATACATCAGAACTCTTAAAATTAGTTGAATTTAGTATGCCCACGAATGTTCAGTGCAAGCCAACTAAAAACAGAGATTTCAAGGATAAAGGCAAAACCAAAAAACTTCTAAAGGACTCTCACAGTAATAATAAGCAGAACTGTATTTACGAGAAACATTGTGCCAAAATCAGGAGAGGTAAATAGTAAAGTTGAAAAAGTTACTCCACATAAATTTTGAAAAATTTGATGATACTAATAGATTGCCACAATAAACCGTTCTCCCTGGCGAAGAGGAGTTGGGAGGCCATTTAATTAAGTAAAATTAATTTGCATGTTGTTACACACATTAATCTGTTACATGATTAAGATGTTTTACAGTATGAAATAGTGTAAATATGTTAGAGAATTTATCTTTAGTCTAATTTTAGAAAAAAAATTAAAATTGACTTTTTCTGTAAATTTACATGTACTTGCCAGTTATGTAAAGTTTTCAACTTAATTTGCATATTTTTCAATGGGTCATATGCTGTATGGATATTGCAAAACATAGCAGTTAAGGTAATGAATCTGTGTGACACATGTGAAACAATTATCTGCATTAAGTCAATTTTGGTGAATGTTTCAATATGTAGGAGATTTTTCCTTTTTTCTGTTAACTGGTTATTTAACTTGTGGTGCCTAATTTGCATATTTCTGTCATTTGTGAATCAACTGTATAATTATATTAAAAGGTGGTCTGAAGGAACATTGAATGGGGAAAGAAATTTTAAGAAAAAATCAATATTAGTCTTAATTTGGTGCCATTATGTTGTTCGGTCAATTTTTGTATATCATTAATTTATGCAAATTTTAAATTTCGATTTGGATACTGGTAACAGTCATGGATTTATTGTATGATTAAATAAAATTATAGTATCCAACAGTATGAAGCAGTGCAAGAAATTTGGTGAAATTGTCTTTGCTAGTTCAGTTTTGGTGAATTTTCAATATTTCACATTTTCTTCATATTTCGTGTGTTGGCTAATTATGTAGATTTTCACAGCTAATTTGCATATTATTGTCACTACATTATCTGCTTTATCCTTATATCAGAACAAAGCATTCATTCTGATGAAACAGTGTAAGAAATGTGGAAAAGTTGTCTGTGTTTTTCTAAATTTGGTGGCTCTTTGAATATGTAGGTGTTCAGCCTTGACAGGTCAAGTGTTGCCTGGGGACCCAAATCAAGCGTTTGGTGTTCAGGGATTGCAAGTCACAACACTTGGCACTCCTATTAAATTACATACAAAAAAGTTGGGACCTAAAAAAAGTGTTCACTTTTAAATAATTTTTGCGTGTTATTGCTATTTTCAACTTCTTCCCCAAAACCAATGCTATGCATTCCTGATTTTAAACATTTTTTTTTTTTTTTTTTTTAAATTCAGGTACTTATCAGTAAATGCCAATTTCCTATTAATTACTATGCAAGTCAATGGCCATTCTAATGCTAATTCACATTTTGGACTTATATATATATGTATGTATGTATATATATATATATATATATATATATATATATATATATATATATATATATATATATATATATATATATATATATATATATATATATATATATATATATATATATATATATATATAACTTTATTTCACCAGGGTGACTCGGTTAGTGAATCCTCACTAATCTCCCCCAAGGCCCTCAAATATACAGCAAGACGTTTCAATACAATGTATATACAATTCCAAAAAGTAAATGACACTGTGTGGTTTCTGCAATAGACAATGCTATACAGATATGATCTGTGATCTTAATCTTTGCCTAAGACATGTAATGGATTTCAGATCATCTGGGTGACATTAATTATGAGGCACATCTCTTTTTAAAAATAGAAATACTTGGAGATTCTCTTACTTCAACTGGTAAGTAGTTCCATAAAACTGCTGCAGAATAACTTATTGCTTTTTTCTTGAATTTCGTCCTTGGTTTAGTTACATACAAGTTATTTGAGACCGTAGACCTCAAATGAAGAGAATGTGTATCTTTCACATACATAAACATTTTTTGCATATATTCAGGTGCTAATTGGTTCAGAGATTTGTACACTAACAGCAACTTCCTGTATTCAATCCTCTTCTGTTGTGACAACCAGTTCAACTTTTCAAGTGCTTGTTGGTAGCTTAACCACTAACCTTTAATATTTAAGACTAATAATGCTGCACTTTTATGTAATCTCTGAATTTTTGCAAATAATTGTGACTTACAATTTCCCCCTTGTGTGCAACAATAATCAAACAGTGGTAGTACATATGCAAAGTAATACATTTTCCTCATGGAAAGGTAATAAATCCTTAATTCTTTTCAGTGATGATATACTAGCAGCAATTTTCTGACACATGGCTGACACTTGAGTTCCCCAGCTGAGACACTGGTCAATGATTAACGCCAGAACCTTATGATGTTGCACCTTTCCTAACTTGGTGTTATTGCTCTTAACGTTTATGTCAGTAACTAGGAGATTTCTGGATTTTTGTCTTGAACGTACTAACATAACTTTATTCTCAGACTGATTAACAAGAAGATCATTTACTTTATGCCACTCATCAACACATTCATTCTTCTTGCTTAATTTTTCTTCTACCTGCTTAATATTTCGATCTTTGAGGAACATAGTGATGTCATCAGCATACATACTTACACCCTTGGAATGAGAATCTGTTCATTGAGATGCAATACTAGCTATCATTTACAAAGAGTATAAACAGTAAAGGCCCAAGGATGGAGCCCTGGGGTACTCCATGTATGACAGGTGCTGATTTTGATAGTGTCTTATTAAGGACAGGTAAGACACCAAAAATAAATCCCACTTTAGTCAATCCTAGCTCAAAATGTATTTGCATTAGGCTAACATATCATATATGTGTGTAATCGTCATACTCCAAAGATTTATATGTCTTGTATTTGGGTGTCTGTGATGTTAATTGTTGAATAAACAATTGAAAGTTGACCGCAAAGCATCCACCCCATAAATGTCGATATTAGTCACCAATTATTTGTGATAAAATCATAATTACACTTGCATCTTAATCCTGACGTATTGGCAACAAAAAACATTCCTGCGATTTTTTATGTTTGGTTTCATTTTTTGTTATCCATCCTCAAAATCTGACGTTTCAATTTTCCCTTTGATTTTCAGAATGTTCATTTTCTTCATTTCATAAAAAAAAGAACGAAGCAAAATTTAGAAAATCGCTGCATCGTTTTTGCAGTTCAGGCATTACAGATTCAAAAGCCCTTAACCGGATTAAATTTCGCCCAGCCGTTTTCTTGAAATAACCATTCTTAGGTGGGGTTCTTGTCCTATTATCCTTTCTGAGAAAACAAGCTTCAAAGGCCTTTGATGTTGATCATTTGCCTCTGAAACAATACCATTTGCTCAAGTTGAGCTGATATTTGTACAAAACGTAGTTAACATCATCCCTCAGTATTTGGGGAGGTTGTCAATCAATTCTTGGCCAATCACATGAACAAAATAGCCTTTGAAGTACGGAAAACATTATTCAGCGATCTGTCAAACGGCGACAGCGACAGTCTGGTTTCAAAGTGTGACGTCATGGAGGCGGCCCTTCGGGCACCGTGACCTCAAGCCTGGCAACGAAAGTTGTATTGCCTTGCTTCGGTGGGGCGATCTGTGGCTGCTCGTGGTCAGTGCATGGATGGCGGGTTTGGTCTTCCGCCCCCTACCTCTTCAGCCCGTTTTTAGGGATAGTATTTTATTGTATTTACTCCTATCTGTATACTTTACTTTGTTAGCTTGTCACTATTTTGTAGTTATTTTCTCAATGAGTTTCATTTCTCTTTCCAACCTGAGTTTTGTGACGCTATTTTGTGTGTTTTCTCTGCTGTTCACATTTATGCTTATTTCGAGGTGTTTATTTGTACTTTTATTTCCTCATCCCTGGGTTTCGATAAAATTTTATTATGTACGTGGGTATTGTTGATTAAAGTGCCAGTTTTTTCCCCGCCTGTCTTTGGTGTGCAGAACCACTGTGGTAATCCATCGCGGCATGGCCTTTGAAGGGACATCTTCTGACGATTCCTGCTCATCTTGAACATTTAAAGTCTCCCTTCATTAGAACGTAAAACAAGCAAGATATTTATAAAGTAAACCACTAAGGCTATGATATGTTAGCATGTTTGCATCTTTTCCCTGCACACAAACATACTTGCGGCTTGCTGCCTTATTTTTATTTAGCACTGCCGCCCTGATACGACTCTCTTTTTGCCATGGGCCGTTGCTACTTGCAGCCACGTGACAGGATGTTAAGCATGATTGACGGGGTGGCATTGTTCTGTTTGGCGGCTGAAAACCAAAAGAATGACACATGGACGTTCGGATGTCCACATGCCTGTGTGGTTTTTGGTGTTTTTCTCATATTTCTACTTTAGTTAAAAGCTTATAATTTTGACAACTAATAGAAAGGACATTCATCTTGTAAAAACCATTAAAATCTCAAAATCCGTCATGCAAAGGTTTTTGGTGTCGTAACTGTCCTTAATGGAAACTTGCAGAGACCTGTTAGATAAATATGACTGGAACCAAAGTACACTGTAATTACTGCAATGGTAAAGAGTTAACTTGTGTAATAATAATTCATGATTAACTAAACCAAATGCTTTCTTCAGGTCCAACATAACAGTTCCAACAGGATTTCGATCATCCAACATATCATACCAAGTATCTAGCATGCCTACTAAACAAGTCTCACAAGAATGATTTTTGCAGTAACCAGACTGACAAGAAAATAATAGATTGTAACTTGACAAAAAATCATAAAAGCTCAAATGAACATGCCTTTCAAGTATTTTGCTTATTGCACTTAGGATTGAGACTGGGCGGTAATTGGAGCACTGCAAATTTGATCCAGATTTAAAGATTGGAACAACTTTGGCATTCTTCAATAAATCTGGAAACATTCTAGATTTGATAATTAGATTAAAAATTGATAACAGAGGCTTGGCCACTTTATCTACAGTCATATGCAAATATTTGACATCACTCCCATCTAACCCCCTAGCCTTCTTAAGAGCTCAAATTCCTAATAGCATCTGTGCCATCACAAATATTCATAAGTGGAATTTCAAAATGTACACCAGCTGGTAGACAAGCATTAACATGGGCCATTAAACATTCAGTGACTTTGTCAAGGTTACTTTTCTCGGTATCTGTCTTTAACTGATTTACCACTTCTGTTAAATAGTCTGTAAAAGCAAGAAACTGTCTGTCAGATTAACTTCAAACTTGGTGGCAATGTACTTTGGGTGGGTATCAAACAAGTTTGTTCAAATGGTCACGCTCCAGTGATTTTTGGATTTTTTATGTTTTTTTTTTTTTAAATCTTTCACAACAGTTTTAATAGGAAAGTTTAACTTGGAAATTTAATATAATGGTTATAACTTAAACAATTTTGGCCAGATTTGTGTCAAACTTGGTAGTGATGTACCTTTAATAAGTGTCTACATGCACCTATTTTGTGCAAGTGGTCATGCTCCAGTGATTTTGGACCTTGCACTCATTCCCAAGATCACAGAACAACTGACATGAAATTTACTGTTCACTTGATAACTTGAGTTCTATTTTGAGTTAGGACCTTGTCCTTGATGTTGCACATGTTAATGGTTCTGTATGAAGGTCAACCTTGACCTCAATTTTGAGGTCACAGTGAAACATACATCAATTTTACACATATTTTGTGACTTCAGTGTTAAATTTTTTTTCATTCAAACTTTTCGCACTCAGTGTGTCATTCAGTAAACTTCCAAATACTTCTAATTATTTGTACTAATTTAATCTGATGTTGGACAGTACATGATGCAAAGTTGGCTGCACTTATTTTCAGTTGAGTATAGCTGTAAAATTGGTGTTTTTCTGTAACTGATGGGTCCATATATAGACCATTTCTTGGTCAGACTGATGAAGGGAAAGCTACCAGTTATAAGAGTCATCTAAGTTGTTAGTGCAGCTTCCACCACAAGTTGCAACTTAAATGTGACCCACTGCAGGGACAAGTCTAGGGTTTTAAAATCTTTAGCCACAATGAGAAATATTAACAAAATGAACCAAAATTCATTCTTTCCTCTTCAATAATTCATCTTAAAATATTTTAGCTAGTTGCAACTTGTTGTAGCCAAATTGAAAAATCTGTTGCACTTGGCAAAATTGTTTACGGCGTGAACAGTCCTGCCTAGTGCTGCTGCGCAGGGAACATGGTGGACAGGTTTGGGTTGATTCTCTGGACCAATATGTATGCGAGTTCAAATCAAGGATAAACTGTCGGCCTCAGTATTTTATTCTGAGTTAATCTGGTGTTTGTCTTTCAGACATTGTGTGGCCTGAGTTCCTGGGGGGGTGAAGGATAATCAAATTAACTACTGACAACGACAGAGGCAAGTTGCTTGTCAAGGACAACTCCCAGATATTCAGAAAAACAAGAGGTACTGGTTGGTTTACCTCTGCAGATAACATCAAACTCTTTTGCTTTTTTTAAAGTTCTTCAATGAATTATAATCATTTGGTACAAATATATGCACAACATACAAAGAATCTTTATGAAGTTGGCTGAGTGTTAAAAATTCAAAAAGATTCCATTGTCTACAAGAAAGCACAGAAACGAGATATTTGGAGTTATATCAGTATTATTAAGTATACTTACCTCTTGACCACAATTGCCAAGACCTCTGTGTCTGGGCGTGACGCCCAAGAAATCGAGTTGAGAAACTTGCTAGTCACACTTGATCCTGAAAACCTGACGGTCCTGTGGCGCCATCTCTCCGTTCATGTGAACTGATGCTGATGTCATGTGCACATGCACCCTGTACCATCTTTCCTCTTTTGGAGAGTGGCCGGTTGACATCAGCTGTAAAATGAAACTGGGTTGGTCGGGTGGGCTTCTCTGGTGGTCGAGAGGTAAGTATACTTATCAATGCTGATATTACTCCAAATATCTTGTATTAATTACTAAACTCACGACCACCATTGCCGATATACAAACATACTGGCAGTGGGGATATGTTACAAGTACACTGACCTTTATAGATTACCAGGACCGACAGCTCGGGGAAACCTAAAGTCCGTGTGAGGAGGCGACATCTTAAGGGAAAACCTCAGAGCTGTGTGGAGATGAGGCCACCCACAGCAGAATCTGGCTTAAACCAGAAACCCTCCTTACCGACCCGCATGGGACCGCACTGGACTCCCCGGTGCTCGCCTGTCAACATAACAATTGGCCGCCTCATGGGTATACGTTATCGGTTTCAGCTCCATGGGACCTGGAGATCTAACCGGTGCCAGTCTAGAAACTGGCGGGCACCAGGGGTGTGGTTATAGGTCCCTGGGGCAGTTATAATACCCTTGTCAAAGCTGGCAACAAGGCCGGAAGTTGAGATAAACAGCTAGATACTGTCCAAGAGAAGTTCTTCTAGGCACAAAGCCCTACAAGGCCCATTAAGAAATGCGCAACACTATAGGCCTAGGATACAACCACAAGGGACCATCAACTGGAACAAGGTGGCAGCTCAGATGGGATCGGGAAAAGGCCTAACGAATCAGTATAGGAACGTATCCAAAGGAGCCTGTTACATGCCCTCCTTGAGCACAATAATGTCACGCAACTAGTACTCAGAGAAAGTTGTGGACGATCGCCATAGGCAGGCCCGCAGAATGTTGACAACCGCAATGTTCCGCAGGGCGCGCCAGGAGGCAATGAAGGCTCGCACCTCGTGAGGTCTTGACAGAGACAAGCTGTAAGGCCTCTGGCCTATCCAGCGAGGTCTCATAGGCCTTAAGGATCATCTGCTAAATCCACGATGAAGTCATGTATCTGCAAACTTGCTCCTTCTGTGGGTTACTAAGAGGTAGATGGAGGGCAGACCTCCATCCTCTGAGTCCATCCGTGTGGGATTGTACCAGCGAATAGCTGTCGCTGGGCACCAGGCTCTCTCCTCGAGAGGAGAGCGGCATCCATTGCACAGAGGGTAAAACCCTTAGAGGCCCTAGCCGGATCTCAATCCACTTGGTTCTTTGCAAAGAAGCCCAAGTGAGGCCTCAGTATCACCTGGCAGTGGTCAGGTGACAATTGAAGATGGTCATAAGCTAGACTGTGGATCTCGCTTCTCCTAGCCCCCAAACTGAGTGTTAATAAGAAACAAGTTTTCCACATCCAGTAGTTGAGGGAAACCCGCCTGGAGTCCTCAAGGCACTCAAAGGGCCACTTCTTCAACATCACAGACCAGTGGTAGGTCCTACCTCGGGTTTGCTGGCTAGTCGGTGTAGAAGAACGCAATGAGCGCCACCAGATAAGGCTCGCTATGCCTGCGCACGTCCAAGACGTTGGCAAGGGTTGAAGAGACGGCTGATCAAAACCCCTCCACTGTTCTCGAGCTCTTGCCTTAAACTTCCCACTGATCCAACAGGAAGTCCGAGATGTCGGGAACAGGTCTACACTCTTTCTCCTTCAAAACATGGGATGAAGGCAGACAAGCCAAAGCAAGTCTACGTTTCTTCCCATGGGGAGTCTTTGCAGGTGAGGACTCAATGGAGTTAGACATTTCTGCCTGGCATTTGGTGGCTCTTGTGACCTGCCGCCAACGCCTAGCAAGATCTGACTTCCTCCTTGCCTGCTCACAGAGCAGCCACTTGTCCTCCCCCAGTCCTGGCAGTACATGCAAGTACGCTCAGGAGAGCAACCTTTGCCCAACTGCAGGCAACAACCATAGCAGTGTGGATGGTCATCCCAGGCTGCCATATAGTGGTTCCAAGAATCCAACTTTTGTCTGCGATCCAGTAAGGATGAGAATGCAGATGTAGTGGTATCTGGCCCAATACCAATGGACTGCCTCCAAAAGGAAGCAATAGCCTGGTGTGCACTGCTTTCCCTCTCTCCTTTTCTGTTTGCTGGGACACCATCTTGAACTTGCAGCTGATCAGTGACCGCGAATCCCTTGGCCAGGATGGACAGACGGATGTCTCTAGTATGATACACTTATGTAGAAAAATATCACCCATATTCACAAATATCAAATCCCAACAATGACAGCACAGAGATTCCAGAGTTACCAAAGCATCAACACTCATCTTCCAATACCAATGCAAAGAAACAAATTTCACTCTTGACTTGACACAGGCAGTCACCCACAAAAAGCAACGGGTGGTTTCACACCGGTCCTCTCAACCTTTGAAATATTCTTCATTAAATACAGACTACAGTGTTTCCAATATGTATAGGCCCAGCCACTCAAAATCAAAATTTTATCACTTCTGCAAAAAATAAAAGGAGAATTAATAGGCCTTTAACTATTTTGGTTCTTCTGACTAGTTTGTCAGCCGAGTTTATAGCAAAAGTAGAAAGTAGGCCCACATCGTATTTGTGATATCTATGAATCTGGAACATTATCTAATTAATAAGTTAAGTGATAAAATCCCTGTTATAGAGTATCAAATGCAAGGAGCAGACTTCTGAAAGTCCCTCACTGCACAATTGAAGTTCTACAGACGGATGTCTCTAGTGTGATACACTTATGTAGAAAAATATCACCCATATTCACAAATATCAAATCCAACAATGACAGCAAAGAGATTCCAGAGTTACCAAAGCATCAACACTCATCTTCCAATACCAATGCAAAGAAACAAATTTCACTCTTGACTTGACACAGGCAGTCACCCACAAAAAGCAACGGGTGGTTTCAAACCGGTCCTCTCAACCTTTGAAATATTCTTCATTAAATACAGACTACAGTGTTTCCAATATGTATAGGCCCAACCACTCAAAACCAAAATTTTATCACTTCGGCAAAAAATAAAAGGAGAATTAATAGGCCTATAACTATTTGGGTTCTTCTGACTAGTTCGTCAGCTGAGTTTATAGCAAAAGTAGAAAGTAGGCCTATATCATTTTTGTGATATCTATGAATCTGGAGCATTGTGTAATTAACAAGTAGAGTGATTGAATCGCGTAGGTGACAACAATACCCCTCCGGCCTCATAGGCCAAGGGGTAAGAATCTAAGCACAAGTCGAAGGATCAACTTTGCACTTACTATTTCAGTGGTATCCGATCACAGAAATCAGCTATCTAGGTATCAGTAGATGCCCGGACTGCTGACAAAAGATTTTCCGCAGAGAAGAGGGTGCGAGAGCCCAAAAAACAGTGAGTGGGAATGATTGTTCACGGAACTTCAATCGAAAAGAGCAAGCCAGTAATGGCACCCAAAAGAGGAAGGATGCTACGGGGTGCATGTGCACATGATGTCACCATCAGTTCCACATTGACCCAGAGATGGCGCCACTGGACCGTCAGGTTTTCAGGATCAAGTGTGAGTAGCAAGCTTCTCAACTCGATTTCTTGGGCGTCACGCCCAAACACAGAGGTCTTGGCAATGGTGGTCAAAAGGTAACGTTACGTAGTTAATACAATTTAGTTACTTCCTGCCTTTGGACTAGATTATAAATCTGGAAATCCAGTGTCCAAATAACTTGTTCACAGAAAAGTCCAGTTGTTTCAAACAAGTGGATAAGCCTTATATCCAGAACTGTTGGCAAAACCTTTGTATGTGCCACTCTACAGAAACAGTGAAAGATGGAGGGTTTGGTCATTTTCAAACATGGATATTCAAAACATTATGTTCCTGCTTGAAATCAAACATGCTGTCAAACAGGACTGCCTCATTTTCAATCATTTTACATGGACTAATCCCTCACAAAATGTGGATCTAAAAGGTGACAGTTCTAGTTTATATTCTGAACCAAGTCAGAAATATTTCTTCAAGCCATGGTACCACATGCGTCTTGCTTGTGGGCGTGTGTATGTGTACACGCTGAGAGGAATTCATTGATCTATTTCCAAGTTTGGATAAAAGTCATCAAAGTCTCTTTGGATTTAGACTGCATTATACAAGGATTGGTGCTTCTGTACTTTTACCCTTATGCGTCACTGTGCATGATGTCTGCGTTGGTAAATCAATCACCATATAGTGCACCAAGCAAACCGCAGAACAACCGCAATTCACGATCAAGCTGGCCATCAATGAAATCAATATATTCCACCGCAGACACATTAAGTTGACTTTTAATCACAGTGATTACATGATTTCTCCATCTCCCTTGGCCACTCCCATGTGAACTAGACATAAAAGCATCATATTTTAACAAATGGCGTATAGGCTTTATTGCAAGTTCCACTTTACAACTACAGGGTGTCAATACCTCCTTGTAACAATCCCAATTTAGTCCCTTTCCCAGACCAGCCACAATACCCATAAGACATAAGCAAATGGAGATTTTCAGTATGATTGACCCCCCCCCCCCCATTAGCATAGGTAGCAAGAAATCAATACATGTAGCCTCTGTGTTTGTGCTTCATGTGAATGAAATGAATTGTAATGTATGCGTAACATTGTAAAGAAGTTAATGAGCCATAGAGAAACAGAATTAGCCATCACCACCCACACAATCATGCTTATATGTAATTGAGCAACTTACCAAACTTTCCTTCAATGAATGTAATATCCTCTGCTGTAAATGTATTTAATTTCATGTGTTTTAATTTTTGTGTGGGTGTTTGTTTACATGCCTGTGTTCCATCAACTAAATTTATGTGAACATAAATTTATACACATGTACCTTTGAAATGAAGTCACAACCAGACTGTTTGCCGAAATTTGAAATATATATGTGTCCAAAATGCCAAATTTGTTCAGATTTCATGTTATCAGTGTCCACTTCCTATAAGTTCCATTGTAAAAATCATGATTTTGGGCTGTCCAAATTTGAAACTGGAAGTCCAAAAGGACATGTGGACAACCAATGGCGAATACTATGTCCACAATATTCTTAATTAAACAAAGTTTTTCAGCCTGAGTGGGTGTTCTATTTATGTTTGGACCATGGATTGGTCAGGTCTCGAAACAAAAATCTTCTAAACCTATCACCTGGCCAAAAATGGAACCTCACATACCCACTGGGCTACTTCCTCATTCTTAAAAAGAGAATAGTTCTGTGTGGCAGGTACATATAAATGCCACAATCAACACGGTTGAATGCATTTGGGCTGGTACAAAGCACTGTATTCAGTATTATCCCAGAATCAGGGATTTAAGAGCATTGAGGGAATACTGGAAAATATATTTATGTTTTGATCATGGAATAGTCAGTTCTGGAACCAGCGACATTCAGCGCCTGTTGCCTATGAGGAAATTTCTTGCCACCACTCCACTGTCAGTGAAGTACCTGTAGCAAGCAGTTTTGAGGGTATCAGTTTCAAGGCTATTCTTATTGGAACAGCCATATGTTACATGTCCTTTGGTCTAAGTCTTATTTAAGTAAACACACACACACACACACACACACACACACACACACACACACACACACACACACACACACACACAAAGAGGCTGGGAAAGTCCTGTGCTTAGCTGACCTTATATGCACAGACTGTGAATTCCCATTGCAATCCCCACTGACTCAAACAGTAAACAATAGGAATACATGTATTAGCCAACAGTTATCTAAATTGAAAAATATGGTAAAATCAGGGATCCAGAGTATCACCATCTAAAGAACACCTTTGTTTTACCCTTCCACAAGTTAAATTTTCATCAAGATTCCAAAGATCTGAGTGATTTTTTTGAAAAAAGAGTACAAAATTGTGAGAATGTACACAAAAATTTGTTTAAACATTGGCAAAGATCACAGAGCCATCTGTAGAACAAACTTGTCTGGAGACTCCAGAAGTGTCCCTAATTTCGAAACAATTCATTACGTGGTTTTGGAGATTTTTTTCTTTTTTTTTGAAAAAGATTTTGCAAAAAAAAAATCAACAAAACAAGAGGACTATGACAGTCCCATGCTTAGCTGACCTTGCATGCACAGACTGAAGTGGTCCTGTGAACTTCAGAATGGTACCACGGTTATCTTCATTTAAGACTATCATTACTGATGATAATGATTGACACAATGCCTTACTAATTTTTCCTAATTTTAATAATTTGTTTAAAACCAGAAAATGTCAGCACCATGCAGTGAACAACTTTGGTGAAGGTCAAGTCCATGGACATTTCCAATAACTTTGAAGAGGATCCAATTCACAGTTTGGGAGGAAAAGTCAAGAAAAGCAAAACACACAGAAAACACAAGAGGCCCATGAGCTTAGTGCTCTGCTGACATATAATCTAATGACCATCACCAAAAAAATTCTCTTTGCCATTGATGACCAAGTTACACCCTGCTATATACCATATCTTTCAAGACATTTTAACATGTAATTTCCATCAAAGTATAGGTAGTGCCACTAGTATCATATGCAACCGAGATTTTGACATCCTCCACAACCCATAAAATCCATTAAGATCCATAAACAAGAGGACTGTGACTGTGATCAGCTGACATGTACCCTTGTTTTTATACAAGATTTGCCCCCCCCCAAAAAAAAAAAATTATAAAAAATCCAAAAATCAATGGAGCTTGTCAATTTGAGCAAATCTGCTAGAAATGCACCAAACATACATTGCCACCAAGTTTAAAGTCAATCTGACAGAGAGTTTCGGAGAATAAGTCAAAATGTGAATTAGCATTAGACTGCACATTGACTTACATAGTAATCAATAGGCAAGGTGTGTTTATCAGTAATAACCTGACCTGAACAAATCAAGAAAAATCAGGAATCCACAGCATTGGCTCCAAGTGAACCATTTTGTTTGACACTTCCACAAAGAACATATCCACCAAGTTTCAGCTTAATCTGAGAGACATTCTGGAGAAGTTGCAAATAGCAATAACACACACCAAGAAAAATCATAGCGCCACCTGGTGAACACATTAAGAACTAGGAGTCCTTAGGAGTGTTCATGTGTGATATCAAGCAACCGGGTGAGCAGTTTCAGAGAATAAGATTGTTTAAGATTTGCCCAAAATAAAGAGCAAGAATTCATAAAAAATCCAAAAATTTATTGGAGCCTGACCATTTGTAAAAATGTGCTAGATTCATCTAAGGTACATAGCTACCAAATTTGAAGTCAACCTGATGGACTGTTTTGGAGAACAAGTCAAACATGTGAATTAGCATTAGGATGTCCATTGACTCACATAGATATCAATAGGAAAGGTGCACTTAGCAATAAGTACTCAATTTTTTTTTCAAATTTTAAAATTCAGGAATCCACAGCATTGCCTCTTAGCAAACAACTTTGTTTGACCCTCCCACAAGGAACATATCCACCAAGTTCCAGCTTAATCTGAGTGACGGTTCTGAAGAAGAAGTCGAAAATAGCAATAACACACAAAAAATCTTTAAAAAATTAGATAATAAAAACTGCACCACCACCTGGTGAACAATTTCAGAACTAGGGGTCTCTAGCAGTGCTCCTGTGTTTTATGTTTTATGTGTTATATCAAAGCAATTGGGTGTGCAGTTTCAGAGAAGATTTTTGAAACTTGGCCTCATAAGGACCAAAAAAGAAAAAAAAAAAAATCATAAAAAATCCGAAAATTAATGGAGCATGACCAATTGAACATACCTGGTAGAGACCCATCCAAAGTACATTGCCACCCTGTTTGAAGTAAATCTGCTGACGGTTTTGCAGAGCAAGTCAAAAAAGTGAATAAGCATTAAAATGCCCACTGACTTGCATAGTAATCAGTAAGAAAGGTGCATTTATTGATAAGTACCCAAATTGAACAAATCGTGAAAAATCAAGAATCCATAGCATTGCTTCCTGGTGAACAACTTTGTTTGACCCTCGCACAAGGTACACATTCACCAAATTTCAGCTTAATCTAAGTGACGGTTTTGGAGATAAAATCGAAAATAGCACAAAAACACAAAAAAATCAAAAAATTTAGAAAAACAATTGCAGTGCCACCTGGTGAACAAATTCAGAACTGGGAGTCCTTAGAAGTGTTCCTGTGTGATATCGCAGCAATTGGGTGTGCAGTTTCGGAGAAGATTTTTAAGGTTTGCCCCAAAAAAGAACAAAAGCTAGAAGCTGATCAGTGACCAAAAAAAAACCCTTGGCCAGGACTGAGGGACAAACAGACGTCTCTAGTGTGATACACTTATGTACAAAAACATGACCCATATTCATAAATATCAAACCATAGAATGACAGCAAACAGATTCCAGAGTTACCAAAGCATCAACATTCATCTTCCAATACCAATGTGAAGAAATAAATTTCACTCCTGACTTAAGACAGGCAGTCACCCACAAAAGGTAACTGGTGGTTTTAAAGTGGTCCTCTCAACCTTTGAAATATTCATTAAATACAGACTATAGTGTTTCCAATATGTATAGGCCCAATCACTCAAAATCCCAATTTTATCACTTCTGCCAAAAATGAAAAGAGAAATGGTAGGCCTTTCACTTTTTTTGGTTCTTACAGACAGATGTGTAGGTGATGACAATACCCTTAGGTGGGTCAAGATTACTTCTGTTTGACCTAATGACAAAGCTTTGGTGCAAATGCAGCACTGTGACCTAAATCAGTGACCCAGTGAGGTAGTTATCACTAGGTGTCTGAAGCATCCTTAACACCAACTGTCATAAATAATTGGTGCAGCTACAATGAGAAAATCAAGATTTGAAGATATCATGGTACTGCAATTTTTCTTCAATGCAACACTGTGACCCAAATATGTGACCCAGTGAGCTATTTTTGCGATAGGCTTTTGAGGCTTCCTTAGGACCAACTGTCATAAATAATTGATGAAGTTATATTCAATATTTTTTAGAAATTGTGTTAACCACGTTTTCTTCTTTAATGTAGTAATGTGACCTAGTACCCTATTTTTCGATATGACATGCCATGGCTATTCACACAGGTGGTTTCAAAAGTGTATGCCCTAATCTGAGCTTAGATTGTTTTGCTTCCTGAGGATGAGCTTTGTACACAGGAAAGCCATCAAAATGTCTAGCTGTGATACAGAGCTGAAGTAGTTTAGTTTAGCGGGAGGGGCCAAGTGTTCCATTTATTTATATGCATCATTTATGCAAGTCATCCTTACTTTTTGTGACAAGGGAGGGGTCAGAATGAAACTAAAAGTATCTCTCTCTTTCTCCATAAAGCTTCCTATGTCTTCCCATGGGTTTTTCATTATGATTGTGGCATCAACCTTTCTTTTTGTAAACTTGGCTATTGAAGTGCCTTGTTGTGTTCACAACAGTTGCATTGTTGAAAAACCAGGATCTTGCATGTTTTCAAGCAATACTTGGCTATGCATACAACATTTTGAAAACAAAAAATCATCTTAAAAACAATTTCTTTATTCAGTGGCTTTGTCATGTTGGTAGTCAATCTGTCATCTAATTTTTTATACTGGCCTTCAGAGGAGGATGTCAGCTTTTACACGACTTACTCATGTGACTCCAGCTTTGCATTTATAATAAAGAAACAGTCTACTTGGTGGGGTTTAATCAGCACATTATCTGTTCAGCTTCCTTTGTAGGGTATGCCTTTTTATTGTACAGGTACTACTGTTTTGAAAATGTGTTTAAAATGTAGATGTGCAGTATTATGGCACTTGTATTAATGCTGCCTGTGAGTTATATAACATTACCTCTCGACCACCATTGCCTTGACCTCTGTGTCTGGCCATAATGCTCAAGAAAATCAAGTTGATTTCACACACTTGCCTCCGGCTTCAGTACCAGTTTTGCCTCCTGCCCTTCATTTTCAGACAGAACAGCTGGCAATCTCCTGGGCTCTGGAGTTCTTTGAACCTCGGCTGCCTTTTGCACCAACTGGGAGTCCATAAAATTCTGACATGGCTAATTCGCTGCCCTTTAGCGAAACAGGCCCTCATTGGTAACCCTCGTAAGAAGCAGGTTTGCAGAAACACGGTTTCTTTGCTGATTAAGCAGATGATCCTTCAGGCATACGAGACTGCTTTGCAGAGGCCTGGTGCCCTGGAGCTTGTCTCAGCCAGAGCTCACAAGGTGAGAGCCTTCAATACCTCCTTGGCTGCTGTGAGGAATATCGCTGTTGTTGACATTCTTTGGCCTGCCACTGGCGATCATCTGTAACCTTTGCTAAGCACTACCTGTCAGACTTGATCATGCCAGAGGAGGGCATATACTATTTTGTGGGCATAGCAGGCTCCTTTGCTTAGGTTCCTGATATAGATTTTCCGCATCCCAACATGGCAGCCACTGTGTCTCAGTTAATGGTGCCCTTGTGGTTTAGACTCAATGCGGTCTAAAGGTTGACTTCTTAGTGGGCCTTCTCAATAAATTGACCCAATCTGTGGCTTGTATTCAGCAGGATCCCCTGCTGTCCAGGCCTAATAGAGCCAGCTGATGCCTACCAATTTCAAGACTAGGTCCTGTCAGCTCTCCAGGTATGGAGGAGTAGAAACAGACAGCGTCTACCCACATGACGGACAGCTATTATGCTGGCGGGTGACTTCTGGGAGGCCCAGTGCAGTTCTATGCTGATTGGTAAGGAAGGTTTGCAGGCTTCAGCCAGGATTCTTCTGTTGGCGGCCTCAAGTCCATGTACCTCTAAGGTTTTCCTTCCAGAGATTACTTCTCACCTGGACTGATGGTTCCCCCCAAAGGCTGTTGATCCCAGTGATTTTAATTGTCATCAGTATGACAGCAATGTTATACCCTCTCCCTTTGTGTCTGTAAACTGGGGATGGTGGCTGAGAGGTAATGTTATGTAACTAATACATGAAATTTTGTAAGTTATTTCAGTATTAGCAAGTATACTAACCTCTCAACCACCAGAGAAGCCCACCCAACCGCCCTGCTTCCTTTCTCACAGCTGATGTCAACTGACCAGTCACCAAAAGAACGATTGGGTAGCATGTGCACTGGGAGTCACCATCGGATCCATAGGGACCGAGAGATGGCGCCACGGGACCATTAGGTTTTTGGAACAATCAAGTGAACTCAACTTGATTTTCTTGGGCGTTATGTCCAGACACAGAGGTCTAGGCAATGGCGGTCAAGAAGTAAGTATACTTCCTTATATCCAAATTACTAAAAATTTCACGTATTTGTTGGTGGTACAGAAATTGTGACACTGACTCTGTACGACTAGGCTTTGTTGGTGGCTGGTGTCCATTTTTAGTTGCCATCCCCTCTCCGCCCTACCAGAACTGTGATTTTCTGATCTTATGGGCGTTTTGGTGTATATATAGAAACTGTTCACAAGGTCTGTTTATCTTGGACATTCATTGAAGTAACCAGCATAACCTGTATTGTCACTGATCATGACACAAATCCACCAGATGGCACTTCGCTCCACATGTTATCATAGCTTATTTATGCAATTCCTGTGATGGATACTGTAGCATCTGCCAAGACAACAATGAGTGAGCCTTAACTTCATGTCCTCAATGACCTTGGGACAGTAGATCAAGGTCAACCAGATTATGTAATACAAGAGGCCTATAGGCCTGGTGCTGTGTTGACATTGCCATTGATGTCCAAGCTACACTCTGCCATTATAAAATCACCTTCTCAAATTCACAGGCATAGTGACCTCATAAAAATACGTCAGGGTCACTGATATCCCATGACATTCTAGCATTGGACATGGTCTTTATATCCTATAAATTTGGCAAGTCTTATCCAATTACTTTTGCAAATATGGAATTTTACATCTTAAACACATTTTGGCTCATAATTTCTGTCAAATTATAGGTGGTGCCACTAGTATCACTAGCAACTTAGACTTTGACCCCCCCCCCCCATAATCCCACCAAATTTGGTGAAGATCCGCCAAAAATGAAAGATGCTAGTGTTCACAAGATTTTAACCCCTATATTACATAATTATGTATGTGGCGCTACCAATATCGAACTCGGCCTAGATTTTCATACATCCTATAAGTCCTGAAAGTAATATTGGGCTAACTTGAAAACTGTGAACGGTATCACGCTAACGAGCAAAAGTTTACAGACCGACGCACTGACAGACACGAGCGGTTGCATAAGCTCTGCGACCTTTGGTCAGCAGAGCTAAAAAGTAAGCACAAAAAAGCACCATCATCCTTAATTATAAAGTTCTCACTCAAAAATTTATTCCGTCACAAAAATACTTTTTTCACAAAATTACCCTGTACCCTTGAACTTCAGGCCAAGGTCACCCATATGAACAGATGAGAAACTAGGGGCCCTAGCTGTTTTTCTTGTATTTCCAGAGTAATATACTATATGTTTTCGAAAAGATGCATTTTCAAGCCCCCCCCCCCTCCCAAAGGATGGCCCATGTGGAGTGAAGAAAACACAGAGATTGGTCTATTTAGCAGCCAGTAGATATGATACTAGAATGAAAGGTTTATTATCAGGAATTTGAACCTGTAATCACAACAATAATTCTGATAAGCTCAAATTTTACGATCAGCACTGAAAGATTATTCCCTGCTTAACAGACTAATCTGCACGTATGGAGTAAGTTCTATGATTTCAGTTCCGTGATATTGCATTATGATGTTTTTATTCTACATGCCAATGTTTGTCAGTATCTCCAGTTTGTTTTATCTATTACTTTCATGTACCGTTGCATCACAGTTTTCATGGTACAGATTTTGTGCTTGATTGTCTTAATGACACAAATAAAACGTAATTTTAACGCACTGTAATACATCTATTATGACAACAAAATTGCCATACATTGAAAAAAAGCAAGCACATTAGACAGTCAGGTTAAGTCTTAAAATTGTTAATCCTAATTCCTCCCAAAAAAGTAGTGTGCCAACGAAACTGGCCAGAGGAGCACATTTTGTATGCTCTTTTTATGACTGATATCAAATAAAATCAACCTTCAAGTCAGCGTTTTCTCCACTGTGCTTTTGTAGTAGAGATAATTCTGGAGGCAAGAAAAATGAAAGTAGGTGCACCTCAAAAAGTAGTTTATTTACTGTTACAGTAAAACCTGTCTTGAAAGACCACCCTTAGGGATGACCAAATCGTGGTCTCTCAAGACAGATGGTCTTTCATATAAGAGGTGTAAATATTATGAAAAGTACTATATAAAGTATCCTAAAAAGGAGGACGAGGTGTTCCAAGAGAGGTGGTCTCCCATCGGAGTAGTCTCTCAAGAGAGGGGCTACTGTACGATTATTTTACTAAAAACTCATTATTTTATGACAGCCAACATAGGATTTAAAAGATGCAGTCTACTGAGTGAGACAGTAGCTCTGGACTTTACCATACAGATCTTGACCATGGTAATCTACTCTTAAGTATATTTTGGACTTCTGTAAAGCATTTGATACTTTAGATCACCAAATTGTTTGTAAAAAAACTAGAATATTATGGTATCATTGGCACTGCTTTACATCGGTCAGGTAATAATCTTGTGAACAGTTCTCAGTTTGCTTTATATGACCAAGTCTGTTCAAAACCACTTCGTATTAAAACTGGAGTTCTAACGAGGATCTCTTCTTTTCATTACTTTTACTAATGACATGCATAATGCATCTTCAAACTTTAAATTAATTCAATATGCTGATGATACAACTTTAAGAAGGTAAAGCCCTCCATGTTGCTTTTCTCTTTACACTAATATGGATTTGAAGGATCAAAACTTATCTAACAGCATATATTTTTAATATAATAAGGTAGTTGACTGGCCTGCAGCTAATAAAGTATCATTAACTATGTAAAATGAAATACTATTTCATTTCTATCAAAGGAGAATAAATTTCAAATTAAAAATTATATTCAAATTTCAAAAGTGGAAGAATTTGACTTTCTATGCTTAACAATTCCGGAAAACCTAAATTGGAATGCTCATATAAATAATGTAGTTATAAACTATCTAAATGTTTTTTGGCATGGTTAAGAGATTACATAACTACATCCCAGCTAGTGTTGTTACTAATCTACAACTCTCTTTTATTTATATATCAATTCTTCTATTTTTGCCTGGGGGTTTTCACGCGAACAGATTTTCCTCTCACAAAAGGAAAAAAAAGCTGAACGGTTTATGTGTCATGCATGTACGTTCTCTTTATATATATATTTCCTTGTAATAATATAATAATAATAATAATATTAATACTGTGGCTGTCCGCTTGTCTGCCGTGGTCATGTGTCACTGTGTGACACAGGTGGTCTAAAAAAAAAAAAAAGAAAGAAAAGAAAAAGAAGTAGAGCAGGCGGGGGAAACCATAGTAATCCTAACCAGCTTGTGCTGCCATGTGTACCATACTGACTTGTATCAATTCATGTATGATAAAGCTTATTCCATGCAATCAGAAAAATCAAATGCCCACACAGATCCACTATTTAAAAAATTAAACATCTTAAAAGTGACAGGTTTTTCAATTGAGAGCTATCAAGTTATATTTATTTTCGATCATTTATTTTGTATTCCAGAGGATAACCAGATTAACTATCATGTATACCTGTAGGCTTTGAATAGCAACATAGTTGCATACTGTTTGTATTATGACTTTATGTGAAATCAACGTTTTCCGACTTTGGCATCTTCATCCTCAATCGTCGGTTCACCCCTATAGTATAGGCTATAGTATCAGTATACAATGCAATTCTTTATAGTTGGCTGTCCTCGATCCCCGTTGATTTCAGTGCTTACCTGCAATCTTTTCATCGTAACCTTTCGTAAAATACAGAAGCGATTTTGCTGCTCTTGTAGGTGTCTTCAAAAGTCCTTGTCTACCCGGGTTTTCACCAATACTGATCAGCAGACTTTTGTACGCTTCAGCCATTTCGCGAACGGCATCAGAGTGTTGCTCCGCCCGGTGGCGTTCGTCTGACTTCGGGCTGGGGCTCACAGCATCCCGCGGAGCCCTGGTCAAGTGGTTTTCGTCATCGCCCAGGTACTTCGGTGTTTTGTTTCTTCTGTACAAAGATAGTTCCTCTAACTTTGCAGTTAGAGCCTTATTCATACTCAATTCATTGTCCACATGGCCATTTGATGTAACAGATATTTCGTTTGACATATTGACTTAGATCCCGGGACTTAGACAGTAGACTACAGTGTCCTGCTCAATTCTTCACTACGTACACTTCACTGGGCGTCGCAAGCAATTGCCTTGATCAGTGAGTAGATCTGATTGCTTACGCACGCTTCATGTTTTTATGTTTAACCGTTTGACCAATCACAAGCAAGGTAACAAAATCTGACCTCGTGACACGGATGGCGGGTATTGAAATGGTGAGATGTGTCCAGAAGAATGCCGTAATTTTGAAGGGAAGATTGGCTGTAATCGTGATACGGGTAATACTGACTTTGTAATACACAAAATCTATAACTAAGACAGATAATGGATCAGTAGGAAAGGAAAACAGACTGAAGTTTACGAGACACCAAAAAACTCAAACACCGACAAGGCAGATCAACTGGTAGCACCAGTAGTGACATCTGGGAAGAGTTTTTAAGAGCAACTTGTGACAAATCCATGGACAAACTCTTTCCAACTGGGGACCCCCTCTCCACTCACACCCAATATTTGCTGTAGCGCAAATCTGTCAGTGTGCCTTGAAAATTAATATGATTTAAAAGGTTTTGTTCAACGACTGTCAAATTTATTTTGAATTGAAATTCCCCCTACATCTTTAATAAGTTTAAAGTTGTGGACATTCAAATCTGAGTGTGCTCAATTAGCACAATTTCATTGTTTTCAAATTGTAATTTCATTGGATGCACATGTGTCACTGACCAGTGTTATGTTCGTGCGTTCTTTAGTAGGAAGAGCATTGTGCAGGGCTGACTCAGCCCTTGATCCCAAGAGGCCACTGGGACCCTGGGTAGGTATGATATCCCCCATCACATAATAGAGGTGTGGGCCCAGTTGGCTTGACCACAGAATGCATATGACAGTCTTCCCGTTCCAGTCCACAATGACTCTTATGACAACTTAATGGGATTTGAAAGTACAGTGTACATGTATTCAAGATTTAAAGTTCGAAATACTCCCAATATTCAATGAAGTGCAAGTATGATTAACTCATTCCACCCTGATGACGTTTTTTCCCGCTAATATCTAAATGTCGTCTGCTAACTGTATTATACTAATTTAGGGATTATTTTTTCAAAATTTGGGATGAAACTTGCATGGACGATTATTCAAAATTATATGCCCATCGTAAACAGCTTTCCTTGGCAGGCCCTGGGCACAATGTGCCCAGAGCATGCCAAGGAAAGCTGTTGACTCAGTCTTCCATCAGGGTGGAATGAGTTAACAGTAATATCTTACCTTCAGGCCAAACAAACTGATTTGTTTACATATTTTTTTTTTTTTATTACAGACACAGGTGTCAATCTAACTTCAATTTCTTATGTATATGCTGTTGGTGAATGCAATAAAAGTAAACAATGTAAAATTTGAGTTCATGCTAGATAGACATACTGGAACATAAATTCTGAATATTTTCAAAGGTTTGTATATGGAAGTGTCTATGGCAACACTGATTGCTGCTTTGGGATGGGGGCCACTCACACACCAATTGCACTCCATAGGGCCCTTCGGTCTCAACATCATGGAAAAATGAGCTCCTTTGCCCAGTCTTATGCTAAATTTTTAAGTTCAGAGCTCATCTTACCATAATGGTACTGCCTGAGAAACACTTTCAGTGTTATTCTCCTTTGGCTAATGCACACTAATCACACTGTGTAGTCACACAATCTCAGGTCCCTATTCAGGACTTGGTGATACATCAGTATCACCTACATTCACTGTTATACATATACCAACATTGGTAGCGTACAAGCAGTAGCTCAAAGTTGTTTTCCTGCTGCTATCCAAATGTTGGTTTGGATCACATTTCACTATGACAACCTAAATCATAGTGGAACCAAGCTTCCATGTCACGTGGTGGTGATGGCCAGTGCTGTCCCATGCTGGTCAGTAAGGAAGGTTTCTGGTTTCAGCCCGATTCTGCTCCACGTAGCTCTGATGTCCCAGGATGTGCCTCACGTGCATGCATACATTGTGTTTGGAGCACCATCTGGTGATGCGTCCAGCTAATTCTGTCAGCTTCTTGCACTGTTGAGGAAGGCCACCACGGTCCTGTTGTCCCACATTTTGAGGGCATGTTTGTGTTCCATCAGGAGCGCTAAGCGTATCCCCTCCAGTTCCAACCAATTTATGTGGTGAGACACAGAGGATGCCGGCAAATTAATAAATTTTCTTAAATTGCCAATGAATTCAATAAATTGAAATTGGCACTCATTTATCTAACCAAATTCCAAGTTCCACTAGATCAGCCATTGACTACCTCCTCAAGAACATGCCACAATCTCCAGGACATTTTTCTTTCAGCAGTGTATCTGAACATGATGTTTCAAAACTTTTGGCTGAACTACCACATAACAAAGCAACAGGTCTTGACAATATCCAGTCCAAACTTCTTAAAACTGCTTCCCCAGTCATATCAAATAGCTTAGCTTTTATCTTTAATAAATCGCTCAAAACAGGAATTGTACCTGATGAGTGGAAATTTGCGAGAGTTTCAGCCATCTTCAAGAAAGGTTCTAGAACTGACCCTGGAAACTACAGACCAATCTGCATCCTACCAGTAATATTCAAACTTCTGGGGAAAAAAAATGTTCATGGGCAGATCTACAGATATTGCTCAGAACACAAAATCCTGTGCCTGGAACAATCAGGCTTCCGTCCAAAACACTCGACACAGACTAGTCTTCATAGATTAACTGAATCCTTATTTGATGAAATTCAATTCGGAAAAATAACTGGCCTTGTTACCTTATATTTTAAAAAAGCTTCTAACACAGTTAATCACAATATCCTTCTTACAAAGCTTGAACATTATGGATTCAAATAGACAAGTTTTCATTGGTTCAAGAGTTACTCTGACAGGAAGCAGATCGCTAGTATCAACGGAAACTTGTCTCAACGCATGGAGATTGGTACTGGTGTTCCCAAAGGGTCAATTCTTGGCCCCCTCTTGTTTATTTTTAATGTAAATGATCTCAGTATCTCTCTCTAAAAATCTCAAGTCAACTTATATGCAGATGACACTGTTTTATTATGCTGACAAATCCAAAGATGTTATCTCCACTGTATTACAGCAAGAGTTGATCCAAGTAGCTGACTGGTTGCATGCAAATAAATTTAGTCTCCACCTTGGAAAAACAACTTGTATGCTTATTTGCAGCAATCACAAGAGAAATTCCATCAACTCAACTCTTGATCTATCACTCAATAATCAAGTTATCTCCCAATCAAAGGCTTGTAAGTACTTGGGTGTAACGCTTGATCAGGAAGTGAAATTTGAAAAGCAGGTTGATGAGGTTGTTACAAAAATAAAGAGAGCTCTTGGTGTTTTTAGCACGGCTGCAAATTTCCTTTGTGCAGACTCCAAAATTACCCTGTACAACACCTTGGTGTTACCTCATTTTGATTATTGTAGCACAGTCTGGGGTAGCAATCAGAATAAAGCTGACATTGTATGCCTCTAGCGACTACAGAACAGGGCAATGAGAATAATATTATCAATGTCACCCTAGGACACACATCCTTGACATGCTGAGGACCCTAAAATGGTTGAGTGTCAAACAGAGATTATTCTACACTCTCTGTATTTTTCTTTGGAAAATAGTTAATAATGAAGTCCCACCTTATTTACAAAATATCTTTACTCCGGTGACCGAAGTCAATTCCTATCAAACAAGAGCATCCACTTCCTCAAATTTTTTGCAGGCAAGGTCTTCCCCTAAAACTCTGTCTGTCATTGGTACCAAATTTTGGAATGAACTACCTCAGCATGTCCGGGATGCATGATCTCTGTTTATTTTTTAAAAAAAATTGTATACAATTCATTTTTGATCACGTAGAGCCTTTCTGATCAATGATTTTTTTATCATTGTTTGTTTCATCAGACTTTTTGCTCTCGACTGATCGTAATGTCTTATGAACTCAATGTAACTGATTTTTAGGGTTCTTGATGTACTTGTACTATCTTTTACTTCACCTTGTGCACCTCTCATCTACCCATAATCATCTGATTTTTACTCTTTGAATGACTTGGTCATATATTTTTAATTGTTATGGCATCCAAACCTCAACAGTCATATACTGACCTTGGTGCAATAAAACTTGTCAAACTTGCCATGTGTGTTCAGGTAATACACGAGATTAAGTTATAAGTGACAACCAAAGCAATGACTGTGATCCCAGGCTGCTATGAAGTGCAGGGCCAGAATTTTGCAAAATTTTGCGAGAATCTATTTGGATTTTTGTCACTTAGTTTTCTTTTTAAAGAAAGACAAGTTTAGGAGAATCTTTACAAGAGTGGATTCTGGGATTCTCACTGAAATTCTGACCCTGAAGTGGATACTTGAGTCCTACTTCTGCCATTTACCCGACAAGGGCCAAAAAAAAAAGTGGTCTCTAAACACATGCACAGCACGCTGACGGTCTTCCCTCTGTCTGCAATTTAACTAACGAAAATACCATCTTGGAAAATAACTGAATCAAGCCAGCATGTACCAGCTCTGCTTCCACCTCTCCAACAGGCATCCTTAGGTCAAAATAAGTGATCTGTAACTCTGAAAAGTCCAGGAAGTCTTAGAAAATAAATGCTGCAGACGCTGCCAAGCAAATATTGTCCAGCAGGCACTGTCCTTCCTCTCTCTGCGATTTGATTGTCAAGACACCATCTTGGAAACTTAGGTTTCAAGTCAAAAGGCGGGCTCTACTCCCAATAATTTCAGAGGTATCCACAGATCAGAAATCAGCTATCTAGGTCTCTGAAGAGTCCCAAACTGCTGAGAATTTTTTTCCTGCAGAAGGGAATGCACATAAAGCACTAGAACAGTGATGGTGAACAAAAGTTCACGGAGCTCCCAACTTGAAAGAGCTTCCAGTGCATCATGTTGGCTGTGTGTGAGGCCCTGTCTTCTCTTGCATGGATGATTTTGCGTGTGGTCTGATAGTAGTCCCTGGGTTGGGGTGATCTTGGAGATTGGCTTCTGTACTTCTCTGCCGGCCACCATGATATCTGTTGATCGGGTTGTTTTGGCGATTTTGATGGGAAGCACCACCCGGTGCCATCCGGATCTGCAAGGAAGATGGGGGTCTCCTGCTGATCGTCACTGTCTGAGCCCGACTCTGCAGCCCATTCACTCGAAAATGTCTGTCCGTATCTCATTGCAGGAAATTTTTCCTGTCTTGTTGAAGAAAAGCGAGTTTTTTCTCGTGTTTCAGTACAACTTCTGCTTTGTCTTTGCCAACACAATTTATCAAAATTTCCTTGACTTTCCCAAGGCTGTCAGTATCAACATTGCTACTGGGATCGGTGAAACAGTGTAGGAGATTCACAATTGTCTTTTGAAGTGAGCATGTCCAATTCATTGACAAGTTGGAGTTGTGTGTCTCGAAGTAAGGCCAGTTGCTTTTTCTCTGCTGAGAATGTATTAAATTTCCAAACCTCCCTCAGCTGCCCCAAGTTTCATGTACAAATCTGAACAGGAAGTAACAATGACTATAGACCTACGCAAATGTGTCATAAGGTTTTATTGAATTATCGATGGTCATTACTACCCAAATCAGCAATGCCAAGGAGAGCATCATCCAGTGCTTTACTTTGTCTGTGAAAAATTATCAGAAATCACCTAGAACTATTATTACTGTTTCGTGTACCTTTGGTTTATAGTATAAACATGAAACCATCATTTATGAAATTCTTAGGTTTGTGCTACAGTAGCATCCAATTAATCTTTCAAAACACACAGACAGATTTGCTTTTGAGGCAAATATCTGTATCTTGTTAGGAGTGTTTGATTTTATTAGCATTTAGCCGGCAAGTAGTGGTAGAGGACTGCTGGAAAGTTGCACAATGCCCACTACTGAGGCCATGTGCCACTACCACTGCCCACAAATTGTAATTTTGTCAGGAAAAATTGTTTTTCTGTAAATGCTTTCTATTTTCTTTGCAGCCAATTTTGTCCGGATTTCTTCTGTAACAGTGTTGTTCCAAAAAGCAACAAACTTGCCATGGGGATTGACCTAGTAGTGAAGTTGTCGACCTGGTTTCAAGTATTCTTGAGGTTCATAATTATGCAAGCTAGGGACAATCAAAATTTTAAAATCTTGAATAGCTTCAAAACTATTATAGATAGAGGTGCCATTCCAACTTCAATTTATAGGTTTATAACTTAGCCACATCAGATCAACCGTGAACCAAAGCTGTAGCATTTCATTTATGCAGATGAGGCAAATATGCAAGATTTAATTCTTGACTAGCTTCAAAACTATAATAGAATGAGGAGCCATGCCAACTTCCCAGTTGAATGAAGAAGTAATTGTGAATTTCCACAAGTTAGAGTCATTGAAAATGTATGATACAGAGTTCGTTTCAACATTAGAAGTGTTAGAAAAGGGTTAAAAAGTGTCAGACAAGAGTTTTAATGTTAAAAATGGTTTGAAAGCATTTGCCATAGTTTGGTGACTGACTTTTGAGACTGCTGGACTTTCAAAATAATTAGCCTAACCCACTTATTTGCCCAGATTGACAGTGCCTTATTCACCCAGCTGTTGTGCTGATGGAATTCGGCCCTGCTGTACTGCCAATAAGGTTCAACCATACTTTATTTACCGAGCTGTTATGTTGTTGTGGCAATATGGTTCAATGATGTGCATTTTCGTCCAGCTGCTGTGCAAACAGGATTCAACCATGCTTGCTTTGCCATGCTGTCAGGTAAACAGAGTTCAACCTTGCTTATTTGCCTAGCTGTTATGCCAATAGGATTTGATCATGTCTTCACTTTCTAGTTGTTTTTTATAATTTCAGGTTTTGTGTTTTAAGCTCTGCTAAACAAAGGTCACAGAGCTCATGCTACTGCACGGGTCCGTCTGTCCATCCCCGTCCGTCCGTCCATAGACTTTTGCTCGTTAGCGCAATACCATCCACAGTTTTCAAGTTAGCCCAATATAACTTTCAAGACTTGTAGGGTGTATGGAAATCTAGGCGGCTTTCAATATTGGTGGCATTATTATGTACTATATGGGTCAAAATGTGAAAATCTTGTAAACACTCTAGCATCTTTAGTTTTTGGCAGATCTTCACTAAATTTGGTGGGATTATGGGGGAGGTCAAAGTCTAAGTTACTAGTGATACTAGGGCCCCTACCTGTAGTTTGACGGAAATTATGATCCAAAATGTGTTTTAAGATGTAAAATTCCATATTTCAAAAAGTAATTGGATTAGTCTTGCCAAATTCATGTGATATATAGACCATGGCCAAAGGTAGAATATTGTGTAATATCAGTGACCTTGACATATTTTTGTGAGGTCACCATGCCTGTAAAGTTGAAAAGGTGATTTTGTAATGGCTGGGTGTAGCTTGGACATCAACGGCAAAGAAAATTGAGCCCCCAGATCAAAATTGCACTTGATCACATAATACATCAAACTGAACTTGGTGACCTGCTTTTTGGGTCACTGTGACCCAGTAATTATGAAGTTTGGCACTAATCCAAAATTATTGTTTCTCTCAATAACTCGAAAAGTTATTACCTGATATGAAGTAACAGACTATATATGGAAAGCTGGATGTGGGGAGCATGTTTTGAACAGTAACAATTTTTAATTCGAGTTGAAGGTCAAGGTCAAATTGCCAGTTTGAATATTGGGTCATCTTGTGAATGCTTTGCACCCCACAATTTTTGAGATAGACCCATATTACGTTTAGGAGTTATAAAGTGTACAAAAATCTTTGTCGATATCAATGTTGGTGGTGCCACCTATAGAATTATGTAATATACAGGTCAAAATGTGAAAAGCTTGTGACTGCACTACTGTCCACAGTTTTCAAGTTAGCCCAATATAACTTTCAGAACTTATAGTGTGTATAAAAATGTAGGTTCTTTTCGATATTCGTGGCGCGACCTGCAATATTATGCAATATAGTGGTCAAAATATGAAAATCTTGTACACACCCTAGCATCATTAATTTTGGGTGGATCTTCATGGTATTTTGTGGGATTGTGGAGGAGGTCAAAGTCTAACTTGCTAATGATACTAATGGCGCCACCTATAATTTGATAGAAATTATGAGTGTTTTGATATATAAAATTCCATATTTCGAATGGTCATTGAATTAGACTTGCGAAATGTATAAGATATATAGCCAATGTCCAAAGCTTGAATTGTATTTAATGTCAGTGACCTTGACCTATTTTTGTAAGGTCACCATGCCTGTAAAGTTGAAAGAGTTGATTTTGTAATGACAGGGTGTAGCTTGGACTTCAATGGCAATGTCAGCACAGCACCTGGCAGGCCTATGGGCTTCTTGTATTACATAATCTGGTTGTCCTTGATCTTCTGTCCGAAGGTCACTGAGGACATAAAGTTAAGGACTCGCTCATTGTTGTGTTGGCACATGCAGCAATATTCATCACAGGAGTCCCGAGTTGCACTTGTAAATAAGCTATGATTACATGTGGAGTGAAGTGCCATCTGATGGACAATTTTTACATTAAGCTTTATATGTTCAGAAGCCACTTGAGGACTCACAGCTGTAAACTGAACAGGTGCAATATAGCCCCGATGCCAGCAGAGCATTAGGCCCATGGGCCTCTTGTTTAAACTGTCTTTTCACAAGTGATTGTTGTTTTGTTATGTGCTGTTGAAAACACTATTCTGTAAATTGATAAGGATGTAGAGTTTTGAACTCTTCTTCTCTGAAATATGGCAAACTGTTTTAGCATTTATTTCATATTTATACATATGTGAAAATCTTTGTCACATATGTGCAAAATAATTTCACATATGTACAATAACTTAAAATAATTAAACATATGAGAAATAGTTTTACACATAGGTACAATTATATTTTCATTTCATATATGTGTAAAATGATTTCATATATGTGCTAATCTTTTTCACATGCAGTGTGTTCTTTGGAAGCCTTATACATGTAGTTATTTACTGTTGCTTTTAAATTCAGGTGAATGGCAAAACTTCACATAGAATAGAAGACTCCGTCCTGTTATAGTTACTTGTATGGATGTACACAGAGTTTGTCCACTCCTTGTTTCCCAAAACAAGGAAGGTACTGTATACAGAGGATTCATAAGTGCTGAAGTAAGTTGATTTTGAGAAAACCTTAGTTAAAACTTGGTTAAATACCAAACCAATGAAAATTACTGCCACTTGATGCCTTTTTAATGCTTAAGGTGCAAGTTTGCAAAACAAATTGTGTAGGTGTTCTTATAAGTGGCATTTTTTTTCTTCACAAAACTGGACTTGATAAAAAGTGAGTGGGATGACAAAGTGTGCTGTGAAAGATCAGATTTGGCTGTGCATGATTGTCTATGATGGGCTGAGCTTTTGTGCAGTGTGTTTTGTTGTGGCATTTTGCCATGTTGGCTGATTTTCAACCCTTTTAGTTACAATTAAGTGAGATCAAATGCAGGATGTGAATTGTGAAAAAAAAAAAAAAAGTATAAAGAACATTTTAAAAAACCCAGTATTGCAATTTTTTCAATGCATTCTGATTCATTTCCTCTGAATGAATTCAAACCCACATTGCTGGATGTCAATGCACACACAGGTACTTCTTGCAACCTGGGTAATACTATAGTCTTTGAATGAGGTCAATACATGGTTCTGGGGATCTGAGAACACCAATATTCACCTAAGCCTTCGGCCTCGGTGAATATTGGTGTTCTGAGGTCCCTAGAACTATGTTTTGACTGAATTCAAAGACTATATTTGTTTTATTATATGATCTTGGCATGTATCTCAGTAGTTACAATAAAAACAGCAAACAGATACATTTCAATGCAATACTGGCGTGTTAGTTGTGTTGCTGCCACAGTGTCCACTGAACCAGTTCATTCTGCATTGCAAAGTGCAATGTTTGATTGCACCAGCATTGTGTAATGTGATTGGACGAAAGGCATGAAGATGCAAAGGGATTTCTCGGTTCTATTTTTAACATGACAAGAAGTAAGTAGACTGTCCACTAACTTACTCTATTGACTGTTGAATGACGTGTATGTAGAATTTGGATGAATGCGCAAATTATGAAGACAATGGCACCTGACATAGTTTAGCCAATTGTAAAACCCTAAATATCTTAATCATGTAGTTAATAATTTTGTGATAAACATTCACTGATTTGTGGGGTTTCTTTCTCTGATATACATAGAAGTTTTGCACTTAATAAGGTAGAAAGTTATCACACACATCTTGGATGTCAAAGCACCAATGCAACTGAAAACACCTGTCAGCTGTCATCTGAATTGCATCAACTTTCTTTGGTCAATTTGAATGCAGTTATTGTAGTCCATATAAGCACTACTTTTGGCAACAGTGGCCTGACACAGCAATTAATAAAGCAGAAAAGTCAAATTTCTGTCAGTCTCGTATTGATCCAACTCTTTGCTTATGACTTTATTGTGCCATGTCAAATGAAAGTGATTATTTTTATGCCAGCAGACTTGTCAGTCAGCTGAGGTTATCATATGGTCCTCTGTCCATCAACAATTCACATTTTTTTTAATTCACAAAAACTATTGGCTGAATTCATTTGACCTTGGTGGGAGTGTACCTTAGGAGGCCTCTATCAATTTGTTCAAATGCTCACGATCCAGTAATTTTTGGATTTTGTGGTTTTTTTTGTTCAGTTTTTGCAAAATCTAAAAACATCAGGCCAGGTGCTTTGAAATGACACTTCTCAGGATCCCTAGGCCTTAATGTTTTCAGTAAGTGGCACTGTGATTTTCTTCAACTTTTTTTTTTTACCAATTTTTGTGTCATTTTGCTGTTTTCAATTTCGTCAAAACTTTCTCTCAGATTGTTCTGAAACTTGGTGGACATATGCCTTGTGAGAGGATTAATCAAAACTGGTGACCAGATGATGGTGCTCTGGATGTCTGATTTTTAAAGCATTTTTCAATTTAGGTAACTGTTGGTTTATGCATGCATATCTATTGATTACTATATAAGTCAATCGCGATTGCAATGGAAAATTCACATTTTCGACTCCTTTTTCAAAAACATCAACCAGACTTACTTCAAACTTGATGGGGATGTAGCTTGGATAGGTCTCTACCAATTTGGTTCAAATGGTTACCATCTAATTATCATAAGATTTTTTATGTATTTTCTTGTCCATTTTTGAGTAAAGTCTTAAAAAAATCTCAATTTCTTGAAAAGGTGGCACTGCGATTATTTTTCACTTTTAAAAGAATTTTGTGCATTTTCATTTTTCTGGACTTTTTCTGCCAGACCATAAGTTGGATTGTGTGCAAATGTATTGGGAATGTACACGGCCTTGATCTCCACCAAGTTTTTTTACTATGTGGTGGTGCTGTCATTTTCTGATTTTTGATGAATTATCAGTAATGTACATGTTATCTACAGTGATGATGGATGATATCAGTCTGCAGTTCACGGGACCACTTCAGTCTTCACATGTAAGGTTAGCTGAGCACAGGACTATCACAGTTCTCTTGTAAAAAAAAAAAATGATCAAAATATATTAATCTATCATCTCTTAAGGTATTCAAAATAATGCTCATTTACCTCAATTTCACATGTTTGCTTGCAAAAACTGGTCTTGGCATTGTGATGTACTGGTTAATGAACTCACTGTTGTTGTAACCCTTTCATGTTGAATGCCTTCTGGTACTTCTGTAAGCATGTCCTTCTTACCTCTGCTGACCAAAGGTGGCAGGGCTTATGCAACTGCTCATGTCTGTCCATCAGTCCGTAAACTTTTCTTCCTAAGCTCAATACCAGCCACAGTTTTCAAGTTAACCCAATATAACTTTCAGGACTTACAGGGTGTATCAAAATCTAGGCCCCTGTTGATATTGGTGGCGCTACCTATATTATTATGTAATAAATGGGTCAAAATGTAAAAAACCTTGTGAACACTCCAGCATCTTTAATTTTGAGGGGATCTTCACCAAATTTGGTGGGATTATGGGGGAGGTCAAAGTCTCAGTTGGTAATTATATTAATGGCACGACCTATAATTTAAAGGAAATTATGAGCCAAAATGTGTTTTAAGATATCCAATTCCATATTTGGAAAACTAATTATATTAGCCTTGCCAGTTTATAGAATATATAGACCATGGCCTGAGGTAAAATGTTATATAATATCAGTGACCTTGACCTATTTTTGTGAGGTCACCATGTCTGTAAAGTTGAAAAGGTGATTGTATAATGGCCGAGTGTAGCTTGGACATCAATGGCAAAGAGAATTAAGCCTCCAGATTAAAATTGCACCTAATCACATAATAGATAAAACTGTACATGGTGATCTACTTTTTGGGTCACTGTGACCCAGTTATAATGGAGTTTGGTCTCTGTCCATTTTTATTGTTTTTTATCACTAAATGTAACTCGGAAAGTTATTACCTAATTCGACCAAACAGACTATATATGGAAAGCTAGATATTGGACGCATATTTTGAGCAGTTACAACTTTTTAATCTGAGTTGAAGGTCAAGGTCAAATTGCCAGTTTGAATATAGGGGTCATCTTGTGAATGCTCTGCACCCCACAATTTTTTAGATCGGCCCATATAAGATTTAGGTGTTATAAAGTGTGAAAAAATCTTTGTCAACATCCATGTTTGTAGTGCCACCTATAGGCCACAGAGCACATTTATAAATCCTTCTGTTTTTCATATTAGCATTTTCCAGTCTAAAAAACCAGCATTTTGGTATTTTAAAATTTGTCAACGGCATTTAACGGATAAAAATGTCAGAAAAACACGTACTAATTTTTGTTATATAATTCCCAGCTCATTATTTGGTGATAATTGAAATATGAAACAACACCTGGATGTCAGCTTTATACAGGTGTATGAACTGTGCTCTGGTCAGGGTCACATCATTATCCTTCCTCACCATAAAGGTCCCAGCTGGTCTGGAAGACATTGCAACTATATGACCACCAATGAAGCAACTCTGTGATGCAGCAAACCTGACTTAGCTAACTTTATCTTTAACAAGCTACAGCATGCTGAAAACATGGTATTTTCACAATTACGGGCTATCTCCGTTGGGATGCGCAACCAGCCAATCACAACTGTGGTCTGTAACCTAATACACTTATCAAAATTATTAAAACTTGTTAAACTGAATTCCTGACTTGTTTTGTGAGCATGGTTTCATTCATTTCTATCTGACTTCAATAATAAGCAAAATAATGGCCCTGACACTAACAACATTTAAAATGAGAAAAATCAGTTTTAGTTGAAATAATTGTAAAAGATGTAAAATTGGAAAAAAATTATGAGACATGATTAATACAAAAGTCTTTGACCTGGCATCAATACATAAGCATATGGGCTATGCATTCAAGCTAAGTTCACTTGCTTGCAAGCCATCTTCCAACAATGACAGATCAAATTACCACATCCCACCCATTAATTTTAACATTGATTTTTAGTATAAAGTTGAAATTTTATAAGAAATATTATGAATTTGATGACTTTTTTGAATAATCATAAGACATCCATCACTTATGTAACTGCAAACAGGATCTGGTCAGTTTGACCCATCTGTGGGGGCAGACAGGGGTATCACATTTCACCCTGCTGCTGATGATGTGTGAATCCTGGAAGTTACTTGCATCACAGAGGGGTGGGTTCTGATTCATCAAGCAACCCCATTCCTGGCATTTTGGGTATTACGTGAGTAATTCGGCTGGCTTCCGGGTAGAAGGATTATAGAGTGCGTATTGGAAATGACCCTTACAAGTACAGGGGGCTGTCTCTTACATAATTCTGACCACTGTAACATACTTTTTTTCTGAAACTGCTAGGTACAGTGTGCAGTATTTATTGACAGGTCAGTTTTCAATATACCCAGCGTAGTAACTGAATACACATGGCCACAATGTGAGTTCTCCGTGTCACCGCGCAAGGCGGCATGACTGCTGTCAGTACTTTGGCTGTAGCAAATGGTAATATCTCAAAATTTTCCCAATGATGACTAGGTTTTCTTGTTCTCAGATGATTCAGAATATTGTAAGGAACAATTTGGCATAGGACATGTGTGGGTTTATAAGTTATTTTGGAAGGTACAGACTGCAACCTGGTTTGTTTACATTTTTTGCGGGTTGAATTTGTAGCGTAATACCTTTAGTTTCCTACATAAAGACCCCTACCCACACAAACTTTAAGATTTATAAGAATCAGAAATTCCCAAATGTTTCATAAGCTTAATAGCCTTGATAAGTCACTACAACATAGCTATATTGAAGACTACTGCTGCCCACTGACCGATACAATGAAAGCTGGTCACAGAAGAAACAAAACCAGTTTTCAGAGGGGCCATATTCCCCACAACAAGGGATGCAAGATGACAACAGAACCCACAACCAATACACCAGTGAGGTGGACACACCTGCCTCGTGAATTACAAGAAAATCTGAATGACTGGCTACAACAGGAACCAGGCCCGGCGGCAAAGGTGAATGTGAAACTGCTAAGACCAGCTCCACCCAGCACCATGTATCTTGATTGGTACATGTATGCTTCACCAAATCATGACAGATTCCTATAGAATTTTACATACTGAAAGGACAGAAATTGTGGAATGATTCTGTGAGGGAACATTTACTGCTCAAGCCAGATTGTACAGGTCAGTTAATTTCTGATGCTGAAAAAGAAAAAAAAGTGGGACTGGCATGGCAGGAGTCGCTGAAATGTACAGCATGTGATTACATTTCAAGAAAACAAAAGCTGTACAAAGAAGTCACAAATAACAATTTTCAGCCAGGCCAGAAAGCAGCCAACATTAATTTGGCAGCTCAAGCTGGCCTCATAACTACAAGCATTGGGAACACAGCACTGAGGAATATTCTACTCCATATGAATATTCCAGCTCCTGCAAGAAAATCAATGCAGAGCAATTCAAACAGAGTGAATGACATTATCACAAAGCTTAATGAAGAAAACATGGGGGAGCAGAGAGGCCAAATCATATGCAATAACAAATTGCTGGGACTTTCTGAAAGAACAATAATGATGGAGGCAGACTGCAGATACAACAACGCCCTAACATCTGGTGACAGAAAGACACCCTTCCAACCTGCGACGCAGTGTGTTTACACTATTTGTGAAAATCAAACTTTGAAAAAAAAACACAAAAATCACATTATTGGGGTCACTGTGAAAAATATTAAACTGTGCATAGTTGGTCACATACATGCAAGGAAACATAATTTGCACAGACCAGCTTGCCCAAACCATGGGGGAAAATGCACAGCAAATGTACCTATGGATGAAAGCATTGGTGATGAATTCCAATGGTGTAAGGAAAGTTTTGAACATTTTGAAAAAGATGAGGTGCCACTTAAAATAAGTCAACTGACAACTGACCTTGACAGTCAAGCCGGGGAAGGTGTCAAGTCTGTGTATAAAAACGATGGCTTGGCACCAGGAAGTGTACAAGACACTTGTCACAGTCACAGCGTAGACGTGCACAAAAGGTCAACTGGAGTTCTGCAATGTTCCCTGCAAGAAATAAAAATGGTGTAAATTCTATGATCAGGCAATTTGGGTACAATTTATCAAGAAGGTGTACACATGAATATAATGTCTGCTATGAAAAATTGTGAGGCAATGTGAAGCACATGAACAAAAAATTTGACTATGTAACAGATGCAATAATATTGTGTCATCAAGGTGATCACTCACTCTGTGTTAGACATTCATATGCTTGTACAGGCCTTAAAAAGGGGACATAGAAAGTCTCTTTCTTGCCTGCTGGTGTGTATCTTACTCCTTCTATATCAGATTTTGAAAAATTGAAGCATCTGGTAATGTACAGGTTAGGACGGCCTGCAATACAAGCAACTAAATTCAAAACTGATACACAGCATGTTGAATCGGTAAACAGGTCTTACTCTAGGACAAATAAAAAAATGTAACGTAGAGTAGAAATGTGATTGGCAGATTGCATTCTGCTGTACATATGTTAAATTTAGGGTTTGGCAACTCCACTTTAGCAAGATTGGAAGTACTTGGAGCTCCCATGACACATGGGTCTACACAAGTAAAACAACTGAGAAGAGTCACCAATCAGTTTGAATATAATAAAAAGTATACAGATAGCATCGAGTACAAGCTGGCAAGGCGTGAAAGAAGACACACTATGGAATGGCTGCTCAGACACAATAAATCAAAGGAGAGAGTGTCTTACAAAAGAGACTGTGACAACCAAAAACTGGTAGATTACAGTGTGTCCAAGAAAAAATAAAAAGACAACAAAATATGGACCATGCTTACAGCAAATCAATGCATGTACTTTGTGGATGCAGTGATAAATGCAAACAGTAGGCCTACAATGTCAATGCCACAGTTTGATCATATTAATGGGATCAGCATAATTTATTCATATCATATTAGCATTGTTAATTTTTATACAATTACCTGGGGGAAGACTTGTGGGGTACCTGAGGGGTATCACGAAACTATAAACTGTAAAAGCTTGCTGTCTATCCACCAAGCAGTCAGCAAAGGGAGCATGGCCTGTGCACTTGTTAAATGTCTTGCAGTGAACCCTGTTATTATTTATGTGGTGAGGTTTGACCGATAGGTGCGATATTTCTATACACAATGATTTGTGACATAAATGTTATACTTCATGACTTTTTGGAATGTTGAGACAATTAAACTTGATATTCACAGCCAATCTGTGGGTGTAAAACTTCTTTTTTTTTCTTTTTTGAGCTGGCCTCAGGTACACAATACCATAGCCCAAACCATTTGCATTGTAATCTACAGTCCCACACCATATCTTGCATGCACCATCCATGTAAAAGTTGTTAGGATCACTTAGAATTGTCCAGGCGTCTGTCAAAAAGCACTGACCTTCCATTTCGAACTTGTCTCATGGACGATAATAGAATAACAATATGACCATGTGTGTTCCAGTACATGCAGAGTTATCCCTAATAGGCCACAGACCACAGTTATAAATCCTTCTATTTTTTAAATTAGCATTTTCCAGTCTAAAAAATCAGCATTTTGGTATTTTAAAATTTTGTCAACAGCATTTAACAGATAAAAATGTCAGAAAAACACAGACAAATTTTTGTTATATAATTCCCAGCTCATTATTTGGTGATAATTGAAATAGGAAGCAACACTTGGGTGTCAGCTTTAGACAGGTGTATGAACTGTGCTCTGGTCGGGGTCACATCATTGTCTGTCCTCTCCATAAAATTCCCAGCTGGTCTGGAAGACAGTGCACCTTTATGACCACCAATGAAGCAACTTGATGCAGCAAACCTGACTTAGCTAACTTTATTTAAACAGAAGCTACAGCATGCTGAAAACATGGTATTTTCACAATTACGGGCTATCTCCGTTGGGATGCGCAACCAGCCAATCACAATTGTGGTCTGTAACCTATAGTATTATGTAATATACAGGTCAAAATGTGAAAATCTTGTGACCGCAATACCGTCCACAGTTTTCAAGTTAGCCCAATATAACTTTCAGGACTTATTGGGTATATAAAAATCTAGGTTTGTTTTGATATTGGTGGCACCACCTACAATATTATGTAATATATGGATCAAAATATAAAAATCTTGTGAACACTCTAGTATCTTTAATTTGAGGCAGATCTTCACAAAATCGAGTGGGATTGTGGGGGAGGTTAAAGTCTAAGATGCTGATGATACTAATGGCCCCACCTATAATTTGACGGAAATAATGAGCCAAAATGTGTTTTAAGATATAAAATTTCATATCTTAAAAAGTAATTGGGTTAGACTTGCCAAATTTACAAGATATATAGACCATGGCCTAAATTAGAATGTTATATAATATCCGTGACCTTGACATATTTTTGGAAAGTCACCAAGCCTGTAAAGTTGAAAGATGTAATTTTGTAATGGCAGGGTGTAACTTAGACATCAATTGGCATAGCACAAGGCCTATGGACTTCTTGTATTACATGATTTGGGTGACCTTGATCTTTTGTTCCAAGGTCACTGAGAACATAAAGTTTATGACTCCCTCATTGTTGTCTTGGCACATGCAACAATATCCATCACAGGAATTGCACAAATAATCTATGATTACATGTAGAGGGAATAGCCATCTGGTGGACAGTTTATACACTAAATTTACATAGGTTTTATATGTTCAGAAGCCACTTGAGGACTTGCAACTTTGAACTTAACAGGTGCAATATAGCCACGGTGCCAGCAGAGCATGAGGGCCATGGGCCTCTTGTTTATGTGTGTGTCATGGACTGACCGGATGTTGGTTTGTTTGTTTTTTTCTTTTTATGCAGGGTCTAGATTTCCAGCTGAGTATTGAATTAGATGAAGGCAAGAGCTTAAAGGATGCCAAGATAGAATGTGAATGGAGACTGCAGCATATTCTTCAAGGTTATGGTAGTCTCCTACAACAGGTACATGCACCTCTTATGTAAAGAAAAGTGTTATATCTCTGAAAACCTACTTTTAATTTACTTTGTACAGTAGTAGCTCCGCTATTTAGGACTTCCCCTGTGCCCAGTAAAAAGGTCTCATAGTGCAAGTAGTCTTAAAATACAGGCAAATTTATCAGAAATAGATTCTGGAATCACAAAAGGACAGTCTCATAAAGTTATACAGTGTTACCTGAGAGGGTGCACGGTTGGCCGAGCTGAAACACACTCGCCTTTCACCGCTGCGGCCCGGGTTCGATTCACGACCGGGGAAGCATGTGGAAAGAGTCCTACCACTCTGACTGTGCGCGGTGGTTTTCTCCGAGTCCTTCGGTTTCCTCCACCAAACATGTAGGTAGGAAGTATACGCCACGATCTGTGCCATGGAGAGTGATTAATATAGGCTTGGCCTGCTTCGCAATCCATGTAAAAGATATGGGTCTATACTTTTACCTGAGAGGTGATCTTTAGAGCAGGTACCACTGTACTTTTAGAGAAAATAAGCAAAATATAGCAAGGGAGTATTCAATTTACAGGAAATTTAAGTACAAAAATTAAAGCAGGTTACAACTTATGTGCCGGCACTTTTAAATGATTTGAGTGGGAAAGGGTTAAATTGCAGATTTTTCAGTGCAGATATGTGGGATCAGCCAGGTTTGCACATGGAAATTAGGTACAAAAAATTCTATATGCAGATATATGTGTATGGAAGTTGCACTGTTCAATAAATGACGAAACCTGGGCTTTTGTGGAAAAACCATGAGTTTTGCTAACAAAACCCTAAATTTGCTTACTTATTGAATTTCTATTCAATTTTGGACAAAACCCTGGGTTTCATGAACAAAACTCAGTGTATAAATACAAAATTACTCATTATAAATAGAGAAACACAACACAAAATTATCAAGAATTTTTTTTTTTTTTTTTTGGGCCATGCAAAATATTTACTAATCCAACACAAAACTAGCAAAAGAGTGTGTAAAGAAAAGTCAAAACCTGCAAACCCGGGAGGGCAGGTTTAAAAAACTGAACAGCATTAACCACAGTTATGAATGATCTGGTCGGAAGCAAAAAAGTGAATGATACTACAAAGAACTCCACTCGTAATGCGGGAAATTAGAAACACTAGTGTTAGATCTCAGAGAAAATCTCATTTAACACAAAATAACTTCTTAATGGGTCACTTGCAATTAATCATTTTGACATCACAAAATGTGTAAACCCTGGGTTTTGTAGCAAATCCCTGAGTTCCATGCACAAAACCCACGGTTTAAGATCAAAAGTGAGTTTTGATCACAAACTTTTTTTCTTCTATTTTTTTTAACAAGACCCATGGTTTTGTTGATAAAAATCAGGTCTTGCCAGAAAACTCTGGATATCATATATTGTGATGTAACAAACCAAAAATCCAGGGTTTTGCATTGTACAAAATGCTGGGGAGGGGGGGGGGTTGTGAGTTTTGGAGCAACAGAGTACAACTCTGGGTTTTTGACGTAAAAAATTCCATGGGTTTTTCGTAAGAGTGCTTTACCCAGGGTTTTGTAACTGCTTATCATGACAGCTGTTATTTGGTATGCTACTCAACTAAAAAATGGTGCAAAACTAGATGTGGTTCAATTTTTGTTATCATTAATATCATTATTGGTTGCCAAGTGTATAGAATAGCCTAAATTTCAATACGACACGATGAGGATATATTTGCTATTTGTCTCAGAATACATTACCTATGCAATACATGTGGTAAGATCTCTCTCAGATCATATCCACTCCAAAACTTGATCCTATCAGAAAGTATTCCCCCGTATATGTTTCTGTGGACTGAAGGCTAATAGGGCGCCCTCTAGCAGCTGTTTTCCTTGCCCGGTACTAGACCTTCGGTATTGACCATCACATCAGTTTTTCTCTTTGGCTGCTTTAAATTTGAAGTATAGTGACCAATATAAAAAATGTGATTTGAGTATTGATGGAAGTGTACCTTTGCCCCAATAGCTGTTGTATTCATTAAAGGCCTTATCCAATGTTGAAGACATTCATGTCTCTTAAAAATGAATTTAAAAACAAAACAAAATAGAAAAACAAAACAAAAACAACAAAAAAAACAGAACTGCAGAATAGGGTAATGACTACTAGGAAGTGGTTCTGGGCAAAAAGACACAAATACAATATGGAGATTCCTACAAACATTATTTAAAAAGTACTTTCACTCTCAAGCCTGGTGTGAAGTCAGTAGCTTTGAGCAGGGATTGCCACGCCATGCAAATATCACTGATCAAGCCAGGCAAGGCATAGATCTACAAATGTAGGAGCAGAATGACTTCATTCTTTTGAAGCAGAGTGTATGTACAGTGGTCCCTGTCTTGAGAAACCACTCCGATGAGAGACCACCTGCCTTGGAACACCGCTTTTCAACTAACTTTGATTAGTACTTTTCTTGTTATTTGTACCTCCTATAAAATACCACCTGTCTCGAGAGACCACACTTTGGTCATCCCTAGAGGTGGTCTTTCGAGACAGGTTTCACTGTATTGTCCACGCCACTCCATTCAAGTGGGAAAAAAACATATTGCTTGAGTTACTTCTAGACTTACTGCTACTAATATTTTCCTCAAACTTTGTTGTAGAGATTACGACAGAGTCCATCATTGGCAGCCTTCTTGCTGGAACTGAAAAGTATTTTGGTGAGTTTATTTCCCTCTCCTAATGGCTCTGTGTGTCTTTAAACGATGAAATTTGGCTTTATTAATCCTAAAATGTGCAGGCGATATTGGAATACATGAAGCCTTCGACCAGGCCAATTTCAGCAGTTATAGACTTCAAATGATTTTGAATTCAGTAGAGTTGTCAGTCAGTTAAACTCACAAGGGGCTGATCCATCCACAGAGCACCAGCAATTTAACTTTTTCAACTTTTCAAAAAGTGTTGGCCAGGTCCTTTTCAAACTTGGCTTACATTTACCTTTGGTGGTCATGTGCCAGGCCTTGTGCTTCATTGATTTGTAATTCAGCTGACATGCCAGGTAGCTGAGCTTTTGTGATGCTCCATCACCCACAGTTTACATTTTCAGCTTCTCTGAAAGCATCAATATGATCCTGTCCAAAACTTGGTAATGGCATACCTTTGGTGGGTCTCTGCTAAGATTGTTCAGCAGGTCATGGTCAAGTGAAATGGGATTTATTATGATATTTTGGTTCATTTTTAGACAGTATCTTAAAATTCATCTTCATTACAACTGGGCCAATAGCTTTGAAATTGCACAGACATTTCTGGACACCCGTGGACCTTAATTTGCTTGGCCAAAGAGTATTGTCATTGTAATGTTGTCCATCCATTCACATTTGATATCAACGCAATAACTTAAGAATAGAAAGACCTAGCTACCCCAACCAAATTTGATGTACAGGGCCCTGTCACAGAGTACTCAGATGGGATTGTAAATGAGTGACCTTGACCGTTTTAAGGTTAGGGGACCAACTTTGTCAATTTCATGCTTTCTTCAGCATCACCATGATAACTTAATGGAAAGAGCTGCCTCAGCCAAGTTTGGTGTGTTGATCCCTCGTATAGAGTGCTCAGGTGGGATTGCATATATATAACCTCAATTTTGCTTCAAGGTCACAAAGGTCAAATATGTCAATTTCATGCCATGTTCATTGTTATTGCAATAAATTGAGAATGGAAAGGGCTAACCCTACCAAATTTGGTATGTGGATACTTCTTATTAAGTGCTCGGATGAGATTGTGCACCAGTGATCTTGGTGCATTTCAAGGTCACAGGGGTCAACTTTCTCAGTTTCATGCCATGTTCCACGTGATAACTTAACAAAGAAAAGAGCTCCAACTGATGGGCTTGTAGGGCATTGCCCACTTTTTCATCTTTTATTAATTTGTGAATTTTTGTGTGTTCTGTAGTTTTCAACAACTCCTTGGGAAAAAAAAAAACGAGCTGGGTTGTCTTTGAACTGGGTAGAAATGTATCTTGACTTGAGTTCATCAAGGTTGTTCACTAGGTGGGAGAAGTGTCATTTTCTGATATTTAACCGTTTTTATTTTAAAACAAAATGCATAATGAATGGGAAGAGTACATATTAGCATTGTTAATATTGAAGTGCTAGTGTATGTGCATGTTTATGGATTTTTAGCTCTGCTGACTTGTCAGTCAGCAGAGCTTATAGAATCTGTTTGCGTCCGTCTGTCATTAGACTTTTTATATTTTCGACTTCTTCTCAAAAACCATTGCATAGAATGTTTTGATTTTGCACATGGATGATCCCCAGGTGGACCTCTACCAAGTTTGCAAAGGAGATGATGATGCAATAATTTTTCTATTCTTTATGAATTTTTTAATTTATTTTTTTTTAAAAAATTAAAATTTCTTCATCTTAAGAACTACGAAGCCAATTGCTTTAATATTGCACATAGGGTCATCTAGGGTCAACTAGTTCTTATTTTGGCCACCAGGTGGCGCTGTGATTTTTTCCTATTTTTTTATGAATTATTGTCTGTTAAGGCTATTTTCGACTTCTCCAGAACGGCTGAACAGAATTGCTTAAAATTTTATCAGAATATAGTCGGACATTAGACAATGAAAGTTTGTGAAAACAATATGGATATGTTAATTTTAGGCAAAGTTATGGGATATCAAACTTCGCAACTGTAAGGAAGTGCTGCAGCTGTATGTATATATATTTATATATATATATATATATATGGCAATACAGTGCATATATTACACTATTGTATTTACCCTTTTGACTTCTTCTCAAAAACTGCTGTATGGAATGTTTTAATTTTGCACGTGGATGTTGCCCAGGTGAACCTCTACCAAGTTTGGGAAGGAGATGATGATGCAATAATTTTCTATTTTTAATGAACTTTTTAAATAAATAATTTTTTGAAAAAAAATAAAATTTCTTCATCTCAAGAACTACGTGGCCAATTGCTTTGATATTGCACATAGGGTCACTTGGGGTCAACTAGTTCTCATTTTGGCCACCAGGTGGCGCTGTGATTTTTCCTATTTTTTTAATGAATTTTTGTGTGTTAAGGCTATTTTCGACTTCTTCTCCAGAACAGCATGATAGAATTGCTTAAAATTTTATCAAAATATAGTTGGACATTAGACAATGAAAGTTTGCAAAAATAATGTGGATATGTTCCACAATGTGCCACTGTACATACATGTATATAGCTGTACAAATCTGGACTGCAGTCCATGTGTTCCAATACTATAAAAGCAGATCCCAGTCAGCAGAGCACAGGATCATCATGATCCTCTTGTTTCTTTTTTAAAAGTGCTCACCAGATCCACTTGAAACTCAGTGGAGGTGTACCTTGGTAGCATCTCACCAAACCTAGGTCACCAGGTTAAGTATTTGGATGTATCATCTCTTGGCTAGCTTAGCTCAGATCATCTAGCACAGTTCAAGCTGTCACTGAAGCTCAACTCAGTTCAGTTCAGGTTATTTGTTACCCTATAGTATATTAGCAATGGACTTAATTGTTACCCTATTAGCAATGGGGGCATCCCCTATCTTTCATTTTCTAATTACCCCCATATATGGTGAAATACCTCAGGCATTCCTCCCAGATCTGAACTGAATTTTCTTTGTGCTGTGTCTATGTTAACTTAATGAGAATCTGAGATTTATAACAAATATATATATATATATATATATATATATAAAACACTGTTTTTGTTCAGTGGAGTGACTTTTTGACTGCACACTTGATCTAGAATCCTGGGTACTGGCAGTCAATCTCTGACATGTTAATATAGCATTTCGGTCCAAAGGCAATCTCTGACTCTTGGAATAGCAGTCGTTGTTACATCATGTTTCAAGCAATATCGAGTAAACACCAGAGCATGGACAGGAAGTCACGGCAGACCAAACTGCATGTTCCACTAACAGATGCTGTATGTCAACGATCTGGTTTATTCATCGAAATGAATCCTTGTATTGATTTGTGTAATGGGTTCTGTCTACATCCAATACAGAGCCTCTCAATGCATGCTTGTTTGGCACATGTTTGATTGGTACACATTAAATTGGCGTCAGATGGGTTTGGGATGTTAGTTTGGTGAGAGGTAAAATTAACCCTTTCCTGCTGAAAATGCACCAGAGCACCTACATATTGTTTGCTCTGATGTTAAAGTAAATTTTCTGCCTGAAAAGAAATATTTGGAATCAGAATTATAGATAAGATATATGATAACAGTAGGACCTAGGTCAACAGCTTCAAATACATTCATTTCTTTGACAGTAAAAGACCCATATTAAGCAGGTTCTGGTGAAGTGTAGAAATCATATTAACATGTCACGTTTTTGAGTTAGCACTTTTTACAGGCTCTGAAACATGTTGAGTACATGTAGTTACCCGCTGAAGACCCTTTAATTTATTTGGGCTGATACAGCCTATGTCAAAATTTTACATAGGAACATGTGCAATATGGACAATAGTATATCCATATGTATATAGGTTAGACAGGGACAGGTTAGCTTATGGAGAGTAAAGAGTTTGGACTGGGGAATAGGGTAATGACTACTAGGAAGTGGTTCTGGGCGAAAAGTCATAAATACAACTCACTGCCCACCCCACCCCACCCCTCCCCCACAAAAAAAACATCCATGCACTTAGTGTAACATCGTGTTATATAAAGCTGTTCTTTTTCCTTATCACACACAAACTGATTTTCAAACATTGTCATTTCAGGTTAAACATGGTCAATAGGTCACACATCGAAATTTCGTCAAAGTGTACTTGTCTTTTAACCTGAAGTGACAATTGTCAACATACACTTCATGCTAGCAAGTGTTAAATATATTTTTCTCGCAATTGTCACGTCACGGATGCAATCTGTTTCATCAATATTTACAAATACCTGCATGCCTCACATGCAGGTAGTCACATTGTGTGTCTTCCAACACACCACATTAAGCGTTCCATGGGTCTGCATTAGAGACTGATGTCCAAAATTATGTATTCAAAACATCTGATGGTCACATTTTGGCAATATATTAACTTTGTAAGTTATTCCAGCCCTAAGAAATGTGAAAATCAGGAAATTCACCAATAAACTCTCATGCTGGCAACTCTTGTGTACAATCATGATTTGGTCATGTTAGCTGGTCCACATAAAATACTAGGGTCGGAAGTTGACCTTCTATTCGGTTGACTATAACCTACCTTGGGTTAAACACATTTTATTGACAGTCAGAAAGAACTGCAAGGCCTCATGTAAATTCCTTTTGTGACAAAAAGACAAGGAACAGGAAAGACGGATGACACAATCTCAGGTGCACAGGGATAACATTAGGGAGATTGAGACAAGACAAGACAGATAGTGGGTCTTTGTTAATATAGGCTATGCTGTACTGTCACTCGTGATTGACCAAATTAATGGTGCATGAACCAGGATTGGTTTGTGAACCAAATCTGTTAGAATTTAAATAGCTTTTTGTGTGGCCAAAAATATTGTCATATTGCATTCAAAGTTGCATTTTCATTTCTGAATTAAACTGTTTGAATATTGAACGGGACAAGATGAGAGACAACTGAATGAAGACAGTTTCTATGTGTGTGTACAAAGGCAAAGTCAAAGTATAATGCCAAACTTTTTCAATATCTTAACCACAAGAATGCATTGGAGAGTCTTTGATACCAATTTTTTGTAAATAAATTTTCAGCAAGTCACAGCCCATTGCCTGTCAAGCATGGAGAATTGAGAGGTATCAGTTTCCTACATTTGAAAGAGATGGATGTTTGACAAGATGGCATGGGCTGGTGATAAGTTTGGACTTACATTGAGAGAGAGTTGGGGCGTTCCTAGTATCAGAGGGCAATGAGTGCCATAATCTTGTTGCAAACGGGAAAAAGGATTTATCAAAAAGATCTGTTCTGGCTCTGAGGCAAAACAAGACATCTACAGGTTTTATAATTGTTTGGTTCTTCTGTTGTTGGAATATTCGGAATCAAAGTTTGCAAGTAGTCAGGGGTAATGTTATTTACTATTTTATACCTAAATACCAATTTGTTTCTTTCTCTTCTCTTAGCCAAAGTTTCCCAACCAGTTTCCTCATACATTATGGCCTTTGGAGTGGTTGGCATTGTGCCTATGATGGTGTGACTGCATCCAGCTGGATGTTTTCTTGTAGTTGTGACTGTCTGTCTCTTGCGCAACCATCCCAGATCACACAGTCATATCCAAGAATAGGTCTAATGAATCAATAGTAAATTTTTTACAATGTTTTACAGTCTAATTTATGTTGTAAAGCTTTCATAATGTTTAGCTGCCTTGTGGCTTTAAGAAGTATGTGATTTATGGATGTCTATATTAGATCTGATTGAATTGCAATTCCTGAATGTTTATGCTGTTGAACATTTTTCAACTGGTGGCCTTGAAACAGAAGTGAGGAGTGATTTACTGTTTGATGTTTATAAGGAGCTAACATAGAATCTGTTTTTAAAGCACTGAATGTCAGAACCACATTGTCAGCCCAATTTTCTATTGCAGAAAGGTCTGAGTTAATGGTAGACCTCAATAACATCATGAACAGAAACATATATAGACATGTGTCATCGGCAAATAATTCAATTTTGGAGTGAACAAGGTTTACTTTGTCTTTGATGAAAATAAGGAACAGGAGAGGGCCCAATACTGAGCCTTGAGGTACCCTTGCAGTGATTGTCCCCCAGCTGGAAGAGTTCCTATTTAACATTATACACTGTTGACAGTGGCAAATGTAATCTCTAAACCAACTAAGCAAATTTCTGTTAATACCTTTTTTTAGCTCTGCTGACCAAAGGTCACAGAGCTCATATGATTGCTCTTGTCTGTCCAGCTCATATACCTCCAGTCAACTTTATGGTGGTTAAAAATTGTATTACTATTTACCTGTTTATACCAGTGTCGGAATGGTGGAATAGTGTATGAAGCTTTTAAGTTTCAAAGGAGAGATCTTTGTAAACTTTTGCATGTGAGTGTGATACAGTCAACAGTTTTCAAGATAGCCTCATGTAACTTTCAGGACTTATCAAATGTATGTAAATCTAGGTCCAGTTCAAAATTGGTGGTGCCACTTACAGTATTATGTAATATATGGGTCAGAATGTGAAAATCCATCTATCCGTCCCTGTCCTTCCTTCCATCCTCTCTCAGTCTATTTGACTGACAACATTGTGTGGGCCTTATTTCCTACTGTAACACTTTCAACTGCTAAATTTGGTGACTGGACACTTGATGCACCAAATTGGCCCATTGTGACCTTCACATTGACCTTGACCTTGACCTTTGGCATCCCCAAATTTGCTACTTCATTTCAAGGTAGTAAAAAATCCAACTGCTCGAGCTCATGTTTTCATCAAAGCTGGTGCCTCGACAAAACCTGCCAGTATTTATAGGATGCCACCATCTCCTCATTGAGGCAGACTAAAATAAGGCATAAAATTGATAAGCAAAATTTAGGGAACTGAACAGTCATTTTCAAAGGTGTCATAATCACTTTGTCTCATCATCTTTTCAGACCTGAAATTACATCTTTTCCCTGTCCCTCGATGCGACTTAGCGGTAACTGTTCTCCAGCTAAGGGACAGGCAATACCAACAGGTGTCATAACTGGATGTACCTGTAAGCTGTATTTTGGCATACATGTATGAAAAAACTCCGGGGAACATGCTGCCTATTATTGTGCCCCTCTTTGAAGAAGAGGCAGGACATATGTCTTTGCTCATGTTGGTTGTTTGGAAGACCAAGTGCTATTCAATCAATCCAGAACGGTTGCAACTATTGGCCTCAAACTAGATAGGGCGGATGATCATCGTCATTAGATGACACCTTTTAGCTTTGACACACTTAACATGGGCTGCACTACATGCACAAGTAACCAATTTGCCCCAAGAAGTGTATATGGTCATCCACATTCTGTAGTTTTCAGGTTACTGTATTAGTCTGTAAATTATAATGGGAAGTAATAAGGATACACCACTCTAGCCCACTGACTAGTAACCTGCGTTTGAGGAGCATCTGGGCCTTCAGATTTTGATCCCTGGTGGTTTTGTGTATTCATCATGGCCTGGTAGGTGGATCACAGAAAACACTGCAGCTTGGTCTGCTGGGCAGGCAATACTTCCGCAGACCAAGTTCCATATTGTACAGCCTATGTGTTAAATGTAGAATACATGAAATTTAATCAGTTCAGCAGGCAAATAGTCCAAGTGTGAGACACACAAAGCAAACACTGTAAGAAACTTTTCACTTTTGTGGCAGGAGAGGCAGTTGCAAGGTAGGCCAGAGGTGCACACCGTGCAACCACCTGATTATTATGAAGACCTGATCCAACAAATCTCCAGTCTGGGCTGGGACAGGTAAGTGGTTTCAGGGGCAGTGATTGCCTGTACATGGAGACCCTTCTGACTGCACAGTTTGTTTGTGTGAGGATGATAATATACACCAGAGGTGGACAGCAGTTGGTCAGTGTACAAATCCCCCCCCCCCCCAAAAAAAAGTGCAAATGCAAAATGGTGTTTCAGTCACTATGTGAATGCTAGAGCTTATGATTTTTTTTTTTCGTGAGACACATAAGGCAAAGTATCTATAAATCCCCTCCCCCCAAAAAAGAAGACCTACATGTTGAAGGACAATGGTATTACACAATGAATCATAGGGTTAACATTTTTTAACATCTTTATCCAGTAATTCAAGACCAAACAACAGAAATCTTTGCAAGAACTTTTAACTCTTTACCAACTATGTGAGTCTGAGTAATGAGTTTTATTGGACATATTCTGGCATTGAGACCAGCTTGGGTAGCCAGTGTGAGGCTGTATTACCATGATTGGGTTTCCTTTCATAGTTTAATTCAAAATGTTTGAAATTTTTATAAAATTGCAGCAATGGGGGGGGGGGGGGAGGGGGGGGAACCAAAGCAGATAAATTTGCAAGTACCAGTCACAGTGGACCAGTTTGAAAATATGAAATTTATGACAAATGAATTGGCCACAAAGTCTTGTCTCTAGAGCCAAAGTGGCCAGTGAACCGAAATTTGCCTTTGCCAAACAGACTTTCATGCCAGGTTTCTGCTAATGGCATGTGCTGATATTGGAACTGTGGCATCAGTTTCAGTAGTTTGAGCAGTATGATTGAGTGGGCCTACCTGTGAGATGTATATCAAGTGGAGCACAGTAGTCCCTCTTCTTAGCTTGTTCAGGTTATATACAATAGATAGAAGTTCAAGTTGACCTCTTGAGTCCCCCTTTTTTTCCCTCCCATGTATAATTCTTGTATTTTGATATGAGACATCATGCCACTTGTGTCAATACTTTCACACGGGGCCTCAGTTGTCTCTAATACAAATTTTAAGCCACATTTGTCTTCATATCTGTGCATACTAATACACATTTTGGCAATAAGAATAATCTCAGACCACCTGCCTTTTAAGGCAATATTCACCAGGTCCCTAAGTCTATCTTTAACATAATTTACCTCAAATGTGAAACCACCTGCTTAATGTGACCACTGTCAAACCATCCCTTGGGATTTCTCGAGAGAGACTACTGTACATGGAAATATTTATGACTGGACCTGACTACAACCACACCAGAGCAGGTCCATCATCTGTTGGTGTTTGTTGATGCATCTATCATTCCATGTATTCATGCAGTTTCCCAGTATGACAATATATTTGAAAACTTCAAAGTGCTCAAGGGAACATCATGAAGCAGTGATTAGTTTTTGGCATGATTGTGACTGGTGAGGTAATCTCAAGTGTTATGGCAGGGATTGAGTTTTTATTGAGTTGGACACTGTAATGCACAGGCAAGTGCTTGACTATCAAAAGCACCCCCCCCCCCTTCTAAGTTGAATCAAAATTTAAGTACTTTTAGCACAGTTGTCAGTGAGTTGAACTTGATGGATGAAGGTCTTGTCTATCAATCCAGTTACAATTACATTTTCAACTTCTTTTCCAGAACTCCTGATTGGGTTATGTTTAAACTTTATGAGATGTGCCTTGGGTTCATATCTACCAAGTGTATTTAGTATGTCATGCTTCAGTGATTTCTTGATGAACATTTTGCTTCATTTGGGGTAACCATTTTAAAAAATTTCTAAAACTGCTTATCCATTTTTTTTTCAAAATTGCATACCATATGAATGCTTCTGGGTACCCAGACTAGACCTTATTTTGTGCAACAGGTGTGTAATTTTTATTGACCTTTTTTCTGTCTTTTCATTATTGTTGATTTGCTCCAGATTTCATGCTGGATTCTCTTCAAACTTGGTGGGAATGTTTCTTAATTTAATCTTTACCAAAGCTATTCACTGGGTGGTGCCCCTGTCATTTTTTTATTTTGAAAGAATTTGAAAAATGAAATTACGTAAAATTATGGGTACAGGCTCCGAAACATGTTCTGAGTAATTATCTGTTAAAGACCCTTTAATTTATTGTGGCTAATACAGCCTATGTCAAAATTCTACCGAAGAATGTGTGCAATATGGACAATAATACTTCCACATGTGTATAGGTTAGACAGTGACAGGTTAGCTTATGGACAGTAAAGAGTTCGGACTGCGGAAAACGGTCATGGCTACTAGGAAGTGGTTCTGGACAAAAAGACACAAATACAAGTAATGATCATTAAGAGTACATGTTGGCAGGGTTAATACAGAGGTACCTGTGTACATCTACTGTATGTATATTTTGGTAAAATTCACTGTTCACTTCATATTAAACTGCAGCAACATTTGGGCTAGGACTTTGATATTGCTCGCAATGATGGTCATCTTTTAGGACTAGGTGGAGACTACATGGATGACCTCAACCTACTTCTCAAGGTCCCAGGGGCATTTTAATTTTTACTGCATAAATGAGTAACCTTTTGAGCTGGGACTATCATACTGCACATTATGATTGTCCTCTGGAAGGGCCAAATTGAGATTGCACATGAGTGACCTTGACGTAATTCCCATTGTTACAAGACTGCTTTAGTCCGTCCTTGCAAGGTCAGATAAAAGCAGGACTATCACAGTCTTTTTGTTAATGCCATGATCAGTGAAAAAAAAACAATTTTTGCTGGCTTTGGGTAGTCTTAAAAAACAGGCATAATTATAGTCTCATATTGATAGCTTCCCTGAAAGCTTATCCATAATAGAGTCAGAGGAGCTACATTTACTCAGAATAGAGCCAGAGGAGCTACATTTACCCAGAATAGAGTCAGAGGAGCTATGGTGGCTCCCCTGCAATCTTGGACATGGCAAAGCCAGCATAGAGATGCAATGGATCTGCTTGTTTTACAGGTTGGTCTACATAGATGCCCTGTTCCAGCAGATGCACCTACAAGCCAATGACAGAGCAAACAGGCCACATGTGTTGAAAGTACACCTACATTCCAAGGTTGGTGTCTTCAGATTATTCTGTATTACAGAGCCTGGTTTTTCATTGTGTGTTGTAACTTGTGACCTGTAAAGTGTGATACTGAATTGTTTCATCTGAAGTATTGCATGTAATTCTACACAGTAAACTGCAAAAACAACACAATAAAAGAAAGAAGAGGGTAATTGTAAAGTTGACATTTTATAAAATTGTTATTGTTGAAACGTCACAAACAAAACTTGTCTATGAACTTTCTGTCCAATACATCTATGGGCTACCTGGTATTAATATGTACTATATATGATAAGTATGAGCTTAAACAACAAAAATTTCTGGCTGCATACCATAAGGTATTTTGCTTGACCAAAATACATATTTTGTTATTTTTGTTGAAATAATGTCTTTATCAAGTATCATGGATATTTACAATTGCACAACAATGTAATGTAGACCTTTTAAAGACGGTTTACTGTTCACCCAATGTATAAAATGGTAAATTAATTTAACACATTTTTACTGTGTTCAGAAAAAAAATCTAGAAATGTAGCCTGAACATGGATGGAATTCTTATTTAAAAGTGTTGCAGAAAAGTGTAGAAACTGTCTGCTTTTCAGGCACGGTATTCAAATCTGAAATCCATCAAATTACATCTATGTGTCCAATTTATCCATCGATCCAATTATGGTCAAAGTATTGTGAGCTTGAGGTGAGAATTCCACTCAGATTCTTGCCTGGATGGATGGAAATCTATCCACAGCATAATCACAGGTTATAGCCACTTAGTGAACTTACAGGGCTGATCTGTCCACAGATTCCCAAGAGTAACAGGCAATGTCTAAATTGAGCTCTACAATCAGCCAGAATCTGGTTTAGGTTATAATACTCTTTGCATTCTCAAATCACATCAGCAGTGTGACCATGAAATAATGCAGGTTTGTCATGTAAGGTTTCTGTTTATAATATAACATAGGCCTAACCATGGAATATTTCGTTCATGTGTATATTTACATGTAGCACCCTGATGTGTCACCTACCTGCAGTGCAGACCTTCCAGGACCATTTGACCCTGTATGGAGAAAAGTGAGTTGTTATTTCTTTATTAAACGATGGCCATTTGTCATGGCACAGAAAAGCAACAGAGTGCCTGTATAGTGATCCCTCAGAGGACTTTGGATCCTTTGTCAGTTTTCATTTGGTCTTCATCATATCCATTAACTCTTTCCGTGCCACATTTTGAATGGTCAATAATTGTCCTCGACTTGCTGTATGCACAGTGTGCCCAAAGTACTCCAAGGAAAGTTGTTGACCTGGACTTACATTCTATGTTACTACAGGCATGCTGGTATTTGAATGAAAGGTCTTACTACAGGGAACAGTTTTTAGTTACAGTTGCTGCTAAAAGAGTTAAATAGTGCCTGTATCCTCAGAATGAAGTACATTGTACATGTATTTTTAGAACCTTAAAAACGACTCTTGCATGGTAACAGGACAAAAGAACAGTGTTATGCATCTGTAGAGGCAAGGCTGTTATAATTTCACCCTTTCCCACTCAAATCACTCAAAAGCACCTGGATGTGAAGTGTCATCTGCCTTTATGTTATTAATTTATCATCACTAGAAAACATTTTTGCTAAGACTTTTATGTAAGATCATTCATGATGGCAGGCCCTGGGTCAATAGCTTTCCTTGACATGGGCTGGGCACAATGCCCCCAACCCATGTCAAGAAAGCTATCGACTCAGTCATACTCTGACCAGGAATGGGTTAAACCTTCAGAAAATAAAGTGAGCTCTCACAAGACAAGACCACCCCTCTTATAAGACCACATTGATAATTATGCACAGAGTGTGACATTCCGCGGTGTTTGACCATCTCAGTGGGAACTCAATGGATCACCTGTTTTTTTCTGAAAGTCATGGTAAGAATACATGTAGTTTTGGAGGTGAAGGATATCTGGGTTTTTATGATAAACTGTCATAACAATGAAACAATTGAAACATGAAAAATATATGTCTCTGATTTTTGCTGCTAATGGGGTATGTTGTAATTTCTTGTCCTACTTTTGGGTCACTGTGGCCCAGTGATTGTGTAACTTTGACCTATGTTTCAAGGTCATTAAGCACTTAAGAAAATGACCAAATAAGCCACAAATGTGTGTTGTGGAAGTTTGATATTGCATAGTATGGATGACTTCTATTACTTTCTCAAGGCATGCTTTTCAGGAAATGATTTTTGGTGATGGTCATCAAATTATATTTCAGGAGAGCATGAGGCCCATGGGCCTCTTGTTTGGAGTTCAACATTAGTCTGATGCTTTAGATAGGGCCATGATGTCTTTGAAACAAAAATTAACATGCACACACACACATATACATATATACATATACATATATAGCAGATTGGTTTATTGAGGGTTGTGTATGGTACATGTACCTGAAGATTCAGTAACACATGCTGTCACTCATATGTGTAAAATGGATACATATTCACTTGGAAGAACATTTACTGATACAATTAAAAAAGAAATGTACATGCATATTGTTCAATATTGATCTGAAATGTAAAAAGTTGGAAAATTAAAAATCATGAAACAGTTCAAATTAATTTCAATAAAATTAATATCCATTGAAGATACATGCATGCCAACTGAGATGGACATGTAAAAGGTCTAAAACATTTTTATTTCATATAAAATCAAACTGAATACATATTTTATTGCTTTACACATGCTTTTGGGTAAGCCAGTGATGGATGATTGGCAAGAGGGGTGTATTTTTGTTAATTTAGCCTCACATAATTGTTAATTCAAATTGGAGACCGAATCCAGTAACTTCCTCAGTCCCTCCTGTGATGCAAAGTCTCTCAATTTCACTGATGCCTCTATGGCTAACTGGAGAGTTACAAAAGCAGGTTGACACTCGTCATCAATGGGATCATCGTGTTCAAGAGCTGTCATAATATCCTGTGCTGACTAAACCCAGTGTAATGCCATTCCCCATGTCACATGTCCTTGTCCATGTTGGTATTAAAGCTGATCAGATGGACATCCCATGGCTTCTGAGGACATTTGACGCAGTGACGCAAAAGGAATATCATCCTCATCCTCGTCAGCTGCTTCACCACGTGAAATTTCCATATCGATATTAAACTCACATTTTACAAAGCATTTCTCGATTGTGCTTTTATCCCCCTCATTCCATGGACTTCCAACCCAAAAACACTGCATCAGGAATAGAAATAAGCTTCAATATCTGTAATCTAGTCAGATTTGGATGGGCCTCCACCTTGATTGCTTTAAAAAAATGAACTCTTTTCTTCTAAATTTGAGATTTGTGGCTTGGATAATGTAAAAGTCCAAAAGTTGATAATGGCTTGTTGTATTAGCTACAGAAACAACACACACACATTTGTCAAGAGATCCTGTATGTGTGGGTGGGAGGGGTATGTCAAGTAAAAGGAGAATTTGTCGCCTTTGCAATGCACATTTTCTGGTCTTTAATCCAATCCATGAAAATGTGTGCCTCCATCCACACTTTTTTTGTTGTAATAATGCTGGACAGCGAGATCATATCCACTTCATGGAGACACCTGACCTGGGTTTTGCATTTTTGCATATGAAAATAGCTGGCAGTTTTTTTGTTTTTTGTGTTTTGCTTTGTCATTCATATGCCTTTTTTGACATTTTACCACCTGGAAATAAGTGAAAGGTTTGTGTACACTGCAAAATGGTCTATATAAAAAATCACAAGCTTTATGACACCAATCCATGTTCAGTTACATATAGCTGATTGAACAAGTCACAAAAGGTGAAGATGACACAATGCGCGTTTGAACAATTAAGTGACACGAGTCATTCAGCCAGTTTGAACAACTAAGAAATCTTCACTAATCTGGCATGAATTTACTTTTGCACTCTTTGCCTTTTTCTGTGAGTGTTTTTCCATCTGGCAATCTGAAAACAATCCTGTCTCATCCGTATTGAAAATGTCGCTCGGTGAAAATTGTTTGGGAATTTTTCACGGCTTGCAGTAACTGTGGATAAGTTAAAATTGCCACTTTCACCTACAAATCACAACCAATGAGGATATCAAGAAATTCTGAGGGTCATGAATTATAACAAAAGGCAATATACCCAACATTTTTCCTTGTTGAATATTGTGTTGTTTACAAACAGCCTGAAGCCGTACATTAGATCCCTTGAAGCTGCTAATGCCGTTGGTCTGCTGCTATTTTCAGAGCCTGATTTTGTATCAATGGTATGGTGCAAGGGAACTTTCTTCTTCTGCAGCTTTGGAAAAATTCCCATGTCAATAAAGTGATGTCATTATTGTGTATTTTTCTAATTTTTCTTTTCTTTTTTTTTTTTTTTTTTGAGGGGTGCATTTACACATTTGAGTCGCTATTTAAGGCCTATTTTGTCCACCATCATATATTTGTAGTACTGCACATTTTTTCACCCACTAAAAAGCTGCCCTTCCCTCTTTAGAATTGATCAACCCTGGCTGAAAGATTTTATTGAGAAAGTGGCTGTCGTATGCCTTTATGTTGCTGTAAAGTCAACTCAGACACTGTATTTTATTTCAGCTTGTCTGGTGAAGGGTAAACTTGGGCCGGGGAAAGAGCATAGCCATAGTTGTTCAGTGAAACAGCATAGCCATAGCCCCGGTTGAAAGATTTTATCAAGAAAGTGGCGTTCATGTGCCATTATTTTGCAGTAAAGTCAACTCAAACACAGCATTTTATTTCAACTTGTCTGGAGGTTTAACTTGGGCCGGGGAAACAGCCTAGCAACACATAGTTCAATAAAGCATAGCCACGGTTGTTCGGTGAAACAGCACCATGACTTACTATCTTAGCTTTAATCTGCCCCACCGGTTGTGTCTGAAGCAGTTATCATTGTCAGTTACAAATCCAAATGCGACATGATACCTTGATCTGGGAAATCATGCATCATTTGGAACATGGCACGATGCATTACAGGACAGTTACACAAAAATACATTTGATTTGGATATCAAAGTGAATCACGGACACAGCATATATCATATCATTATTGATGCTCTGAAATATTTGCAAAATATGTACTTTGGTTTCATATATTATAACCCCCCAAGATCATCCGAATACCATCCTTATTTACAAACCATTGGGTGCAGAATATACAATTTTCGAAATGGCAGCCAAGTCCATGGGTTAGTCCCGATTGGGTATTTTGAAGAGGTAGTACATGTATTCAAAATATTTGTTTGATTAGTGTCAACGTAAGGTTAATTTGTCAAATTAATGTAATGTAAAATATATAAAGGCACTTTTCCAATGTGAGCATCACCTAAAAATGTAAATACAAGGCCTGCAAATTACCAGTTGTTGGCAGCGGTGCCCCCCCCCCCCCCAGAATAGGAATAGTGTGTCAGACAATGAAGTCACCCCCAGGCTATGAATCAAATAGCAGCACTACGCACAGGAGCTAAAAGCCCCCATGGAGTCAAAGTTGGAGCTTAGTGGAGAAGGTTGCCTCGATAGTGGACACAGGTCCGAAAGTACTGGTGGGTTTTTATATAATTGTTTATCAGAAGGTACATGTACTTCAGCTGTCTGCATCTGTGTCCCAAAGTGCATCCAAAATTATATTATTGGACATTTCATTGTAATGCCTGAAATGCACTGATACATGAATTGTGGAATACACTTTAAACTTCTTGTAAATACCATCATATTGTCTACCCTTTGTACATGTTGACAGGATGATACCCTTGGTAAATTACTGCAGCAGTTTGAAACTCAGCTGGACCAGTACCAGGAATTCTGGGATATGATGGATGAGGTGGACAAACAGACGTGGGTTCTGGAACCAGAAAAGCCAACCCGCTGCGCTGCCTGGAGGAGGATAGCTCTGGGTAGGACTCCAGGAGTCTCTTCACCTTGTGGACCCTATAACATTCCAAAATACTATGTCAGATATAAAATATATTGGCTTCCAGATCCACAGGATTAAAACACCCTTGTTTCCACCCTAGAGATCTAATTATGCATCCCCCTGTAATGGGATGCATATAGTGTTTTTAAAAAATGGCGAGATTCACCGCCACGGCTTCCATAAATCTTATTTTTGCAATAACTTTCCTACCCGTTCACCTTTTCCTTGGATTTTTGGTACATATAATCTACAGGTCGAAGGAATTCTTCTCATATAAATATCACCACGCTCCATTCAGTTTTAGCTTTTCATGATTTTAATCTTTGGGGGTTTTTTGTTTTTTGTTTTTGTTTTTGTTTTTGTTTTTGTTTCTGTTTTTTTTTTTGGGGGGGGTGCTTTTTTTCAAATTTTGCTTTTATCTGACTCGGCAGATTTTATATATTGGCTTATGTCTTCTGAATGGTGGCCTCTTGGTCCATGGTTACTATTAAACATTAATATGAAATTACCTTTGGGTTTTCATTTGGTGTAGTTTATGTTGACCTTGAATAACCTTGAAAGGTCAATTTAATATATTGTCTAAACTGATATCTTGGCTTATATCGTACTAATGGTGGATCCCAGACCCACAGTTCCTACTAAATATTAATATGAAAGTACCATTGGGCTTTCGTGTGGTGCAGGTAATTTTGATGTTGAGTAATCTTGAAAGGTCAAACTGATATATTTGCCGTTATACTTGGTATCAGGGCTCTAACTCTATTGCCCTTTGACTTACAATCATGAAACTTTACACAAAATGTGTATCTGGACACAGGGGTGTGTTAAGCAAAAAAAGGAAGTCACTAGCTGAGTCACAATGATATTTCCTTTAAAATAGTGTCCATACGATGGTTCCTTTAAAATTTAACTTACTTTCATGAAATTCACACACACACACATGTATAACTTGACCTAAAGGTGTCATGTAACAAAAGTAGGTCACCAAGCCTAATATCTGGATCACATTGATACAATCATGTAATTTAAAAACTGAACTACACTGAATGTATGGCCTATAGCTCTATTTTCGTTTGACTTGTAATCATGAAACTTTACACTTGTATCTGGTCACAGGTCTGTATTATACATGAAAAGTAGGGCGCTAGGTCAAATATCTGGGTCACAGTGATATATCCTGGTAAAATAACATTTGGACTATAGTTCCTTTAATCAGTAACTTACCTTTAAGAAATCTCATACACACATATAACTTCACTTAAAGATGTGTCCTATAACCACACTAGGTCACATGCCCAGGTGAAGGTGATGCAACTATGTAAAACTAGGTTACACTTTGTCTGATCTACTTATGTACCTTTTTCTTTGATTTTTGGTACACATAATTGACAGGTCTAGGATATTCTTTCTATACAAGTATTGTTATGCACCTTTAAGTTGTTGTTTTTTTGTTTTTTTTTTTTTGTTTTTTTGTTTTGTTTTTGTTTTTGTTGCTCTAAGCAGATTTCACATATTGGCTTATATCTTCTTAACAGTGGCTCCAAGGCTCGTGGTTACTTACATTAATTAAACAGTAATAGAAAGTACCTATGAGATTTCAATTGGTGTGGGTAATTTTGACATGAAGTGGCTGGCCATTTGAGGTAGTCCATATTACACTGCAAATTTGATTCACCATGTTGGCAGTGGTGTGTAGGGCAGGAGATACACGTAGTGATTTTTACCAAGGGGTGAAAAACTGCTTCTAGTCTCCAACCTTAAAATTTTACCAGAGTGAAGAGGTAAAATTGTTTTCTAGGAATTATGAACAGAATACTTTTGTAAATTATTCACAAATATGCTTTTACCACAAAATGTTGTCCTAAATGACACAAACTTGACCATGCAAATATCAAACTTGCCTGGAAATCAGAGTGTATTTTTGTTTATTTTGAGACTTCAGAAATGTTAAGTTTTAACCAGACTTGCTCTTTACCTGTTATATTGATAGCACAAACCTGTGTCAAATTCAGTCCTTTAGAAATTGTATTGTTAACAAAGTCCGAAGTTATATTGAAAAGTGTGGCCACAAATGAAGAGTTTTATTTGCTACTTTTCATCCAGACCCACTTCCTGGTAGTCATTACAATATTCCATTTGTAAATGAGAATCATGTGCCCAAATAATGTGTTAAAATCTGATTAAAGACACAAAGGATGTTCCTTTAAGTTATAATGATGTGACAACATTGGCGTTTTAAGTTTCTGTATGCACTAAGGATGCATATTTGCAGGTAAAAAGGCCTCGGTGCGAGTGGAAGTAGACCCCAAACATTCAAGGTTACTGCCTGAGTGTAGATTCCTGGGACCTGACCATGGTTTGTACCAGCATTTTGTTGTAGCCATCTTCTCTTTCTTACTGCTGTCGGCACTCATTCCAAAAACAAAAAAAGTCTAGGAACAATGTAATGTGCATTACATTGCGACAGACTGAGTCATTTGGTTGCAAAATAAGGACATTGTTCCCAGTATTTGGAGGTTGATAGGTTGTTGCAAAAGGGAACAGGTAATTAATGATGCCTGTACATTGTACTGAACTCAATACTAAACCAATTTAGAGACACACCATGGAACATGTTTTTGTGTATCCCATTAAATTCCATACTGTATAGAATATTGATTATTAATGTGGTTCATATATAGCTTTGGCACTTGTAATTTTCTGAGCATTTCACCTGTATACATCTTTTTTTCTTCAGTGTAGTTTAAATAGTTTTTTACTGACAAGGTGTTGCATCTTTACATATATCAGTCAAGTTATTTGGTTGCAAAATTTCATTTTTAAAAAAGTTGTAGGAATGTTCAAACTTGACCAAGATATACTGAAATTACATGCATCATGTCTATTCTGGGATTACCCAAGTCAAGTGGTTTTGTTTGGTCCATAAACAAATCCTGGTGAAGGTAGAGCTGCATACATGGATTTTCGAAGAGCTGAAATGTTTCTTGGACATTGATTAAGGATGAATAAACAACTCAAGTATTGATTTTGGTACTCAATGGTTGGTCACTTTGTTTATAGATAAATGTATCTACATGATATTGCTCAGTTGCAAAAATGAATTAATAAGTAAGTAAAAAAATTAATAAATAATTATAATAATAATAAGTAATGTTAATAAATCCAGGCTGAATAGTATAGTTTAAATTGTCTTATTGTTCAACTTATGTCAATATACAGATTATACAATGCTCTTTGCCTTTGTTTTCTGGACTAAATTGCCCTATTGTTTGTCAATCTAAGGCTGCCCGTGATTTGTCTGCAACTGAAACCCGATGAGCTAACCATGCCCATGATTAGTGCATGAACCAAAACCGGTCAACTCGACTGACGCAACCCTCTTTGGGGCAGGTTGCTCCAGTGAAACTTAAACAAGGTACATGTAACCGTGCCTGTGATTTGAATCAACCTTTTGTCCAGAGCCCAGCTAGAGAATGAGCATCCACCACGAGAGTGAACATGTAACACAATGTATTGTTAATACTGGTGCCTGGGCTTGGATTTCTAGACCAGCCCCGTGAATTGTACCTGTCGACTGTGCACAACCAATAAACAAAACCTAAATGTGTTACATGACAAATCACGGACACCCTGAGGATTGTAACATCGGAAGTTGTGTAAATAAGTACATTATTTTTGTCTGTTATAGTTGTCAATCCTCTGAGAGAAAACCTTCATAATAACCTTGATAAATGGTGAGTCATTTTATGGTTGTTCAATATTGTTTACAAAAAAAAAAAGACATTTGTACCGTTGACAAATATTATGAAACTTGACTGGTTTGTGTGTCAAAATGTGAGGCCCTTGCGTACATCTTCCCTTCACATTAATGTGGCAAAGAGCATGTCACAGTTGCTGCATCCTTGATCATTCCATACTATGGTCACAGGTCTTGGTCAGTGGTTCTGGCACTGTCTGGCAAGTCATGCTGCAGCTGCCGTAAGGGCAGCTGCAGCATGACTTGCCAGGCAGTGCCAGAACCACTGACTTAAGACTATAGGCATGTTGGTACTTGAATGAAAGCTGATTTCATGAAGAATTTAAATACGCAATTGTCGTCTTAAATCCAGGTATATATACCTGAAAATCAGGGACTGGTATGGAATGAGTTAATGCAGCAAAGAGCATGTCATCCTTGGTCAGTCAGATGCCTCATTTGTGAAATACTAATTTCTACACTTTATGCAAAACTCACACTGTTCTGTAGATGCAGGGAGAAAAGTAAATGCACCCTTCAGTATGTAGCATGAATGCGACAAAGTGAGCCAGTCTGATCATGTGCCCAGCACAACACGCATGTGATAGTGTGACAGTAAGAATGGTGCTTTCATGTAGCCTTGCCATCTTCAGCACCAAGCATCATTAAGATGGAAAATAAGATACATTTCCAGGAGAACTTTGATGTCATATAGAATAACTTAAGTATATAACATTGCTAGCTGCCATCTTGGGAGTTCTGTATGTCTATGTCAAAATGGACATTGATTATTGAACAATAATGGACATATGACAGGATATAACAATGTAAGTTCTATTTTGAGAGATGGAGTTGCATATTTTTCCAAGAGTATACAAAGCTAAGAAAGGTTCTGTTTTATTTCTGACTCTAAAATTCCCAATAAATTTCACAGATAGATTCAGGAGAGTACACAATAAACACCGCAGGCAGATATTTAATGAATATCGTCAATTAAAGTCTAAAGAACATTTTGTTTGTAGAGAAATTATAACAATTGCACTGGTCCATTGTGCCTACAGTTTTTGTCAGCTACACGTATACCAATCAGAATCAGCCTGTCAGAATGAATGTTGTACCATTCCAGTCATAACATTTCATGAATGTACTGATGGGGTTGGATTAAATATTTATCACATAAAATCAACTGGATATAATTTATTGAAATTCCACACACCCAGAGCATTATACTTTGTGGGCTCGATGGAGGCAAAATGTATATGTGTATTTGTTCTGTTCTGAGTGTTCGACAAACTTCTGAAGTGTTCTTAGAAGTGCTCATTTACCATGCAAACTTTTGATGAACATACACGAACAAGGAAGCTGTGAAAAAGTGGAACATCTTGTGCACTGCCTATTTGACATTTTCTCTTTTGAAGTGGACTTGCGTGCAAAGATATTTGCACAAGTAGTGCACCTTGCACAGCATGTATTAACAAACAGTAGTACTATACATCATTGTTTTATTATGTTCTTCACATTCTTTGCCAAGGCTCGTTATTTGTACATCTTCTGGCAAATATTTCATGAAGATCTCAGTGCAGAACTACACTCCTTATCCCAGATATGACTCATGATAATCAACATAATCATAATCACCATATTCATCTTAAACTGACTGACCCTTTCCCCCTTGAATTAAGACTGAGTCATCAGCTTTCCTTGGCATGGGTTGGTCACTAAGTGCCTAACCCATGTCAAGGAAAGGTGTTGACCTGGGGCAGGTGATCTTGATCAGTCTCATCTACAATATTCAGTCAAATCATTTTTCATTACTGTTGAATTTGTTGAAAACACTGAGGCAGATGATATTTGACAACTAGCCGTTTTTGGACATTCTAAGGGGGAAAGGGTTAAAATTTATTGAAAATTGTTTGTTTGCATTTTGTTTACTGTTTCAGGCAACCTGGTGCAACTCTCTTGAACAACCTGCAAAGCATTCTGGGTACCAATTTTCCTACTCCTTCCAATACTAAGAAAGAGGCAAGTACTTGTATCAGAAACAGATTTATTTATATAGACATAGAGATTTTGCACAAAAAATCAATATTAATACTTCATACTGTTATGTTAAATTAATCTGCATGTACACATACATACAAAGTTTATATGTAGTTTTGACAACTTAATACCGTGTCGAAATTTTGTTTGAGAAACTTGGAGCATTTATGTAACTAGGATAAAAGAGTCACTAAAATTAAGTTCCGAATTTTGTAAATATGACAGCTTGGGCAGTTCCTACAAGTAGCCATATGTCAAATGTCATCTGCTTAGAAAAAAGAAAAGAAAGAAAAAACTTTTAATTTTTCATTCACTTAAAATATATTTGAGAGTTTTTAAATAAGACATACCATTGGTATGTCATAGATGAACAGTTTTCCTGGGTACAGGTTTAGCAAGTGCCCAATCTATGTCAAAGAGGAACGCTATTGACTCAGTTTTATTTGAAGCAGGAAAGGTTAAGAACAATGACGGGTGGGTGGGTGTTGTGACATTTTTGTTTATTGAGCTAAAATTGTTTCCATTGGTGCATTTTGGTGATTTTTCAGACCCAAATAAAGTTATAGCATACATGTACATCAGTCTTATACAAAAATCACCAGGTCAGCAATGCTAGGATTGCATGAGTTTTCAGAGCATATGATCAAGTGACTGAACTCTTAAACATGAAGTTTTCCCCCCATGGAGGCATTGTATGCAATGTCAAAAAAGTGTGGATTGCATATACCATATTACATATACAGTGAAACCTTATTATGACAACACTCAAATACCCGACATATTAAAAAGAATAAGGTTTTGTCTGGGCGAGGCCAGGAGCAAACCCGTTCTTAAACTATATTCCGACCGGTTTCGCTACACCGTTGCTCATCAGGGAATGAGAGTAACAGCCGTTGGGGCTGGTTTATATAGTGAGGGGAAACACGGTTTACGTTACCAACGTAAACTTGCTTAAATACACGTCAAAGACCTGTGACGTGTATTGAAACGTATGATGACGGGTTTGATTTATTCGTCAAAGATACGTTCCTCATAAAACAGCACTAAGAAAAGTACATTAACCCTGCCCCTATTGGGGTCCGGTATGTACCAAGATGACCTCTGGTCTATAATTCGATTTAATAGGCTTGGTATCAATTCTGATAGCCATTTCATTAATACTTCACGGCACGTTACCTTGTGGAAACAATTTTCACACAAGTGGAAATGTTGATGGGTAGGGAGCTCGGAAATGTAAAATTTTAGTATATCACTTTGCAAGTGAGCTCATCTACCCATAACGTTGAGGCCTAGTGGTTCGGTGGTACATAACTGGTGAATCCAATAGTTTTCTCTTTTGAGTCTCAACTCTCTGGTTTTGTTGAGACCGGGAGGCATGCGTATGTGTTCCAAGATCTGTATTTTGAGATCTGGGCTGTCATGACCTGGGCGAGCAAAATGTCTGCCCAGTGGTTGTGTGGGGTCTTTCTTATTTATGTAATAGAAATGCTCGCGCATTCTATGCATAAGAGAACGACCCGTTTGACCTACATACTGTTTCCTGCATACCTGGCAGGTGAGGAGGTAAATCAGATTGTTATGTCTGCATGTGCCTCCTTTCGGAGTTGAATAACTCCTACCTGTGTGGGTACTTCTCGTGGTCCCACTTGTGTCCATTTTAGGACAATACCTGCAACTTGAATTGTTGCAGGGGTTCCTCTCATCCACACCTGCTATGCCTGGTGGTGGACGTGAAGGTTTTGGTGGATATCTGATCCTGGAGTGGGTCAGAATGTCTTTTAGATTTTCTGCCCTTCTGTAACCTAGGACTACTTGTTTCTGTCCTAGGACGGAGGCATTTCTGGACGCCTGTATGGTGCCCCAGTTTCTTTGTATGGTGTCCCTTAGAGGTGGCAAAGCAGGGTTGTACTTTGTAACCAGGAAAAGTTTATCACTGTCCTGGTTCTCATCCTTTTGTGCAGGTGACAGAAGAGCTTTCCTGTCAAGTGCCATGACCTTGTCCCAGGTCTCTTGTAAGAGGGCTGGGGGGTAGCCTCTCTGTTTGTAGTAGTGTATGATTTTCTGGCCATACACTTCAAAGTCCTGTGGGCGAGAGCAGATACGTTTGACTCTCAGGAGTTGGCTGTAGGGCCCTCCATGTTTGCAGTGTCTAGGGTGAGCTGACATATAGTGCAAATATGTATGTGTATCTGTGGCCTTTGTATGTAAGGAGGTGTATACCTTCTTGTCATCACCTATCCGGACTGTAGTGTCCAGAAAAGCGATGTCAGTTGGAGAGAACTGCGCCGAAAACTTGATGGTGGGGTGGCATGAGTTTAAATGATTGAGGAAATCTGTGAGATGAGTTTCCCCATGGGTCCAGATGCAAAAAATGTCATCAATGTATCGCCACCATACCAGAGGCTGCAGTGGGAATTTCAATAACTTGTTGTCCTCCAAATCTCCCATGAAAATATTTGCATAGGAGGGGGCTACCTTGGTACCCATAGCTGTGCCGCTGACTTGTATGTAGTGTTCCCCATTGAATTCAAAATTGTTACACTTTAGGACTAATCTCAATAAATGGATTAATTCTGAAGTGTAAGGTCTCTCCATCCTGTCCCTGTTCTGAATAAGTAACTTCGCAGTGCATCGGAGTCCCTCTTCTATGGGAATGTTTGTGTACAAAGAGTTCACATCAAGGGTTACCAGACGAGAGTTGTCCGGTAGTGGTGGTAGAGACTCCAATTTAAGTATGAAGTCACTAGTGTCCTTGATGTAACTGGAGATCTTTGGTACTAAAGGACGTAGAAAAAAATCTACAAATCCTGATATCTTTTCCGTGGGGCATTCATTCGCACTGTGTATGGGTCGCCCTGGAGGTGGGACGATGCCCTTGTGTATCTTGGGTAGAAGATAGAAACAAGGTACCCTTGGTTCAGCAACATACAGATAGTCATATGTTTTCTGAGTTATGCTGCCATTATGCACCATATCCTGGAGTAATTTTTGTACCTTGACATTGTGGTCCGCAGTGAGGTTTCTATCAAGTTTCTTATAGTGATTTTCATTGGACAGTTGTCTATGGGCTTCCGCTATGTAGTCATGTGTATTCATGATCACAATAGCCGAGCCTTTGTCTGCCTATTTAATCACTATATGGGGGTTGTTTTTTAATTCCTTCAACCCTAATCTTTCCCCATGTGACAGATTATCTGTGTGTGGGATACGTGGTTGGTGTTGTGCAATCTCATGTTTAACTGTCCTGCAAAATGCTTCCAAGTTAGGGTCACCCAGCTGAAGATCAGTTGGTGTGAATGTACTTGGAGGTTTGAAGGACTTGTGTTCAAATGGAACTGTGTCACATCTCTGTGTGACCTCTGTGTCAGTATCATCATGTGGTGTGTCCAAATGTGTGGACTCTATGTTTACTATGCTTTCTGAGGGAACCTGGGTATTTGTGTCCCTATCAAAAAACACTTGTAATTTCATAGATCTGAAAAATTTTTCAAGGTCTGTGAAAATTTCTCCCATATTTGGTTCTCTGGGGGTTGGGCAGTATGATAACCCTTTACTGAGTAGGTTTTTCTGGGCCTCAGAAAGAACATAATCAGATAAATTTACTACCAGATTCTTGGGGATAAGAATATCTGTGGAATTACAGTTATTCAAATTGAAACTAGGATGGCTGACATAGTTTCTTTCAATGACATTTACTGCATCCCCCCTGTTAGTCTGTTTAACAAAGAAGGAGTTGACGTCACTTACCTGTATGTCGCAGGTGTGTGATGCATGGGCAATCAAATTATTGTCCTCCATGGAAGGATTCTCCACATGGTTACAATGTCCCCTATTAGGAGGCAGGTATTTGTCCAGTAAATGTTCCAAATTCAATGTACTGACAGAATTGTCCAATGTAGGTAATATATCCAACACCAAACTAGAAATAGAACTGTGAACCAAACTGGATTCCAAAATTGAAGATCCAGAAATTAAACTTGAACAATTGAACAGTTTTTCCGTGTTGGGTCCCACAGGTGTGGGGCCTAGTATCTCCCCTGGTGTGGGCGAGGATTCTGACGTCGTTGATATTTGTTCCTGGGTCTGTTGTCTCTGTGTGTGGACGTGAGGGACGTCAGTAGGGAAGTCAATGCGTCGGTTTGACTATCTGTCAAATCGAGCCCTCGTCGTGGACGTTGTAGTGACGGGGTGTATCTGTCGCGTTGGCGTGACGGAGCTGTGGGGGAGCGGCTTCTGTACCTCTTGGATCCTCGTCCTCTGCCTGAGGGTTGGGATCTGGGGTTGGCTGGACGAACGTTCGAGCCCAATTGTGTATTTCGGTTCCCAGCGGTTGCTTGTGGAGCCCGGGAGCGCATTGGGGAGGACTCCCCCCTCCGTGACCCGCGAAGTTGAAAAAAATGATCCGTATTGGTTTGTTCAAATTCTTGTTTGTCTTCGATCAAAGCTGCAATTTTCTTTTCTTGCTTGCTAATGATGCCCGACTTCTCTCGGCCTACTAACGTGGCGAGTATATCCTTTGCTTTGCCAAAATTACGGACGTCCGGTCCGTAACAATATTTAAGACCTGTCAGTTCTTCATTTGCTTGTTTGTCCAAGTCCGAAATGAAGTCCTGTTGAATATCACGAAGGATCACCAATTGAGCTCGCTCAGATGTGAGTGCGGCTTCCTTCCATCTTTCCATATCCCGTCTGGGTGGAGAGATTCCTTGGGGTAGTTTAAAAAAAAAAAAAAATGACCCAATGTTTCCTGGAAAAAGGTTTATTTTCTTTGTTATTTGACTTGTTTTCTGACATATTCAGTTATCCGACACATTTCGTAGGGAACAGATGGTGTCATTATAATGAGTTTTCACTGTACTGATCTCCCAGTCCAGCCATCTGGAGAGATGTAACAATGCCTGCCACCAATGGTGCTTGCCAGCACATGTTAATTCCGTTAATGGTACTTGCCAACACATTAGTGCTATGAATGGTGTTTGCTAGCACATTAATACCATGAGTGATTCTTGCTAGTACATCAGTGCCACGAGTGGTGCTTGCTAGCACACATTAGTGCCATGAGTGGTGCTTGCTAGCACATTAGTGCCATGAGTAGTGCTTGCTAGCACACATTAGTCCCATGAGTGGTGCTTGCTAGCAGTTAATCCCGGATATTAATTACCAGTCCTTGTAGACACAAAGTTGAGAATATAAATTCTACCATGGTCAAAGCAATGTGAGTCAAACTGCCATGTGGGTTCTATTTGATAGTCTGTCGCTAGTAATTGATAGGTGATGGGTGTGTGTGTGTGTGGGGGGGGTGGCATAGCATTAATGCTGTGAGTGCTTATCACAAGAAAAGTCATGTTCACCTGAATTATAATGATGGTTTCAGGCTCAACGTCTTGTCAAATGACCATTCATTCAGGAACCAACACGATTATGTTTGCAAAGAAAAAAAAAATTAAAAGTCCAGGTCAGCAGCTTGGTTCCGCACACTTTGGGATCAATATGCCAACTTTGAAGGAAAATAGTGGAGTCAGTCCACAGTCTAGCACTGTAAAGGTTAATCTTGTTTGGTTATGGTAATCATGAATGAAAGAAGAGGACTGGAATTGAAGCAAGTGCGTAGTCTCTCCGATGGAACCTCTTTCTAGCACAGAATACGTAGCAACCTGCAAAGTTCTGTCTTTGAGGCCTGCCTGGTGCTGACATGAGAGACCCTTCAAAAAGGCACTTATTCATGTGCCACAAGATGACTTGCAGGAGAATGTTGTGGGTTAATCCATGCTCACAAGCCACATGGAGTGGTTTTTTTGACGGGCATATAATATTCTGGTCTTATCAGGGAAATGCTTACAAAGGGACCAGAAAGCATTGCTTTGAAGTCATCACTACCTGGGCATATACTTCAATGTTTGTGCAGTAACTAAAGAAGCAACCGCAGGTGTAACCCTTTCCCCCGCAAATAAAGACTGAGTCAACAAGTTTCCTTTATGGGTTGGGTGCGATGCCAAGGAAAGCTGTTGACCTTGGACAATGTTACATTGATAGGTCTCATTTACATTTCTCCTTCAAATTGTTTTTCATTCTTCTTCCTTTTAAGTGCCACCTTCAACCAGTTCAAATTTTTTTTTCAATGAATGCAGAATTAGACATTAGTAGAAGGGTTACTTTCTGGTGTAGATTGATCATTGGTAACAGGAAAGAAAAGAAAAGAAAAAAAACACACACACAAAAAATGGTTCATTTGGTAATTTCAATTTAACTGAGACATCTGAGTATTGAAGGACTCGAGGATGTTGACAGCAGAAACGCCGGGTGGGAGTGGGTTAATTCGACATTTCCCGGCAGTCTGCACAGAATTTCAGGATTTGGAAACTGAGGCTATGGAATGACCGGGTAATGGAACGAGATGTGAAACTGAGGGTTTGGTGAGGAGGTTATTTATTTTATATAACATGGCGAGTCAGCTGTCCTTTCATTGAAGCTGTAGGGACTGCCAATTGTGTGGTGACAGCATATCACTTACACTTGACTGGTCGTGGTATGTATTGGTCACCAATAATCCATCTTCTTTATGTGTGTTGTGTTGTAGGGGTCCAAACTGTAAAAGTGTATTCGGTTAGAGGTCTGACTGTTGAGAAGTAGGCTTTTTCTTAGATTCTGACTGAATTAATTTTGAGGTTGAAGTTGTAATGCAGGATTCAAGGCTTCTATTGTCTTTCCTTGTTATATTGTCGATGTGTGTATTCCAACAGAGGTCTTCATTTTCAACTGCCCACTGGTTTAGGCCAATTTAAGGCTGCAAGGGTTAAGCGCGAACGGTATCAAGTACACATGTATCCAGGGTATGGTTATATGCTCAGCCACCATGGGAAGGAAGTTCCCATACTTTCTGTGCAGTCACCAAGGAAAAAACTTTGTTCAACAGAAATCAATTTTTTCAAAATCACGCAGGTACACAAGCAGCAGTTTTCAAATTTGCAATGAAGGCAGGACAGACGTGTCCAGTGATGGATTCTGTATGCACTCATATATTTATCTTTCTTCAGTCATTTAAGAACCATAAGTTTACCCTGTCACTTACCAAGAACATGCATTAAAACCGCCCAACATTGTAACTTAGTAGATGCTATGTCAATTATATTACACAGGCAAGTATTTTGACCTGATTTTAGGAATTCCTATCTCTTGACTTTAAAATCATGGTGTCCTACATGTACGGTACTTTTGCATCAGTGGACACAAAGTGATCAGTGGGTGCTCAGGGTGTAGGCTGTGGGATGGGGCCACCTTGGGCCTTAAACAACACCTACAACTAACAGGGTGGGATCAAGTAAAGGAGATGAATTTCACAAACAAAAGCTGTGACAAAATAAACAAGAGGCCCATTGGCCTAATGCTCTGCTGGCATCGGGGCTATGTTGCACCTTTTCATTTCAAAACTGTGAGTCCTCAAGTGGCTTCTGAACACATAAAGCTTAATGTAAAATTGTCCATCAGATGGCACTTCGCTCCACATGTAATCACAGCTTATTTGCGCAACTCTTGCGATGAATTTTGTTGCATGTGCCAAGACAACAATGAGTGAGTCCTTAACTTTATGTCCTCAGTGACCTTGGGACAGAAGATCAAGGACCCCCAGATTATGTTATATAAGAGGCCCAGAGGCCTGCCTGGTGCTGTGCTGACATTGCCATTTAAGTCCAAGTTACACCCTGCCATTACAAAATCACCTCAACTTTACAGGCATGGTGATCTCAGAAAGATAAGTCAAGGTCACTGATATTACATGCAATTCTAGCCTTGGACATTGTCTATATATTTCTAAATTTGGCAAGTCTAATCCAATTACTTTTCAAGATATGGAATTTTATATCTTAAAACACATTTTGTGGCTCATAATTTCCATCAAATTATAGGTGGCGCCACTAGTATCATAAGCAACTTAGACTTTGACCTTCCCCACAATCACACCAAATTTGGTGAAGATCTGCCTCAAATTAAAGATGCTAGAGTGTTCACAAGATTTTCATATTTTGACCCCTATATTACATAATATTGTAGGTGGTGCTACCAATATCAAAACAACCTAGATTTTTATACCCCTATAAGTCTTGAAAGTTATATTTGGCTAACTTGAAAACTCTGGACAGTACTGCGGTCACAAGATTTTCACATTTTGACCTGTAAATTACATAATACTATAGGTGGCGCCATCAACATTGATGTCGACAATTTTTTATACACTTTATAACTCCTAAACGTTAAATGGGCCTATCTCAAACATTGTGTAGTGCAGAGCATTCACAAGATGACCCCAATATTCAAACTGGCCATTTGACCTTGACATTCAACTCGGATTAAAAAATTATTATGTTCAAAACATGCGCCCCACATCCAGCTTACCACACACAGTCTGTCTGTTCAAATCAGGTCATAACTTTTCAAGTTATTGAGGAAAAACAAATAACTTGGACATACGCCAAACTCCATAATTACTGGGTCACAGTGACACAAAAAGCAGGTCACCAAGTACAGCTTTATGTATTATATAATCAAGTGCAATTTTGATCTGGAGGCTCAATTCTCTTTGCCGATGGTGACCTCACAAAAATAGGTCAAAGTCACTGATATTACATAACATTCTACCTTTGGCCATGGTCTATATATCATGTAAATTTGGCAAGTCTAATCCAATTGTTTTACCAAATATGGAATTTTACATCTTAAAACACATTTTTGCTCATAATTTCTGTCAAATTATAGGTCACGCCATTAGTATCATTAGCAAGTTAGACTTGACCTCCCCCACAATCCCAGCAAAATCTGTGAAGATCCGCTAAAAATTAAAGGTGTTAGAGTGTTCATAAGATTTTCATATTTTGACCCTTATATTGCATAATATTGTAGGTGGTGCCACCAATATCAAAAGCAGTCTAGATTTTTATACCCCCTATAAGTCCTGAAAGTTATATTGGGTTAACGTGAAAACTGTGGACGGTATTGCACTAAGAAGGAAAAGGTTTATGGACGGACAGACATGAGCGGTCGCATAAGCTCTGCGACCTTTGGTCAGCAGAGCTAACAATTTGGCGGGCAGATGTAGGTGGCTTGAATTACACAATCAAAATTGCAAACCAAATTTTGGAAAATCTATTTACTGTTTGAGGAACTAATGCAGACTGCGTCATAGACCATCAGATAGGTAGAAATTTGTAGTTTTCACAAATGTAAGTGGTGAAAATGGGAATACACTGGTAAGAGGTGTGGAGGTCACCTTGACCTCTACCAGGGCCTAGAGGTGGAGACTTGTGGGATCCTTAGGGTGGAGGCATTGATGTTTTAATGATGTGAAAGTTTTGATGCATATTTTGTAAGTCAAGCATGACATAGGATGAAATGGATAAAGAACATTTCATTACAGTTGGTTGGTTTGGAGACTTCAGAGACTGAGTAGATGTCCACTCTCAGCAAGTATAATGCAGACTGTGTATTGCAGGGCCCTGTGGCATTGCCAAGTGTGACTTCAGGGCCAAAATATGCTGGGCAAATATCATGCAGTCAAGGACAACTGGAGCTTGAAAGAATTTTATGGAAAATATCGTGCAAAGCAGCCATTCAGATTATATAAAAGAAAAGTGTAATTGTACATAAAATACAAATTGCAATGTGAACATTGTTCAAGTGAGTATGATGAACAGGCACAGTGGGAATGCTTTAGAAACCCGAAAATGAGGAGAGTGGGATTGTGTGGAACAGTGAATTGAACCCCATATGCTTTCACTGTGGTAAATTGGCACTTTTATCCTTCATGTGCAAGGCATCAATTTGATTCCTTACACAGCTTTGTTCAACTAGAACGTCAAGTCTCACAGGATACATCATGAAATGAAAAAGCTGATAATACATATCCAGCGGCCTCCGTGTTTTATGTCACGTTTTCATAGTTCACCTACCTTTATAATCAGACTCATATTTTCAGCTTGTCAGAGTTTAAATGTAAGAGTTATTTTCTCAAGGGGAAATAAATCTCGTATGAGTCTCTAAACAAAAAAAAATCAATAATTTTGGCACGTTGATTGATAAGCTACTTAAGTCTTGCATTTTGAATTCTTCTGTGGTAATGGTGGTCAGCTAAATTTAGTTTTCCAGTACGCAGAGGAAGTGTAATTTCCAGTGCAAAGAATGTGACAGGCATTTCTGCCGATTTCAGATTACAGCTTAATGGCAGCACATCGAATGTAACGAGGATCAGGAATGATCCGAGGACTGAAAGCAGATTGTTGCAAAATGTGTCAGCCAGCATGCGAGGGAAGATGAAAGTCTCTCAGTTGCATTAGCTTATGTTTTGCTTTTCAAATAAATTGCACTGCAGCATGACTGGGTGGGCAGAAGTTGAATTTGCTGTATGTGGATAGAAAAGCAAGCAGGACTTCATGGTACTGTCACCTTTTCTACATAGTGACTGCAGTCAGGTACCAAAGTGTGTATGTCCATGTGTCTCCACTTGCTTTCAACTTTGTCAGATTGACAGTGAGATTGATTTTTGTGCTTTCTGCATAGTGCATGTGGACATGTATTTATGTTCACTCTGCGATTTGTTCATGATGAAGTAAGTTCAGTTTGGTTGATAACTTGAAGTCCCAACACTTGTTTTAACATTACTATCATTGGAAAGATGGAGAAGAATGATCTTCGACAAAGAATCAAAATTCACATTGAATGTCAAATTGTATCCTTCCTTTCTCATTCTATAACATATGTATGTATGTATGTATGTATGTATGTATGTATGTATGTATATACATATATATACGTATATGTATACATATATATGTGTATATATATATATATGTGTATATATATATATGTATGTATATATATATATATATATATATATATATATATATATATATATATATATATATATATATATATATATATATATATATATATATATATATGATGTTCAGAACGAGTGGGATTCAAACCTGCAACCTTTGGCACCAGTTGCCTAGCTGAAATGGGAAACGCACAACACATATATATTTATATTGCCTTGTTTGCAGGATTTCAGTATGGAATGCGGTATCTGTTATGCCTACCGCCTGGACAACCAAATACCAGATCAAGTCTGTGATGACCCACGCTGTGGCCAGACCTTCCACCACAACTGTCTCTACCAGGTAACGTATGGCCAAAATGTACGTCAATGGTTTTAAACCATACACCAAAGAAAAAAAATGCCTGCTTTTTAGGGCTACACATTTTCAGATGCTTGACTCTTTGTTTACACTGTTGGCTGTCAGTCAAAAATGAGGTCTGAGAGTTAACAAACAAGGCAATCTGAAAAAAAATTATTTTGTGGACTGGTGCCTGTGACTTAGGATATTCGCACACTCTCTAATAAGCACCCCCCCCCCCATTTTTTCAACAACAAAAAAAAAGAACCCCATAATTTTCAAACGAGTGGTAGAATTTATTATTACACTTAAGATCTACATTTTTTTTCAGCTTTTGTGGACCAAATTTGTGTAGAGTGTACTGTGTGCTTATTAAGATGAATAGAGTATACCCCTGAAAACAGTTTTGGGGGTGTACTGTTAGCTGATCCAACTGTCTGTCCATAGCACAATCCTGTAGAGCAAAATATAATTCACAGGCTACATCAAACTTAAATTTACCTTAATTGTACCATGACACTATTTTTTAGCCTACTTACATTTTGGTGACTTTGGCCATATTTTCAAGGTCACAGGACCCACGTGTGTGAAAAGCAGGGGTTATCCAATACAACTGTTCTAGTTATTTACAGTCTGATTTATTACTACTATATATTGTGTATCTTTTATATGTCACTTATTCTGTTTGTAATTCCTAGTTTGGACTCTTACATCTGTATTTATTTGCATTGTTAAAATAGTTTCTCGCGAATTTTATCTTCATATACGAGCCAACCGTTAACTGAAGTCTACTAGCATGATTAAAATTCACTGTTTTAAGCAAAGCACACTTTCTGTAAATAAGGGATCAAGGGTTATCCATATATAAATAAATCCAAAGTATGCATGTGTGCTGTCAGAAAGCACAGTCATTGAAACGTTTTAATACTACAATGGTACCTGCAATTTAAGACCACCCCTAATGCTAGACAAAAGTGGTCACATATGACAGGTGGTCTTTCATTGCAGGTAAATTAACAAAGAAATAAAAGGCCAATGTCTTGAAAGGGTGGTCTTAAAAACGAATGTGGTCTCTGACTAGAGGTGGTCTTTGGAGCAGGTACCACTGTAATAGAATGGTGAATATTGAAGGATAGTTAATGTGAACAGTTCTCAAATATATCTACAGCTTTAATGGTAAATTAGAGGGGAAAAAATCTGGCTAAACCATCCCATGCCACTTCTGCATTGAAAATACAAACTCGGGAAAAGACTGAGGTAAAACACTATTATGTGTCTAGAGAAAACA